>JAVSCE010000831.1:0-46566 GCA_032199065.1 Smutsia gigantea | reverse complement strand
GGGGATGGGGGATGGAGGGAGGGATGGGGGATGGAGGGAGGGATGGGGGATGGAGGGATGGAAGGAGGGATGGGGGATGGGGGGATGGAGGGAGGGATGATAGGGAGAGGAGGGGGAAAGTTCTTTTCCATCTCTCTCTTGATTTGAAAGAGGGTTCCCAGTGCTGAATGGGACAGCAGCTTCTTGAAACCTAGCCAGCTGCCTGGGAGGAGGTCACAGGTCTTCTGGGAGGTTAAACAGGTCTCTCCTCAGAAGGCCTTTTCATTCTCCCAATTTTAAAAAAGTGTTCACAGTCTTTCATTTTTCTTTCTTACCTGCTTGCCATATCTCAGTACTCTGCAAACTGGTTTCCCTTCCAACCTCTACCTGAAGCGAATATGCTAAGAAGATGTTTCCAGCACAGCCGTGTTCCCAGCCTGGTCGAAGGCTGGTGCTCATTCGCCGCTGTAGCAGCCAGAGCCTGCAGTGGGAATGGGGGGACGATGTGACCCTCAGGAGAGCCTGGGAGCACCTGTTTACCCAGTACCTCCTTCATGGGCACGGTCAGCACCGTGCCTGGCGAGGGCCTGGTAGCCCAGAGTTCAGAGCCCTCAGGAAGAGAGCCAGTGGCCGCAGGAAGCCCGCCACCCAGAGGAGGGCAGCCGAGAAAAGAAGGAAGCAGCCGGGTGAGGCAAGGAGATCTGCTGGTGCCAGGATGGCCTCGGGCCAAGCGCAGCCGCAGGAGCGGCTCCCGAGCACAACTCCCCGAGATCATGCCTGGTGGGAACCCTAGAAAAGCCATTCCTGGACCCCATGAATGGAATGTGAGAAGCAAGTGGATGGGAGCCAGGCAGGTGTGGGCTCCAGGGCCCATTCCAGGTGCTGCCCAGGCAGGTGCACCCACACCAGGTGCTGCAAGGGTGCAAGCTGAGACCAGTCCTGTTCACTTTGCCTCCTGCCCCGTCCTTCATCCCTCAGCCCCCATCTCTTGAGAGCGATGTTCACAGTACATCAAGGGATCTGGAGTCTTCGTCCCCAGTGCTGCCTCTAAGGAAGCTATGCAGATTTTACAGACTCTGCATTTAAGGGATTTCTTAGAATGCATTTTGAGTGTTTGAGATTCTCACATCCCAATGCTCCAACAAAGCTCTCCTGATGCCAGAAAGGTGAACAGCTGAGCTATTAGCCCCCCCACCATGGCAATAACTGAAGACACTCCCAGTCTGCTCTCCCACTATCGGGTTTAAAATTAGAACCGTGGAGTATGATTATGAACCTTTGACATCATTAGCATTAATATTCAAAATTTATTTCTATCCAATCTGCAAAGTGATCTGAATTGCCCTGTGAAAGCAGGGCCTGTCATCTTTGGAAGATGGCTATGTGCAGCTAATGTCCCCAGAGCATAAACCGAGGCAGCTTTCCTATTTGCATAAATATTGGCATATGTCCACCACTTTCCTGTTAGCCACAATTAACCACATGGTGAACTCAGATCAGTGTCTCTGGAGCTGCATCCTGGTTTACGAAAACAGCACTCACATTGGATTATTTCAAAATCCGTTATGAACATACTCATGGAAGATGCAGGCAGGGTTCCAGCAGTAGCCTCCTGGAAGGTCTGTGTTGTCCCGTGGGGCTTCTATCTAGTGGGACACCAAAATGACCCAAGGTTGGCCACAATTCTGGTCCCAACAAGGGCCGTTGAGGAATTCAGACCTGAAGCTTCATTACAGAACCCAACCAGGTAGATCTAACTTCAGCTGTGCCAAGGAGCAGCCTTCCCCAGGGACCACCCTGGCTCTCGGTTTGTCATTAGAGAGACTCTGTCCTCTGTGGCAGCACAGGCCTCTTGCATTGTCTCCATCCCTTGGTGCATCTGTCATTCTCCTTTTGAAGGTTGGGGATCAGGCTCATAATAGATTGTTATGGCCTCATAAGCCCCTTTCTTCATTCATTTGCCATCATTCAGTCAAACACAGCTGGGTTTTGTTGGGACAGGTGTGAAAAAGGTTTCCTTCACTTTCTGTTAGGCTTATGAATGCAGACTTTTGAACTGAAAGGTTATGACTAATCCACGTATACAAGCACTTCATTGACCAGGATGGAGCATCTATTAGGATACACTAATCTACAAGTAAAAGAAAACCCAAATAATGTCTTAAATGATAGGGGCATTTGCTTAGCAAGAAATCAGGAGTTATCAGATCTCAAGCTAGGTTTGGTGACTTTCTGTTCCTTTACTCCACTTCTTGTCATGTTATTTCTTTTCCTGAAGCATTTCACTTCATGATCCCCAAATGGCTGCCAAAGCTCCTGCCATCACATCTCCACAATAATATCCAAAAAAAAAAGAAGGGAAGTGGTAAAGGGCCAACTAATGGTAGCTATTTAATATAGCAAGAAGGTACATAAAAATTAATTCAAAATGGATCATAGATCTAAATGGAAAATGGAAAACTATAAAACTTCTAGAAGAAAATATAAGATAAAATCTTGATCTAGTCTTAGGCAAAGACTTATTAGTCATGATACCAAAGACACAATCCATTAAAAAATTAATAAGTTAAGCTTGATTAAAAAATAAAAACCTTAGCTCTGTGAAGAGAATGAAAAATAAAACCACTGTAAACAGACCCTGTCAAGAGAATGAAAAAATAAGCCACAGACTGGGACAAAATATTTTCAGATCATACATCTGACAAGACTTCTATCTAGAATATATGGAGAATTCTCTGAACACAGTAACTGTCCAGTTAGAAAATTGGCAAAGACTCAACAGACAATTCACAAAGACTCATGCTTGACCTTTCTTCAGAGAATTAGATGTTGAATAAACAAGTGAAAAGATGTTTAGAATCATTAATCATGAGTAATATGCAAATTAGACCTAGGCTGGACTAACCCTACACATCTATTAAGATGGACAAAATAAAACAGTATTGATGATGGCAAATGCTGACAAGGATCCAGAACAGCCAGAGTTCCCATACTTTTCTGGTGGAGATGCAGAATGGCACATCCACTCTGAAAATGGCCGGACAGTTTCCTATAATATTAAGCAGTCATTGCTTTACGACCTAACAGTCTCCAGGGTATTGAAACCTTATGCTCATAGAAAAACCTGTTTTCAATTGTTCACAGTGGTTTTTATCTGTAATTGCCCCATATTGGAAACAACACAAGTGTTCTTCAAGGTGAATATGGACAAATGAACTGAGGTACATTCATGTTCTGGAAAACTGTCCAGCAATAAAAAACACATGGACCGCAGATGCATGCAGAAGCTTAGGAGGACCACCAGGGCATCATGCTGAGTGACAAAAGCCAGTCTCCACTGCTTGCAGACTATAAACTCCATTTTGAAAATATTCTACAAGTGGCAAAGTTACGGTGGTAGAGAACAGACTGTGGTGGCCACAGGTCAGCCTGAGGGAGGATGTGACAACTCGGGGTGCAAAGAGGTGTCTTTGTGGTGCTGGAATAGCTCTGCATCCTGTTATATTGATGGCAACTCTAATCTGCATAAATGGTAAGTTTTCATGGGACTATATGCCAAACATTTTAAAAAAGAGAGAGTCCATGTAAAACTAGTAAAATCCAAACACTGGCTTTATTGGGTCGACTGTAAAATACCAATGCCGACATGGTGTGTGTGTATGTATATCATATCGATGCCGACTTGGTGTGTGTGCATATATATATATATACCGATGCCAACCTGGTGTGTATGTGTAGATATTATATCAATGCTGACCTAGTGCGTGTGTATATATATTATATCAATGCCCACCTGGTGTGTGTATATATATACAGATGCCCACCTCCTGGCTTCACCAACATCACATGATCATGGAATGCTCCAGTTAGGGCAAGCTGGGGGAATGGCATGTGGGAACGCGCCAGTAATTGTGGCAATTTCGTGTCAGTCTCGAGCTATTCCAAAATTTAAAGGCATGTATTTAAAAATAACACTCAGAAGACCTGTACTTTTCATTTGCGAGAACTGTGGCAAATGCCATCTTTGCCGCATCCCTGGTAGAAAGGAAGCAGGTCCTAAGGTCAGTGTGGACAGATCCTGATTTGCCCACTCGGGGTTATGTGACAAGAAAGAGGGGCCTAGGGCAGAAAGCCACAGAATATGCACAGCGGGGCTTCACGCTCTGTCTGGCTGCATGCCCCCTGGCACAGGGGAGCCGCACCCAGGGAGCTCTGAGGGGCCTGCTTTGCATTTGTTAAGGCCTCTTGGGCAGGCTGGGGTCATGCCAAGTCCCACGAGGCCCACCTGAGCCACCTTGTGCCTCACTCAACATTGACCAAACACCGTCTCCTCTGGGTAGGCACCATTCCCGGCCTGACGGTGGAGTGGTGAGTGGAGCAGACAGGAAGAGGCAGTGGCGCCCGCCTCTGTGAAGCCCGCCTTCCAATGGGAAGGCAGACCATGAGTGAGAGGGCCATCCTCGGATGGCTGATGGGAGTGACAGCTGTTGGGAGACAGAGCAGGGAGGCGGCTGTGAAGTGTTAGGAAGGGTGAGGGGAAGCATCCCTGGGCAGGGCGGCCCAAGAAAGACATCACAGAATGGGGCATCCCCAGTGCAAGGAAAGCAGATCAGACCAAGGTTGCCATGAGCACCGTAAACCTGGGATTGGCTCGGTGCTGATGGATGAGGAACATCGATTGATGCCAGGAGAGGTGACCTTGGAGATATGCAAAGCCAGAATCGGGGCTGCATCAGACTTTACCTTTGAAGATGAGGCCAAAATTGAGCCCAGAATTACCTGTTCTGCCCCATTCTGGCCTTCCTGAGCTCAGGTGTGACAGAAAACAAGACTTTCCAATAGGAAAAGACTACAGTGCATTTTGAGGAGTGTAGGGGAAATGCTGCAGGCTGGGCAGAGAGCTTGCCAAGGACGATCTGGCATCCAGAGGCTAGCCTTGTCTGTCACACAGCGTGGGGCCATCCTGGGGGCGAGCAGAAAGCTGGCACAGGGGTCCTCGCCTGTGTGACATCCGTGGGCTCGATGTACAGACACCACTTAGCCCATGGGAGAGGGTGTGTCTATAGTGATGCAAGCGCTTGAGTGTGGGACCTAGCGGGACGTCAGAGGCCATGTCAGCAGTGAAACGGCACCTTCTGGGGAGCCACAGTGGGGATGGGCGGGAGGCAGGCCCCCTGCTCAGCTTCCCTCCTGCCTGCCTTTGAGCCCTGGGAGCTTTATTTTAAAGAAGGGGCTGCTGGGAACTGAAGGAGAAATAGACACAGGGAGTCTCACCCTCACAGAGTCCCATTTCCCAGCAAGAAAAAAGTTGAGGTTACGGACAACTGAGCACCGAACACCCACGAGCATGTGCAAGAAATGAGGCATTCTGGCAGATGTCAAAGGGCTTTTGTTGATCTTAGGGATGAGCACAGAGGTCAGGGAAACTTCACCTGTAGATAAAAGCCCCCTCGCTGAGTCAAGGGGAACCCTCACCTCCTTGTCCACCTCTCACGCTGGGCACAGGGCAGCTGCCAGCCCCTCAGAGCATGGTTGAGTTTGCACAGAGGGGCTGCCAGCCAACGAGTCTGTGCGCTCCGTTAGCTCCCGGGGCAGACCAAGGGCAGCACATAAAGGAGCCAGAGAAACATCACTAGGCTCAAAACGAATTTCAACATACTCCTAAGTTTCAGAAATAGAACAGAAACAGAGATGTAAGGGACAGATTTTTTTCAAGGGTTTAGAAGAATTTTTGGAGAGACTATTTGATTGTGGGGTAGGAAAAGGTTTCTGAAAAATAAAAAGACATACAGAGCAAGAATCGCAGAAGGAATAGCCTGGTAAGTGTGGTAACATTCAAGTGTTACACTTCCCACATCGGTGATTCCATAAATGGCACGGAAATGCAAGACATAGAGGAGGTATTGGCAATGCATGCAGTCAATGTCTCAGAAAAACAAGGATCCACAAATCAATTTTTTAAAAGGCAAAACCCCAAATACAAATAGATAACTTGCTAATGAGGAGCCACGTGAGTCTTGGAGCCTCACAGCTAGTGGGGAACCATGTACTGAAGCAAGAAGCCACCAGTTCAGCCGGTCAGAAGGAATATTTGATGGGAAGGTGCTGTGACAGAAGCCGTCATCCGCTGATGGAGGACAGTAAATTGTGCAACCACATTCTAGAGCAATTTAGCAAAAACTAGGAAAGTTGAACATGACCCAGAAATTGTATTTCTGAGCAAAGATCCTTTAGAAAGAAACTCTTCCGTATACACACATGGTGATACCTATCAGAATGTGTATTATGACGTGAAAAACTGAAAATAATTGAATTTCCACAAATAAGGAAATGGATAGCTAAGTCCCAGCGGGCTGTACACGACGCACTGCTACACAACAGTTTAAATAGGCAACCTGGAGCCGCAAAGGCCAACATGGCTAAATCTTCAAAACAAAGCAGTGTGCTGAGGGTGCAGCATGGTGCTTACACACAATTTTAGATGTAAAAATTGCTTGTGGGTTGACATATAAATCATGAGGCTCCCGGACACACAGTGCATGTGGTGCCACAACGAGGCCTCCCCTCCGGGGCACACACTGAAGGAAGCGGGTCCTCCTGGGTGGTGCTGGCCGTGGCGGGACCCACAGGCAGGGTTCTCGGGCACAGCCTGGTGGGCATCCTCATGCATACCTCACAGGAGCCTAAAAGTACGCAGGGAAAGAAATGACAAACATAGGACCCAAGGTGCCTCTGGGAGCGGCCCTAGAGCCCTAATTACATCCACATATCCTGAATTATATAAAATCTGAAGAAATTATGCCAAGTGTTAAGATTTGGTGAAGCCAGGGAATAGAGGCTTGTGTTTTCATGCTCCTTTTTCATTTCTAGAGTACTTCATAGCTTAGTAGAAACATTCAGGCCTAAGGGCTGAGAGCTGGCAGAGGGGTGCTCTCCCTTCCCCCTGCCTCTGCCCTCAAGGCCTCTCACCTGCCCACTGTCCTGGCCTGCCTCCCTGTCTGCCCAGCTCTGTCTCACCTGACAGCCCCCTCCCTCAGGCACTGAGCGAGAGAGAACCACCCTGGCCTCAGAAACCACATGGTGGCCCCTCACCTGGCCAGATAAGACAGACCAGAGGTTCTCTGGGGACCCCTGCAACATGAGGCAGACCAGGCTGGAGGAGGACCCGTGGCCTCATGCAGCGCAAGCTGCCCCCGATGGGTCAGAGTCCTGATTGCTTTTAGACTGGGTGGGCTGGGTGCGGGTGGAGGAGCTGTCCTCACGCAGCAGCTGCCTGGGGACAGGCTGCAGGGGTGGCCTCTGCCTCCACGTGCCTCACCGGACTTCCAGTCGCCGCAGCTCCTGGTGTGACAGGTCAGGTGTGCCATGGAGCCCGCTCAGAACCGAAACAGAAAGCAAGTAGCTTACGTGCAGGAGAGAAGAAAAACAAATACCTGATCCACTGAATAAGAACTAAATTAAAACATCAATCTTCAAGTGCTACAACTTTTTAAATCAGAGGAGAATTATAGGTAAGGCAGGAATTCCAAGTTTGATGGAGCAGAGGAAGCTGTCCTCTGTCGCAGCATGCCGAGGTCCCTCTCCGCCGGGAGCTGACCCAGGGACCCCAGAAAGCGGGGGAGGAGGAGACATGACCACCCCCACCCCGCCTGGGCTCCCCGGGCTCCGCTCCATGTGGCTGCATGCCCTGCCCGCCTGTTTGGTTGGCTATAAGCCAGACTCAAGAGATGGAGGCATTGCGGGCACCGCGGGTCCAGCCAGGATGCTGGAAACTGCTGCATGATTCTGGGAGCCTTACGGAGAACACAGGAAGAGGGTGTCTGGGTCTCTAGACGGAGGTATCGGCTCAAACAGCCCACAGGTCTGCCTAGGCAGGTGCAGCTGCTCCTTAGAATTAAGCAAATCAGTATTTGCACCAAGGCTTCATTTATCTTTATTTTAAAAGTCATGTAAATGTTTTTATAGCCTTTATCACTATCATTTCAGATGTTTCATAAAATTGGAGCAACATTAAGAGAAACCCAAGTGCTAAGGAGAGGTTGGCCCCGTCGTGGGAATCCCACTGGAAACTACTGATGAGAATCTTGAGTTCCCATTCATGGACTAATGAAAGTGGAGGGTATAATTTGTATTTATTGTGGGGTCAGTTTAGAGCTAGTGTGTGTGTCTGTGTGTGTGTGCATGTCTGTGTGTGTGGGGGGGTCTGTGTGGGGGGGGTCTGTGTGTCTGTGTGTGTGTGTCATCTCCTGGCCACGCCTGCCTGGATCTTGCCCTCTCTCCCTGCTGTCCCACTGACAGCGTGAAGCTCCCTGGCCTGCCCACCTGGGCCTCTCAGATGAGGGAGAGGGCGGCTGTATCAGTCAGTATGGCTACAACACGCTGTGTAACAAATGGCCACAAGAGCGCTTGGGTTGATTCGGCTCTTGGGTGGCTGTGTGGCTGGGGTCCGGCTGACCTAGTGGGGCTCAGGTGGGGCATTTGGAGTGGCTACAGAAGTCTCTCACCCCTGGGACCAGCAGACTCGCCTAGACATGCTGTTTTCAGGCAGAGGTGAGAGGCCAGGCCCCTCTCTTACGGGCCCCAGACCATGTAAGCTGTGTGCAAGCCTCGGCTTGTTCCCACATCTGCCCCCACAGGGCTGGCAGAGACAGCAGTCTGGGTCAGGGAGAGAACTCCCACCCACAGTGGGAAAGGCTGGATGGTGGAGGCAGGGGTGAAAAATTGGGATTGTGGGGAAAATCTGCTGAAATAGCTTTTCTTCTCTGAACAAGCTTCTGCAGCTTGGTGTAAAGCAGTGGTGTGCATGAGCAGGGCAGGGCAGGGCAGAGGCGGGGGCTCTTTTATTTTACCTCTCAGTTCCTGTTTAGCTCCTGCGTTTGACACCAGCCTGATTATAACGCCATACTCAACATCTGCCCCTGAGCGACTGGGCATCAGCCACCTTTCAAGAGTTATCGGCTAACTTCTGCTAAGCCCATCTGACCTGGAGGTCCTTCCTAAATGACCAAATCCTTTTCTAAGGAAAATTTATTTAAAATAACAAAATAAAATACAATGCCATTTCAACACACAGCAGTACAACGGTTCTTCCACATGCACATTCATGTAGCGCATATGCCATCCCATCAGGAGCTTTGTCAGACACTGAAGGGTGTGCTGGCTGGCTGCCCAGCCTATGACGGCTGGAAGAGCGTGGCCCAGGGTGTGTCTGCTGCGGGCCTGGGAGAGGCCCTGGAGAAAGGCCCTGGGGAGTGCACATGGCCCGCCTCAGCCGCCAGGCTCCAGCAGATACATTCACTGGCCCCATTTCGAAAACTCATGAGGTGGTCCTTCCATCAGGTTAGAGGGACCTTCTCCATCCATTTCCTCCCTAAAGCAGCTGAAGGGCTCCGTTTCTCTTTAGCACCTGCCCCTGGAGGTCTAATGGACTCTTCTGGTCATAGGACGCCAAGGCCATCTGGGCAAACAACCACATCCCCAAGCCTTGCCCTTCCCGTGATGCCCTGCAGGTTCCCATGCTTCCCAACGACCCGTTATCTCAGTAGGCTCTTTCTAGAAAGTGCACCTGACTTCATATTCTACCTACAGCAAGTCCCAAAGCACTTATTTCATTTTCAATAAAATGGATCCAGATCTAGTTCCCTGGAATTTACAGGTTTAAAAGTGTGTCACAACAGGGGGCCCTCAGGCTGGCACAATCTGATTACCGAAAAGCCATAATTAAGGCTGCCAGGCAGAGTGGCTTGTTCTCTGAAGGGGCCCAGGGTTCCCATCTTGGTGTCTGGGCTCCGAGGTCCCCGCCACCCCAGATGCCGAAGTTCCCCTGAAGCCGGATGGGGCATGCTTCCCATCTGCGGGCCCAGCCCCTTCACCCTCCCAGGGGGTGGCCCTCGCCTCTCTCCCGCCCTGCACTTCCTGGCCCTGGCTCTCCCTCCCATGCAGGCAAATGTCCCCCTAAGTGTGGGCATAAACATCTTCCAGAAAATCGAAGCTGAGGTGCCGCTTCCCCACGTGGCTTCAAATGAACGTGTTGGAGCCCCGATAGGAAAAGAAGGGCCATGTGTGCAGCGGCTCTACGCAGCTTTGCCATCCTCAGCCAGGTCCTGGTCTGGCTCAGGCCTCCCCGGCCCTGATGGCGGGCCCCCCGTGGGAGGAGCCCGGTGAGGAGTGCATGTGGTCCCTAAGCCTCCCTTCCTCCAGGGACCTGGCCCCTGAATGAGGCAAGCTGCCCGCTGCTCCCGCAGAGGATCAGCAGTCTGGCTCAGCAAAGACTCCCTTGCAGAACGCGCATCACATGGTCTTGGGCTCTGTCCTTCAAACCAGGGCACTGCGGAGGGAGGGCGGGACAGAGGCCCCCAGAAGGGTGCCCCCGGGGGGACGAGGACGGGTGATGACTCTACACGGAGTCCTGTCCATGCACCAGCCCATGTATGTCGGGGTCTGGAGTGGGCAGTGACAAATGTGGGGTCCCTGCAATACAGGATCTTGAAAGGTCCCCAGAAACAATGCACATGACAGCCAGACACAAAGTAGCCAGAAAGGTCTTGGGGACTTGCCTTTACCCCACCAGCCCATA
This sequence comes from Smutsia gigantea, assembly GCA_032199065.1. Classification (NCBI taxonomy): domain Eukaryota; kingdom Metazoa; phylum Chordata; class Mammalia; order Pholidota; family Manidae; genus Smutsia; species Smutsia gigantea. The sequence goes on along the minus strand of JAVSCE010000831.1, from coordinate 36,011 downwards.
AAACCTGAGTCCTGGGCGGTGCAGGTGGCCCTGTGGGGCGGGCGGTGGGCAGCCTGGAGTCCGGCCAGACGCTTGCTGTGGAATATGCTCACCAAGATCATTTTCATTACAGTTTATTGCCCTTAGAATGTGGACGGGGAAATCCCTTAAAATCGGAGCTATTGATAGCTCCAGTCTCCTGTCCTTACCTACATAAAATCCTGATTTTAATGCACTTGACTCAGATCAGTTTATACAATGTGTCTCTCCAGGAGGACAACATTCACACTGTGACTACCCTGTCCATGCAACCAGTCAAGGCTATTCCACGGCCCCCGCCCCAGGGTCGTCCCAGCGCAGCCCCTGCCACCTTCCCTGGGCCTCTCCGTGCACAGCAGTAGCTGTCTGCAGAGAGATGTTCTTGGCTGGTGGGCGTCCCAAGCGGTGTGCGGGACCAGGCTCCATGTCAGACTGGCACGCACACTCCTGTGAGGCCAGTCTCGTCTCTGTGGGCATATCTGCCCTCCCAGCTTCTCCTCCAGGACAAGTGACACCTACCTTAGGTCGCATCTGGGCCACCCGGGCTCCTGTTCCAGTGCCTTGCGGCAATGGAGCAGCCCTCCTTACCATGCCGGGGTCTGCACCATCTCCGCCCCGCCAGCCCTCCCACCTCCCACCCCTCTGGGAGGCAGGCTGCATCTCGGGGGTGTGGCTTCATCCTCCTGTGCTGCTTCCCCGCTGCGGGCAGGTGTATTTCAGCGCTGTTAAGGCTTGCCCTGGAACATTACATGAATGTGAGTGTCTGAATCCCATGCTTTCCCTGCAAAGCTCCTTCTTCATAGGTGAGGTGGTGCAAGGGGGGAGGCTGGCATCTTGGGCCCCATTAGGGCCTTGGCATTCGGAGGATTAGACGCCAGGCTTTACATATACCACCGAGTTTCTGGGCAATAGCTGGGGCATGTGGTATCGCCTTGGCACAGAGGAGGCGAGAGGCTTGAAGCCACAGAATAAGCCACGGCACAGAGGAGGGGTTCGCTGCAGCTCGTCCCCCTGCTGTGCCCGGGGCCCAGGACCCCATGTCCGAGCTCACTGCACAGGTCAGGGCAGCTGCATAGGGAAGGACCCACATGTGGTGGGGTCATGGCACACTCTGCTTCCTCCATTTGGTCCCCTGTGGTGGTTCCATTCACTGGTCTGATCTTCTGGGGGTGTGTTTCAGGGTCCTTGCCGTCTAACCACCTCTTGGAGAAGAAATTCTCATCTGCCACCAGGTCTTGGGGCTGAAAGCAGCTGGAAGTCCAGAGCAGAGCCACCGGCTGGGCCTCCCCCTCACTGCCAGTGAGCATGCTGGGAGCTCTGCAGCCTGCCTGCAAAGACGTGCTCTGTCCCCTCTGGCACCCTGGGCACTGCCCATGATCTTCCAGGACACTGGTCTCGCCCTGCTTTGTCCCGGGAGTCATGGCCTCCTCAGCCCCGCCCTGCATGTCCACGAGGCACTGACTCAGGTCACGGGGCCCCTTGGTGGCCACCCCTGGGTGGGTCCCTCCTGTCCAGGCCACTGAGTGAAAAGCATGTGCTGATCTGGGCCGCTGCCCTTCACCTCTTAGGGCGCCTCTGTCTGCCATTATCTTTGGCCGTTCCCTGCACTAGCAGCCCCTCTTGGACCCTGAGGGGCCTGGTCCTCCCCTCATGCTGGCTCTGCGGTCTGCCTGGAGACGTGGGGAGGTGGCCATGAGCCATCTGCAGGATCCAAGCCTGGTCCACAGGGAGGTGGGACAGTCCTGGGAATAGGTACCTGGATGCTTCCATGACGGCCTTTTTGTGCCAGGTTTAGAAAGGCACTCCCCAAGCAAGTGCTCTGGTCCAGGGATGGCCCAAGGGCAGCTCTGGCTGTGGGGCGGCTCCGGGAGGCAGGGTTCCCTCAGACGGCCCCGGGTGGGCCCTGGGGACTCAGGTGTGGGGCCCACGGTGGCCCCAGAAAGAGGCTGAAGAAACTAAACTCAAGATGCCCCCGGGGAAGTGGAGGGCAGCGTGGGCTAGGTCTTACTCCGTCTGAGGCCCCATGTATGCCAAGAGCCACAGTAAACCAGCGCCCCTCGCAGCTGCGCAGCTCTGGGCTCTGCTGCACCCTCAGCCCAGGCCCTTCCCAAAGACCTTACTCCACACCCTTCAGGACTCAGGGTCCGGAATGCGGGCCTGAGCAGGAGGGTCTCCCGTGTGAGCCCCACAGGGAGGTGAGCAGGACCCTGGGGACATGCACCCTGCCTCCTGCAGCAGATGAGCTGGGCTCCCCGCTCTGGGCAGGGCTCGTGAAGGGGCAGCAGGGGCTCGGGGCCTCTCCCATCTCCCCTGGGTCGCCACAGGGCCCTGCTCTGAGGGTTACTGATGGAGACAGCTGGCCTCGGATCACCTTCCTGCCAATGTTCCCCCTGAGGGTGCCGGTGCTGCCAGCGTGCCAGCGTCTTGATGGAACAGGGTGTACGTGGGGCCTCGGGACGCAGGGTCTGTCTGGCAGAGAGGCCGAGTAGCGGGCTTGTGGCGTGGGAGCCGTCTGAGAGGTGCCCTTTCTCCCTGCAGTCACCTCGCTGCCCGGCTGTCGCCCTGCCACCCCCCTCAGTGCAGCCCAGGCTGCTTGTTTCCTAAGCGTCACTTAGATGAAAATTAAATGCTCACTTTTGAGCCCTCGTTCCAGGCTCTCGGAGAAACCCCAGGATGACAGCAGTGAGGGTGTATTATCTCTTGTGTGATAAACATGAGGCTGCCACTGGGTGAAAAATGACACAGCAAAAATTCAGGGCCTCTTTATGGGGCGCAGCAAGCCTGGGGCGGAATATTGTGGAGAAATGACATGGTGTTGGCCGGCTGGCCTGCCCTCATGCAGCCACAGCTCCCAGCCATGGGGAGCAGAGGATGGCCTCTGTCTCAGCATCCCTGACGCACTTGGGCCGCAAACTCGCAGTGGCCAGCGCCAGGTTAGGGGACCCACTGCCAGCAGCTCACCCAGGCTTGGTCCCTCCCTGGGGGAGCACCGAGGTCAGACACAGGCAATGCAAGGCGGGGAGGGGGTGACCTGGGACATGGACTCTCCAGCTCAAGGAACTTCTGCTTAAAGTGGGTACTTAGCCCAAAGCTGGGAACCCCTGCTTGCTTGTTTGCTCATTTTAACTGATGGGAACTTTTTACACACTAACCACGATTCACACTCTGAAGACCAAAAAACAAATAAATTAAAGAGCGAAACAGTGAAGCAAGCACCAGCTTTGGGGCAGGAAGCAGGATTCTGGCTGTGACCTTCACGGCTGGGGCCCAGGCCCCCAGGCCGCTCGCACGGGAGGCAGGGAAGAGCAGCCCAGGACCAGCTCGAGGGCTTCCTGGGGCCTCCTTTCCAAGGCCCGCTTCTCTTCTTCACTGAGTGCAACCAGCTTGTCGACTGAGTGGCTCACAAGAGAAAGGCTGCAAAACTTGGAACGTGTAAGTGTCCTTACGCTTGTGCTACCAGATAAACATTTCATCTGGAGGGTTTGGGGCTTTTTTGCTGCTATTGTGTCGGTAATTGTTTCTTCCATAGAAATCTGAGCTTCAGGTGGAGCTGGCCAACAGACACTGGCCCGGAAGCCTTCCCAGGAGTGAGGTCATCGTGACCTATTTGGTAAAAGTCAAAGACCCTCGGGAGACTGCAAGCCTTCAATTTCCAGCTGCTGCCAAAGAAGGTGGAGACATTCACAGGGTGGGGTGCTAGCTGTGGTGGTGTGGGCCAGTGGTTCGTCTGACTTCCCCTGGTCAGGAGAGGCCTGAGCATCAGGGCCGACCTAAAGGGACACCGGTGATGCTACAGTTTCTACAACCATTCGCTATTCCACACAATGCAGAGTAATGACTGACCGGCTGTGTCAGTGGTTGACATGAGCTATTTCCACCCATTCAGCCCTTAAAACACTCACTACATTTCACAGCTTCTGCAGGTCAGGAGCCCAAGGGCAGCTCGGCCGGGTCCTCCTGGGGCTGGCTCTCATCTGAGGCTGGACAGGGAGGATAAGCCTCTGAGTCCCTGTGTTGGTGAGCAGTTCTCCACTTTTTGTGGCTAACAGGCCTCTTTCTGGCTGAGGGCCCCTCCATCGGGCAGGCTCAGTGGGCAGCCAGCCCCCTTCTCCAAAGCCAGCAAGGAGAGAGCCCTGTGGTACAGCTGTGGGCGCACACCTGTGCTTTGCTGTATCCTAAGGACTGGGAGCAAATGCCCCATCCTGCCCACACCCCAGGGCAGGGAATTGCAGAGGGGTGGACACCAGGAGGCAGGTTTCCCGGGCCCCACTGGAGTCTGCCCGCCACACCATCTCCAGAGAAGGATGACGCCAGCTTGAAATTGAGTCTGACATGTGGTTTGTTTGTTAACACAAACTTCCAAGGATTTTTGTTTAAGTGGCCCACAGACTTCCAGGAGTTACTCTGTAACACTCCCATCCTACCGAGTAGGCAGCAGTTACTTGTCCCTTTGCAGTGTCCAAAATGACTGTCCTTTCCTCACACCTTTGGAGCGCCCTCCACTGTGGACCGTCTTGGTGGAAAGGTGACACCTCTGAATGGGAGGTTTCTGCCCCCAGGAAAGCTGATAGCTGAAGGGGCCAGAGCGTCAGCTCCTTGATGAGACATCTTACATGGGCCGGCTGGACACTGCACACCTGGGCCGTGGACCTAAAGCCACTGATGGGGACAGGAGAGAGCTGGCAGTTGATCACCTTCCTGCAGGAAGAGCACTACTGCACCCCACATCCGACCTGCAGGATGCCTTCAGGGCCACCTGGGGTTCTAAGCCAGTTCCCAGTCTGTGGCAGATGCTGCCGGCTCCCTCACTTCTTGCTCAGAAATGTCATCTTGCTCAAAGTCGTCAGAGCTCATCTCCGTACTGGAAACAAGACTCCTGAGAGCACTGGGTATGGGGACATGGGCGCTGACCCTGCGGGCTCCAGTCACTTCCCGCCAACCTGAATGCTGTGGGATCAGTAACTCAGGATCATGTGTGTCAGCAATCCTGGCTCCATGGCTGGAAACAGCAGCACTGAAATGGAAGAGGAGCTCGTTTACTTATTGATTTATTAGCCATGGGAGCTACTCCTGCCGTCCGAGACGGGTCGGCGCCTGGAAGGATTCACTTTGCGAATAGTCACAGCTTCCAAGTTCTAACCCCTGGCTGAATTTGGAGGATGCCAACTACTCCTTAGTGGTTCATTTTTTCCAATTTTTGCTGAAGATATGTGTCTGTAGCATATATATTGCATGACGTACACAAACTAGAGTTATTGTTGAGTTGGCAGTTCTGGGCACCATTTTACATAAAGTGCCAGGTAATGGCCTCTATTTTTCAACCAGAACAGAGGGTGCTGCACCAGTAATATCTGTAGCTAATTTTGCTGAAGTAAGTGTATTCCAGTGTTTGGTGCTTTTTTCCTGCGTAGGTCGCTGGGCACTGCCCTGAGTTGGGTGTGCCGGCCGACCTCCTCCGCTGTGCACACCTCCTCAGCTCCTCCAACCTGACAGCTGGGCCACAGTCAGTCTGGAAGTCAGAGAGGCTGGTAGATAGACAAACATATAAATAGATATAAATATGTAAAAAAAAACTCACCCCAATCCTATGCTTCTGGGAGACACTAGGAAAATGCCTATCAGGTGAATAAGCTGAATATTTAGATGCAAGAACTCTACTCACAGACTCTTTTTAGGTACCTTTTCACAAAATTTATCTCTCAACTCCTAAACATTGTGTTGAGTCTTTCTGTAATTTGTCTTCTGATCCCATAAATGTCATATTATCCAAGAGTTAATCTGGTGATGAACATAAGGATCCAAACCCAGAAAATTATCAAACAACTAAAAAAAGGCATCACCCCAAGTGATTTTTATAACTATATTTTTGTGATTATGCCAAGCATATATGTTTTATCATACAAATGTGTGAACACAACATCTCTTATCCTCTGAGTGTGTGAAAGGATGGTTCATCTGCATCCTAACTTGTTACGGATTGTTGATGTGAAATCAACGATGGGCCTGAGTGTCAGGGCTTGGACCGGGGCCACTCTCTCCACACACTGAAGTATCTGCCTTTAGTGGGACGCGTCGGCTATGCCTGCATGGATTCCCTGCCCTTCATCCTCTGGTTGAGCGTCTCCATTTCTTCCATGGAGCTGGGCCACATGTTCTCTAAAGTCCTGGTGAGGCTGCTGACGGGGACCACAGGCCTCAGAGAGCCAGGGTGACAGGCCAGCCACCTCCTCCCTGGGAAGCGATGGCAGGGAAATGAGTCAGCCTGAGCCAGCCCTGCCGCCTGGATCTCAGCCCTTCCAGGGCCTCACGGTAAGTTCACGTCCAGGGCAGTGAGCCACCAGAATCTGCTCCATGCATTTCCTTTATTCTTAAGCTTCCTGCAGAAAGTTTCCATTGCTTCGGTCAAAGAATCGTTCCCTGGCCATCATGCGTTCTCCCTCACCTGCATCGCCCTGGACCAACGCCAAACGAGCCCTTTCTTAACAGTCCTTTGTTAAATTTTGGATGGTAAAAACCTTAAAATAAAATATGAAAAACATGTTCATAGGCCATGTCCCTAAACATTTGTGAAACATGAACTTTAAAAAGGTTCGTTTGCACTACTTATGAGTAATTTTTAAATTTATATCATTTTAGAATATTTTCTGATGTTTTTGTATAAGTAATGGCTGCATTTATAAAATAAATCAATTAGCAGAATTTAAGTGATTATATGATTTAAAGATATAAAATTACTTTTGTAGATGAAAAGAAAGCTGAACTGGAATAATAGCCCTCTGCCTTGCTGAAGGCAGCTCCCAGCTCCAGGGCGCCACGCGGCAACGGCCACTCGTAGGACAGGGACCCTTTGAGAGCTGCGGGGCACCACCGGGCTCCGTGCAGGCTGCAGCCCTCCGGACCCATCCTATCCCGGTCTCAGAACGTGAAATGATATGTGCACAGAGCCGTTAGCAGCCTCCCAGGGTGAGCAGAGGACATGGCCCCGCAGGGGCTGGCAGCCCAGGACGTGAGTCCTGCTGGGGGAGGTGTGAGCTCCAGTGGCCGGGGCAGCTGGTGGAGGCGGGCAGTGTGGTGAAGCACGTCAGGAAGCTGCAGCATGGCAGTGTCTCTGCCTGTTCTGGAGGCTTTGACAAAATACCATGGACTGGGTGGCTTCCAGACAACATGCATTTATTTCTACAGCTCTGGAGGCTGGAAATCCAAGAGGAAGGCCATCTCCCTATTCATAGCTGGCACCTCCTTGCTGAGTCCTGCCTGGCGGAAGGATGAGAGGTCTCTCCGGGCCCCATTTATAAGGGCACTGACCCCCTCGTGGGGGCTCTGCCCTCCTCATCTCATCGCTCCCCAGAGGCCCCACCTCCTTGCATCATCACCTCTGGGGACAGGGTTTCCACATGGGATCTTTGAGGGGACACAAACATTCAGCCTGAAGCAGCTACGTTTGCTGTGACTCACCCAGGCTGGGAGCCAGGCAGGCAGGCACCCTGGCAGGTCCGTGGGAGGGCTGGCCGGCTCAGCCTCAGGTCAGGGGCAGAGGGCCGGTTCCCTATCACTGGGTGGAGGCACTCGGGGAGGCTCATGTGGGAGGTCCTGTGGCTGTGGGCAGACACCCAGCCTAGGGAAGCAAGCAGGGCAGGTCCCAAAATGAGGATAGAAGTGTGTGCTGGGCTGAGAGCACCCCGCTGAGAATGAGATCTGGACAAGGAAAGCCAAGTGCAGGCTTAGCCGCTTCCATTCTTCCTGTCTTGCGTCAGGCCTGCTCCTGGCGTTTGGCGGGTGGGAGGGAGGGATTCCCACCCAGGTTATAGGGATGCCTGGCGCTAGTGGGATGAGGTCAAGAGCAGCTCATTAGCCAGACACGCTCACAGCAGTGGTAGGAGGTCCCTGCTCACCACACAGGGTCATACGGGGTGACACTTGGGAGCAGAGTGAGCTGGCGGTGGTAGCGGGGGCACAGGCAGGCTTTGTAGAGACAAGGGTGGGTGCCCTGGTCCTGCAGAGACTCTGCTGGGCTTGTCCGAGTGCTTCCCCAGCTGGCAGGGACCGGACACTCTGAACCCAGGGGCAGACCCCCACTGCGTTTGATCTGTTTGGCAGGAGGGCTGCTTGGACCAGGGCCCTTATCTGGGGAGTGGAAGGGCAGTTAGGTCTCCCATCTCCAGAAGTCAAGGCACATAACAGCGAGCCTTAACTCTGGTCTTACACCGCAGGGGTGTCCAGCGTGGGCAGAGGCTGGGTGTGAGCCTCACGGTGGCACCACTGACCACTGGATCTCACCTTCGGTTTCCCTTGGGCCCCGGCTTTGTGGGCAAACACGCTTTGCCTTCGGTTCCACCAGGCCTGGCAGCTCCCAGCTTCTCAAGTTAACCATTCCCCAAACCCCTGCCCGGCCCAGGGAGGTGAATTCTGCTCCCGACCCCACTCCCCACAGACAGGTCCCTGAAACTAGTGGGCTCCTGGATGCTGCCTCCCGCCGGGTCTCTGGCTGCCAGTCACTTTAGGTCCCCCAGCACAGTGACATTCATAGAAGTGCCTCCAGATCAGGCAGGGGTCGCCATGCTCCCTGCATGCAGGGAGGACCCTGTAAAGGCACCCGTTGAGTTCCTGGCACCGCGCACATGGAGTGATACTTGAGAAGGATCTGGTCCCCCGGCATCTGGCCAGTGGAAGGACAGTGGGCCGGGGCCAGGCATCTGTCACAAAGGGTGGAGGCCCAGGTGTGTCTGGAGGAGAGGCAGCCCGTGTCCAGGACCTGCAGAGTGGGAGCTGCAGGGGGGACGCCTGGGCCCCAGGCTCACGGGGACTCTGTGCAGGGCTCCGCAGGGTGGAATCCGGTCTTCTGCCTCTCATTCAGCTCTCACTCCTCCTCCAGCCTGGCCTCCTTGGGCACCGCCCTCTGCTCGCTCCTGGTGCCTTGGTGAGGCTGGACCGTTCCCAAAGCCCTTCCCTTCAAAGTGATGAAAAAAATTCACAAACAGCTCTGAGCACATAATTGCTGCAGCTCTTGATCTCTGATCTGCCAAATAGCAAAGGTGAGCCGCGTGGGCTGGTTGTCACCCTGTGGCCAGGCTGTGGGCCCTCAGATGAGGGTCCCCTGTGGGGTGTGTGAGCTGGCCTCTTGGCCTCCTGCCTGGTCCCGGGTTCTGGGAAAGGTGGGCCCTTTGTCCCTGGTCCTGCTTGCCACTGATGCCCCCTCAGTCTCCTACTTGTGGCTCTGCTTGGCCACTGTCCTCAGGCCTGCTCCAGCGGCCGCTGACCATCCCGCCGTTTGCGAAGGAAGCTCCCCTGGCGCGGGGACACCTGTGGCGTGCGCCAGAGGCAGGATCTTCCTGGGACCCAACTGCCTCCCAGCCCTGAGGACTCTGCTCACAGGGCAGAGGCAGGTTCTCGGAGCCGAATGATGATCTGACCTGCAGACGTGATTGAAATAAAAGACACACAGGCTTCGGTATGGGGAACATGTTGATAAGGATCACGTTGAAAACTTCCAAAACAAATTGATTATGATATGTGAGGTATTTAGAATTCAAATTTACATGCCTTTTCCATTCCCCAGAGCTTATTTAATCTCAGTAACAACACTCGAAGATATTACTAGTGTTATCCTCCTTCTGCCAAAAAGAGTGTGCTCTCACATATATAAAACTGCCATAGATAGTCTCTTGCTGATCAAAGATAAGAACGCAAGTTCTGACCCGAGGAAGCATCTGAGACATGCAGGCGCGTTTTATTCGCAGTCCGTGCGGTCTGTGGACTCAGCACAGAAATCACTCTGTATTCACATTCTCCATGTTCTTTCCCCCCAAGCTAAGGCGCCTTGACTCCTCCACCTTCCAAATCACTTGCATTGACAGCTTGATAGATGATGAAATAAATAATATTTCCAGGGAGAAAATTAATTTTGAAAATAATTAAAGATTATTTGCTCCAGGTTGAATACAAAAGAGGTTTATTTGCCCCAGAATGTCATCCTGAGGATTTGAAATACCTCTGAAGGGTCCAAAAAACGGAAGAAGATTTATTCTAAGTATAGAAATGAAAAACAACAACAAAAAAGCCTTCTCAGAGCCGCTAAGGATGGTCTGTGAGAGATCACTGTCATGTCAAATCTCCTGTCTCCTCACCATGGGCGATTCTAATAGAAGGAAGGGAAGAAAGCCTCTGTCCTTGAGCTTTATAAACCCTTAGAAATGCACTCCATTCTCTGGGACAGTGGTGACCAGCCTGGAAGCGAGGTCGGGGCTCGGGCTGGGCGTATTCAGGTGGGGCACAGGTCTCGCAGCAGAGGGCCAGCTGCTGTGGGCAGAATAACCCGCAGCCGTCCTGTTATGATAAGAAAGTGACCCCAGCTCTGCTCCACGGTGAGCGAAGCGGCACTCAAAGGTGTCGACAGTGCCTGTTGGGTGGCAGTGCATCCTGGGCCCAGCTTCTGTGCACCGGCTTCAGTTTCCTGCAGGCTCACCCGCCACGGGGCTCACCTGCCACCAGGTGCCTCCCAGCGCCCAGAGAGCAGACCCTTTGGAAGGCTGCTCTGCTCTCCACCCTCAGATGCACCCTCCCCCCTCCGCTTTACAGGTGGAGATTCTGGTCTCGCCTGGCATCTCTCAGACCACCTGTGGTTCATCCCGCAGGGGTTTCCAAACACAGAGCACCTCCGTGCGGGTCTCACACCACCCCACTTTCCCCAGAGGCTGGAGGCATCCTCACCCAGCCTCAGTGATGACCATGGGTATCCTGGAAACTGTAACTTGCATATTGAACAGAGACTGAGTTAACCAACAGTTTTCTCTTCTGCTCAGACAACACAAAGTCCTTGAGAGCCTTGGACTCTTATCACAGCTTCCCATCAGATGCTGTGGCCGTCCACCACTCAGGTCCTATTTCATGGCCAGGAACCCAGCGTCTCTGCTATTTTGCCAGGACCATCAGCATTTAGATTCACGCATATTTTCCCGTCCATTGCTCAGCACTGCTGGCACTCCTCAGATTTCCCCCAAGACCCCCTTTCTTCCCTGGAAGGAGGTCTCTTCCAGTTCCCTCCAGCAGGGTTTCATCACAGGAAATCTTCCTAGTTTTATTCTCCTAAAAACACCTATTTCAAAGCCGTTCTTCAAAACAATGAATCTGCTGTGTCTACAATTTTAAATTGATGGGATTTTTTTCTTAACACTGTGAAGAGATGTCCCACCATCTTACGGATTCCGTTTTTGCTCTTGTGACAACTGCTGTCAATCTTACTGCTGCTCCCGTAGAGTCTCCCTGTGCCTTTCAGATTCTCTCTTTCATTAATATGCTGTGGTTTCACTAAGCTGTCACTTGATGGGAATACACACACACACACACACACACACAAACATAACAGTTGAAAGAGCAGAGCAGTCATCCCCTGTGGAAGACATTGGTGATTTCCATAATTTTGTACCACTTTGGAAAAAAATATTAGCTATTATCTAATTAATACTAGAGAATATTATCTCTACCTCAGTTCTTCCCCATCCCCTCAATTTTTTTCCTCTGGATCTCTGATTGTATGTATAATACATACACACACATACATACCATAGAACATCTCACCCCAGCTTCTGTGTTTCTTTGCATTTTTTCAAACTTTCCGGTTCTTTGTCTCCCGAACATTCTGCATAATTTCTTACATCTGTTTTCTAGTTTATAAAACTTTCTCTTCAGTTGTTTCTATTTTGCTGTTTAATTAGCCTTCTGAGCTCTTCACACCAAGTATGTTTAAAATCACTTGAATTTCTATTTAGTTAGCTTTAAAATTTGCCCACTTTTAATTTTAAAAACTTCCTTACTCCTACATGCAGTACCCCTCCCTGTTTATTTTAAGCACTTTAAACATATCAGGCATGTTTCACATTCTGCTTTCAATCACTCCATTATCTGCCAGCTTTGCATATCCAATTCTCTTTATATACTTGAGAGCTCTTACTTCTGACGTGTGGTTTGTAGTTTTTCTTTATTACATTTTATTTTGTTCTTATAAGCCTGGGTTTGATGAAGCCCTGCTCTGAGGCTTCTCACCGAGGGCGCATCGCCGCAGACGCTGCATGGTTGTCATCAGCAGGCACTCAGGACTGCCACTTGCCTGCAGCTACTGGTGAGTAAACCCTTAAGGGGAGCTGTTTGGACACCCACAGAGAATCGATTCAGGCCAATCACTCGTGTGGGCAGCGTGATGACTTCAGGTTTCTTGTATTCTTTCCTGTAAGGGCAGATTTCTTTCTCAGTGATTCTTTCCCTGGACTGGGACCCCCCTGGCTCCCCGAGGAGGCTCAAGTCACATTGGGCCTATGGGCTGGGCCATGGGTTCTGACTGCTGTCTCCTGTCTCCTGTGCTGAAGGTCACCGGGGCTGGAGGATGGTGCCAGGGCAGCCGTGGCCTCAAAGCTGACTTATTTCTCTGATTTCCTGCTTCTCGGGTATTTGCCTCTGAGGGCTTTCCTGCCTCCTTTGCCAGTTCAGTGATGAGCCCAGGAGGATTTGCTGATGTGCCTTTGGCCCCTGTGTTTAGCCCTCCTGAAGTGGAAGGGCTGTGGGGCACCCAGCCTGCCCTGGTGCAGGAAGAGACGTGCGGTGCACGGCTGTCCTTGTTTCAGCAGGACGTCGTGGAGCCCGAGGAGTCTGCCTCTGCAGCCGTGTGTCCTCGGCCCCGGGACCAGTCCTGCAGTCCCCTGCTGCCGCTTCAGGCAGGGCCGGAGACCTCCCAGGGGCCGCTGCATTTGTTTCTTATTCACCCACGTAGATGACGCGTGCACACAGAATGGAGCCACAGAGGCCAGTCCACAGGGAAAACAGGCAGAGCCGGCCTGTTACAGTCTGGTCCTGGGATCACTGAAGGTATGTCCTGAGTGCTGGGGAGCAGGCATGACAAAGAGAAAGCTTCCCCGGAAAGCAAACTCTGCCCCGGTATCTTCGTGCCCCACAATCAGGAGAAGGACCATTGCCCCTCCTCACAGAGGTTCTTACGCCCACAAGCCCACGTCAGCTTTTCCCCGATGGAGCACCCGCTCACAGGGGATGAAGATCCTTGTGTACTCCTAGAGGCAAAGTGGCGTGGTGGGCAAAGCTGTCAGCTCTTGGGCTGGACTTCCTGGGTTCAAGTCCCAGCTCTACCAGTTAGTGGGTGCCTGCCTTTGGAGAACTTAGCCAGCCTCCCTTTGCCTGCAGTTTAAATCCAGTACAGGCACCTATCCGGATTCATTCAGCCTCCTGTGTGGTTGGACTCCCCCCAAACTGAACCTACAAACAAAAGCCAGTGGGGCCCTTTTGTCCTCCTGAGGCCAGAGGGTAGTGACCCCTCTTGGGGTTGCTCTTCCTCCGCTTTCCCTCCCTGTCACTGTCCTGAGATCACCGTCTCTACTGGCCATGGGCAAGCGCGCGCACTGCCCTGGGCTCCGCGTCCCGGGCAGCCTGGGGGCAGGAGGTGAGGTGCCTAGTTCCCTCGTCTGGACTGTTTACTTTACAAGAAAATCATGTTATTAAATAAATTTGTTCTTAAAATACTGCCTGTACATACTAGGAGTTGTCTGTGAGAGTTAGCTTTTATTAGAACATGTACCCCTCTCCTTTAATTATATTTTTATTTAGTTGTGTTTGTAATATTATGAGTACCTGTAAACCTACTGTTCAAAACAAAAAATAGGATCTTGACCAAAAAAAGTCTCCCCTGACCTACAGTGGCTCTGCCCCTCCCCAGCCTCCTTCCACCCAACGGAAATACCCTCAGTTCCAAACTGCTCACTCCTTTGCATTCTAATTCATATATTTTCCCTAAAATGATATGTTTCATGTGCATTATTTTGAACTTTGCAAAAATGGTATTTTTCTGCATATACCCTTTTGGGATTTCATTGTTCACCTAATACTGTTGCCAAGATCAAGCTGTATCCGGGGGGTATGGCTGCATTAGCTCACTTAGATGGTGGGAAATGCCCTGTTCACCTGAACCACAGTTTATCCAGCCATCTCACTACCGACGGGCTTCTGGTGTATTTCTAGGGTTTCACTCTTGCCACCAGCACTCCTGCTAAGAGCATGCTCAGGTGTGTTTCCAGGTTTTCCCAGGAGAGAATGCCCCTGGGGCGTTTATCTGGGATGGAAACATGTGGGAGGAGAGCCTTTGAACGTTTGACTTTAGGAGATAATGTCAAATTGCTTTCCGAAGTAATTATACTAATTGATTAATACCTCACCGACAACGGGCAGGAGCCCCTGCCTCACCTCCTCTGCGCACCTGGCACTGAGCGTCAGCTCATGTGCTCTCAGGCAGGAAGCCTCTCCCATCTAAGGCAGGCGGGGATCCTTTCCCAAAGGGGCCACACTTTCTGCCCCTCTCTGGAGGCAAAACGGCTCCGATGACCTTCCAGATGACCCAGAACAGATGCAAATGATCCATACGTGGAGGGCTTTAAACATGATTGTGAGCAGCACGCAGAATGGATATAGCATATAGGATTTTGCACTAAGCCCTGTTTTAGCTTTCAAAAATGAACTAAATAGCCCCTGTCCCTCAGGAAATCACAGTCTAATATAAACTCTCACCGTGTTTAAGCACTGACTTCATTCCCAAGGTTTAATGAAAACTCACAGGCATTGTCTGCACCATTTGGGACTAGCAGAGTAGAGGTGCAGATTCTAGCCCCATCCCCCTGGGGTCCTGAGCAAACCTGGGCCCACTGGCCCTTGCTGATATGTTGTGTCCACCCTTCCTGCTGCCAAGAGAAGCAGGTGAGATCATGGAGAACAACGTGCTTTGTGAACTGTAACTCCCATTACTTCTTTGATGTCAACTGAACAGAACAGTGTGCAGGGCACAGCTCGCCACTAGTGTGTGAGTGGTTTGTGAGCGCCAGTGTCGGTGAATGCGGACAGCCGGGCGAAGTTGCTGCTCCACAGACACTCAGCAGCCCTGCCAGGTGAGGACACAGGGCCCGTGCTAGTCTGAGCCCCTAGGTGAGCCAGCCGGAAGTGCCAGCACCAGGCCAGGTCTCGGACCCAGCAGGACTGCGTCTGAAATGCAGTACAGCAGAGGGATGTGGAGACGCAGAGGCTGAGAGGACTCAGAGCCTGGGAGCTCCTTGCCATGTGGCTGAGGAGCGATGTGAGAGACCAGCAATGGGGCGGAGGCCTGTCCTCAGAGGCCCAGCGGCCGGCCGGCTTGTGTCCGGTCTGGCTCCTGCAGCCCGGCCCCACCCTGCAGACAGGTCTGCTCCCCAGGGAGCCCCTCGCACCCCCACTGCCTCTCAGTGCCCTTCGGGGCCTCCTGGGAAGCATATCACGCCTCTGCTGAGACTCTGTCCCTCAGCAAAAGAAGAGGGAAAACATTTACTTTAGCCCCTATGATCACAATGTCTCTTTAGATAATTTAGGAAAAGACTCAGTGTGCCATTTTTAGAAAGGCAAGCAAATGAGGCCTCATGGAAGGGGTGGTTTAAGCAACAGGGAGAAGATCAGGCTTGTCAAGGTTTTAGGGAGACACCTGTCCACTTTGGGTGCTGGCGGCCGAGTGCTCTGAGCTGAGCTCAGAGGCCAGAGGACTTTGGGGACGTGGCTGCTTTGGTAAGGATGGTGCGTGGCTCTCCCCTGGGCAGCCGGACCGCTGTGGCCATTGTGACTGTGCGGGGGTCTCGGGAACAGATCCCTTTGAGAGAAGCCCCCGGGCCCTGGGGGGGCCTTCCTCACAGGAGCCTCCCTGCTGACCACTGGGGCAGGTGGGCTCCATGTGGGGTGGGCTCTGGGATTCTGGTGTGAGCCGAGAGATCAGCGCATCTGCCGTATCAGTCTCCGTGCCGGGGTGCTCCAGCCGGGTCCCAGGGGCTGTGAGCAGCATGGCCCAGACTGAGCAGGGTCTGAGCTCAGGGGAATCCTCATGTTCCCCAGTGGCTACAGACCGGTGTCCACAGCTGCCATCCGCCTGGGACATCCCGAGTGGACACAATACGATGCCATTCACTGATGGCATGTCCAGGAAGCTTAGTTTTGTGACAGCCTGGAATTTTTTCTCCTTTAGCTCCATTGACCTTTCACCTTGGATCTCCAGAGGGCATCTCCCTGCACCCCGGTACCCCCAATCCTGGACAGCAGGGGTCAGAACAGAGAAGCCTCAGCAGCCCTCTCTGCCCACACAGAACTGTGTCTTTGCCAGGAGAAAATGTTATGCGCCTGGAAACACCGTGCGAGGTATCAACAGTGTTTGTTATGAAGACATGTGCGCCCACAGCAGAGAGGGCCGCAGGCGGGGTCAGCACGGTGGGGCAGGTCCCAGCCCAGCTGGGGTCTCACTCTGCACCTTTCTCAGGATTCTCTTTTTAATTTCTGCTTCCTGTTCCCGAAATAAAATGATGGACAGGTTGATCTCTAATCTTGCAGAATCGAAATGCTTTTTTATTTCTTGTGAGCTGGCCAGGGATGAACTTTGTGCCTTGCTCTCTGACTAAAACATGCAGACAGCATGGGGACCATTTGTGTCTGTTGTCTGAACAACTAAGGAAGCAGGGAGATGTCCTCCTTACTGTCCGTGTAAACACTGGGGCTGCTCATGACACGTCAGGTGAGCACCCGCTTCTTACCTGTTAGCCATCTCTGTCTGCGTCTGCCCTGCATCTCTCACTCCTTCTGAAATGGAGCAGAGCCACTCGCCCCCTCAAGGACCACCCCTCCATCCAAGCTCTGAAGCCCATCTCCCCAAGCCCCTTCCCAGATCCTGTCCCAATATTTGCTGAGCCTGTTCCTCTGTCACTAAAGGCTGTCTTTCCGTTTCCTCCTCCTCACCACCCAAACCAGTATCTTTCCCATCTCTGGAAGGACACAAAACCACAAATCTCCCCACCGTCTACTCCTTGGCACTGCCTGTGGTACAAGTTCTCAGGGCCACTGAGGTGGAGCCCTACCTCCTCAGCCAGGTATGCGGCTCGCTCAGCCTGACACTCAGCCCAGCTTTAAAGTCAGACACCTGCCCCCACGGGGACTGTTGGTCCACCTGGTGGAGGGGGCTTGTTGCCCCAAGTTCTGTGTTCTCAGGAGGCTGCCCTCAGCGACTCACAGTCTGGGGTTACCCTGTGATTCATGAAGAAAGCATTTGGAACCCCAAGAGCAATCAACTCGCTCACTAGGTAGCATATCATGGGGCATAGGTACCAAACTAACTGACAGAATGGCCTGTGACACAGCTGGAGTGAAACCCCAGGGAGCTGCCCAAAACCCTTAGCAACAGTCCTTGGTGGGCACAATAATTATGCTCTGATTCTAGTGCCTCATAATGTAGCCATAGGGTGATTTTTCAGAGCTGACACGTGGAGGTAAATGATTAAGGCTATCGTCACCATCACGTTGAGTTTCTAGCTTTTGTCTAAAATCCAGTCTTTCAAACATTCTTTCTTAAGAATATGGAATCAGTGTTCCTTAACCGGATCTTTAGCAAAAGTCCATTCGAGTTTAACGACAGATTAGCTCAGCCACACTCACTTGCTCACAGAAAATAACCCCAAAATGTGGACTAGAAATATTTTTTGAAGACTAACGGTCTGCAGGCCCTGGAGGAAGACCCGAAGCAGGGAGAGCCTGGGGGGCATCTGCAAGGGTGACGTTTGCATGTTTACAGGTTTTTGAGCTAGGATGCTCCACGGCTGGTGGCAGCTGGGGTGGGAGACGGGCCACGCGAACCAGTAAGAGTGTGAGTGCCGCCAGAGCTCGAGAGGACAGCGCGGCCACAGAATCCACGGGGAATCCAGGCAGGCGGGGAGTCTCAGACAGGCGTGAGGCCAGGAAACAGCACGGAAGGCCTGCCCTGGTGTCCCACTGAGCTAAACATGCATGTCATGGAGCAGGAACTGGTAGGAAACAAGAGTTGAAAATGGAGACCACTGAGTTGAGATTTCAGCTATTTCCCACCACAGAAGAAACAGAGATTGTGGGTTGATTCCAGGTAAATGAATTATCTTCTAAAACAAAAATCACTCTTCAGAGTAACATTAAAAAAAGCCATATCACCCATAATGGCCAGCATTTAATCATCATCATGACAACTTATAGAAGAAAAATGTGACCCAAACTGAAGAAAGATAAGCCATCAGCAGAAATTGACATTGAGTGATTGAGTGATCCACATGTGATTGACAGACGGCTTTGAGCAACTATTGTTGACATGTTTAAGGACGTGAAGGAAAATGTACACACAATGTATAAATGGAGAATTTCAGCAGAGATGTAGACATACAAAAAGAAACCAAGGAAAAACTGAGAGCTAGGAGGCAGAGCAGAAGGCTGGGGAAGAAACCAAAAGCAGACTTGAAGATCAATCAATAGAAATGATCCAATCTGAAGAATAAAGTGGAAGAAAAGAGATTGAAAATATAGGCACCTCAAAGGCATGTACGGGTACATTAAGCATACTAGCATATGTATTATTGAAGTTTCAAAAGGAGAAGGAGGAGAGAATGGGGCAGAAAAATTATTTGAAGAAATTATAGCCAAACATTTGCCAAAAACTGGTGAAGAGCTTTGATTTATAGACACATGAAGGTCCAGATGCTAAGTAAGATAAATGCAAACAAAAAGACAATAAATAATGTACCTGAGCACATCATATTCAAATTACTTCAAGCCAAAGAGAAAATCTTAAATGCATTTGAAGACCAACAACACAACACTGGATATAAGGGAGAAAATTACAAATGGAGGCAGACTTCCCACCAGAAATAATGAAGGTGAGAAGACAGTGGGATGATGAACAGAATCAAAGTCAAACCTGAATTCCACGTCCAAAAACAAGGGTGAAATAAAGACATTCTATCAAGTAAAAATTAAGGGTTTGTCAGCAGCACACTGTCAAAGTCTTCAGGATGAAAGAAAATAAGGGCAGGTCATAACAAAGAAAGGCAGATGTGGTGATTTTATGTGAGCAAATAGGACTAGTGAAAGCAAACAAAAAATGAACACATTATAATGAGTCTTAATATATGTAAAAGAGCACAGAGGAAAGCGGGCAGATGAATGGAGCTATACCGCTCCGGCTTCTTGTATTTTACATGAAGCAGTACATTTTAATTACAGTCATAAATTAGAGACATATTATAATCTGAAGAGCAACCACTGAACAATAATGCAAAATAGCACCTAATACTAAGTCAGCGGCAGAATGGAAATGGAATACTGAAATGTACTCAGTTAACCCCAAAGCAGGCAGGACAAGAGAAACAGGAATAAAAATAGATGAGATGACTAGAGAGCAAGCAGCAGGCTGGCATGCCGAGATCTAACATGCCAACCGTTACATCCAGCGTGAACAAGCTGCACACACCACCTAAAAGTCAGACTATCAGACTGATTTAAAAGAGCAGGATTCTCTTGGCAAAAATGTGCATTTAAAAAACAAAGACAACATTAGGATAAAAGCAAAGGAAGGTAAAGTATATACCATGCACTCCTTTCTGTGGCTGAATAGTGTTTCCTTGTATGGATACACCACAATTTGTTTATCCAGTCACCTGCTGGCAGACACCTGGGCTGTTCCCACCCTTTGGCTCTTGTGAATAATGCTGCAGAGAACGTGGGTGTGCAAGGACCTCTGAGTCCCTGTTTTCAATTCTTTGGGTACATCCTAGTATTCCAATTATATGAAGTATCTAAAATAGATGAATTCAGAGTCAGAAACTAGACTTGAGCTTATCAGGGCTGGAGGGAGAAGATTCTGCTTAGTGGATTCAGAGTTTCTGTTTGGGTGATGAAACTTTTTGGAAATAGTGGCAATTATTGTACAACATTGTGAATGTAATTAATACTGTAGAATTGTGTGCTTAAAAATGGTTGAACTGGGCAGTTTTATGTTATGTATATTTTACAACAATAGAGTAAATACATATGTAAATATATATGTGTGTGTACGTTGTGTGCGTATGTGAGTTACATATGTATAAATTATAAATTACATATATGCAAACACTAATCATGAAACAGGAGTGGCTATATTATTAATGGCAAATAGATCTTAGAACTAAGGGCCAAATAACATTTCATTAAAAGATCAATACATCAGGAAGACGGAACAGTCATACATGTGCCCAAAAATACATGAACCAAAACCTGACAGAGCTGGAGAGAGAAGCAGACCGGCCACACGCGCTGTCAGCTGCAGAAGGAAACGTGAGTGCGAGTTCCAGGCAGATGCGCAGGAGGCTCTCCTCCCATATTTACTGTTTCTTCTCCGACTGTGATGAAAAACACATTTTCCAGGAGCACCTGGGTGTCTCGTGAGCTCCTGGACGTGCTGTCCCCAGCGTGTTGCAGGCTGCAGAATGGGGTCCTTATGCCGGGCCGCTGCAGCTCGGCCGTCGGAAGCTGAGGCCACCTCCCGACTCACAGCGTCCTCAGCCGGCTGTGGCAGATTCACAGTAGCATCTGTGCTAGCCTCCAGAATGCTGCGCTTTCAATATTCTAGGCTGGTTTTCCTGCCAGATGCTTAATTCTGAGCCTTCTAATCTGAGCGCATTTTCTGATCTTTCAGTAGAATAGCATGTTCTATGTTGTGATATAAGGTGGCATAGAGGGATGCAAATCTGTGATTAGAAAGGAGAAATTGTCTCATTTCTGGCATTTTGCTCTTGTTTTAAAATTTAACAGTTGGAACACTGAGGGGAATACTAAAGCCTAGGAGTATAAATTATTGACTTAATTCATTTACTTAACTGTTCATTCCTTGGAACAATGCCGTTGCATTCCAAAGCTCGGTGGAACACTGCAGAGTTCACCTTAAGGGAAGCAATCCCTACTGTGCAGGGTCCACACTGGTGCCCGCTGCCCAGCCTGCCTCTGCTCACATGGGCTGTGCTGCTGCGCTGGGCCCTCCGAGGAGCCCCTCCCACAGCCAGCCCCAGCCAACCTGCCTGTCGCCGGCCTCGGGGCCCATTTGAGCCTCAGCAGGGTTCAAACCTCCCTGTCCTTCACTTGGGCTGGTCTCTCTCCAAATCCAGTTTTGTTTCCTCTGCGCAGGCCTCTGGGCTGCGGAGCAGTCTCCCCTACGCCCCCAGTAAGGTGCCCACCCACCCCAGACCTGGGAATGTCACTGTGTTTGGAAGTAGAGTCTTTGTGGATGTGATCAAGGGACTCGGAATGAAGCCAGCCTGGACTCGGGGTGGGCCCTCAGCCCACAGCTTGGGGCGGTCCTGAGAAGGGAGGAACATTGGAGACGGTGAGGCGGGGGGAGCCTGTATGAGGGGCAGCCAGCACCCGAGGGACCCGTCCACGACCCCAGGGACACCAAGGACGGCCAGAGTCCCCAGAGCCTGCGGAGGGTGTGGAGCGGGCTCTCCTCGGTGCCTGCGGACTCGTGTCAGGGCCCAGGCCTCCGGGGCCGTGGGAGGAAGCGCTGCCGGGCTGAGCCCCGGTGTGCACAGGCTTCCGCCCGTCGGCCCCCGCAGGACAGCCCGTCCACTGCCGCCCTCCCCACACAGGGCAGTCATGCTCTCAATCCTCAGCTCTTTGCACTGCCCAAATACGCTTGTGAAATGAGCACCCGCAGCCTCACGCAAACTGAAAATGAAGGGACAGGTCAACCACCCTCTGTCATTGTCCCCACTGCTGGCGTCCAGCCCGGCTGGCCTGCTGAGGAGCGAGCAGGGTACAGGCAGGGTCTGGGTGGCGCTGGACCACCAGGACCATCACATGGCCCCTGCAAACGCCCTTGCAGAGACACCCCAGGACGAGTCAGGGGAGCGTGTGCTTGCAGTGTCTTGGCGATGCTGGCCTGCACGGCCTGGCTCTGAGTTCCAGCCCAGCTTCTGTGACTGTCCAGGTCACTCGTTGCCATGAGTTCCAGGAAGGGGTGGGCCCTCCGACTCTCTGGTAGCTGTTCCCTTTAGCCCTTCCTCGGTGCGCCAGCCGGTCCCTTCAGTGTGACTGTGTAGGAATCCCATGGAGAATCCAACAAGCCAGGAAGCCCTGACAAAGCTGAGCTGTCTATGCAGGGTTGTGCTCTCCTTAGAAATAAACAGCTGTGCTTCAGGGGCCAGAAATGGAGTGGGAAGCTGTGTGTGCCAGGGCACAGTGAGAGTCGGGAAAAAGACTCAGCCCAAGGACACACAGGCAGGTGGGTGCTGGCACGACCCCGTGGGCTCAAACCCAGTGGCTACACGGGCTGGGGCAACGCCCACAGGACCAGGCCAAGCTGCGGAGGAACTTGGATCGGAGGCGGAGGCCACCCTCCAGGGCCGCCTGTCCTATGGGGAGATCATGTGTGCCCAGGACCACCCGCCCAGGGTCTCAGTGCTCACAATGGTGGAGAGGGCCACAGTGGGAGTTAGAGAGACTGGACAGTTGTGGGCAGGGCATTTTGGTTGGGCCCCCATCAGGAGAAGGATGTCTCACTGGGGACATGTGACCTGCTGTGGCCTTCCTGTCACCCATTCCATTTCCAGCAGTCATGGGGAATGACCAGGGAGGGTGTGCTTCCAGGACAAGGTCAGACCCACTGTTTTAGTTTCTGTCTAGAGAGGGTGTCCGCCTTGGTTTACGCACCAGTGAGCTGCTCTGACGTGTCTGCAGGGGTCTGGCATCACCAGCCTTCTGGAGGTGCTTCTGAGGGCGGGGTGGTTATGTGTGGTTCAGCAAGTATCTCTGCCTTGAACCTTCCAGGCAAAGGTAGAATCAGCGCCCTGGAGACATGAAGCAGGACCCTGAGCGCGCTTTGACCAATGAGGGCATGGGCAGAAGTGACACGTGTCACCTCTGGGCACTAATGGTAAGAGCCAGTGGCCAGTCCTGTTCTCCTCTTCCTGCCTACACAGTTTGAAGTAGGATGGAGGGTCTCCCTGGGTCTGTGTCTCTAAGCCAAGATGACAGCCGGAGAGCAGAGGCCCATCAGATCACTCGGGCTCGGGGTGAAGGGCATGCAGACACCCTTTTGTGCCAACAAGGTCTTTGGAGGGCCCCATGCGATGGGACCCTCACAAATGCCAATTCTAGAAAAGTTGTCATACAGGGACATGAAAGCAGGGAAATTTTGACAAGACTAGTCTAGCTGGTGTGAAATAGCAGATTAATTTCTGATTAAATGAGATCAAGTTTTAAGCGAGAGCCTTGATTAGTTTGCATTTCGAAGGAATAAAATGTATTTCTTGGTACTTCCTGGAATTGGCACGAAGAAGCCCTTTCTGGAATTTTGTGCATGGCCAGCAACCTTTGGAGCATTTTGCAGATGTATTTCTGACATAGGCATGTTTAACGGGGAGAAACCCCCTTCAATAACTTGGTGAGCAGCTGAACTTGAATGCCCCCTATTTACAAGGCCATTAAGTCCAGGAATAGAATTGACAAAATTATAAAACTGTTGGCTTGGGTCATCTGAATGAACATCATTTTCTAAAATCACAGCTACCCGCTGTGGAAGCACATCTCTGAGACCTGAGGGCCGCGGGCAGTTTCTACTGCATTTTCCTTGGCCAATGGAAACACTAATAGAAGGCAACCAGGGCAAATTGTTTAAGCACAAAGTACCCTCTAATTTCACTTGTGCCCTCTACCCAGATGCCATCCATTTCATTAAAAGGAAAGGTAATTTATGATCAAAGGAAGGACATTATAGGGGTTTCCTGTCATTCCCACCGTCCATGTCTGCTGACAACTGGAGGGAAGGTTTGTGTGTGGCCATAACTCACCCCACGCTGTGCACCGCACACACCCGTATTCTCTGCTCTGTGAGCCACCAACGAGGGTTTGGAAACCACCCACCTGAGCTGAAGGGCACAGATCACGCTGTGCTGTGGCCCCTCCAGCCTTCCTGCCGGCAGAGCATGTGTGTGTCACGATGTTCTCTATGCATCCAAAATGTGTTAATGTTTGTGAATGTCTATACAGCATATACATGTATACTAACTATGCTCTACACATATATGCATTTGCCAACACATGCACCTATGTAGCTGTATATGTATATATATATATATATAACATACAATCACACAGTAGCTCATCTAAATATACAAGGAAGAGGAACTGTGGCCAAAGCCGGTCCTAACTCGTGGGATCTGGTCTCCTGGCGCAGGTTCATTTCTACCCAAGGCAGATCGGGCGGCAGGAGTACAGATAAGAGTATGGAATGCATCTGTAATTTCAGGTTTTATGGCTCTTCTGAGGCCTCCCCACGAAGCTCTGGACAGTCCTGGGATTACCTTCTGTATCAAGAGAACGACTCCTTTTATCCAACCCCTTATCCTTTCTGACCAAGACTGGTGACCCTTCTGGGCGAGTCTGATTGACGCTAGAATATAACCTCTGTCTTGTTCAGGCGTAATTGACTTTGGAGCAACTAGTATTGACGACCCAAGTCCTCATCTGTGTCTAAATGACAGAAATCTTTACCCTTCCCAGTGAATGTTGAATAAAAAGATCTGCTTTGTGAGATGTTACAAGTGGGAGCGAATTAATCAAGTGCTGTTTCTAAAGACTGGAACCTCAGCATCACTGTGCCTTCTGCCATACCCGGCTCGGGCCATATGGGGATTTGTTTCCTCCTTAAAGAGCTTTTGATTCTGATTCTTTTTTTTTTTTTTTTTGCAGCAAATGTCTTTCTGTTCACCAAAAGGAAGCAAGTCTCTGGCAAAGCTGGAAAGCGAGCCATTGCACAGTGTTGACAGGCAGGAGCCGGCAGCTTGTCTGGGGACCACGCTGGCCTGGAAGGATAATTAGTCGCCTTGCTCTGCGCTGCGCCGCACAGAAACTTGGAGAAGCCTTGCCCACCTGTTTATAAACCAATGAAATGGCATAAAGCTGTCACCAGAAAACAGGTGGTCAGCTGGTATTTGTGTTTTAAATGTGTCCAGAATTAATTGGCTTATGTGTCTGTTGGCACTGGATCCTGACTAGACGCTGGAAGACACAGCATTGAAAAACGACTCCCCACTGTGCCTTGTGAACACAGAAGGCAAATATTTGTGTATTCACTGAATAATGCAGCCCGTAATCTTCTATTAAACGGCACAGCTCAATCCCATCTGGAAAGTTCAAAAGAAAACTATTTCCCAGTCATATGCGGAATGGTTTGTTCTCGTTCTTATTGTTTCATAGATGGGGCTTTGGTGACCATCATCGGCTTGTTTACAAATGTTTTTAATTAAAGCTGAGAGAGGCTGGGAATCGGGTCTTTGGAGGAGCAGCTTGCCATTTCAAATGATATTCCCTAAATGTTTGACAGGCCAGGAGTCCTTTTGGTAAAGTCTGTCCTGGGAGGAGTGGGGAGAGGGGAGGAAAGAAGGCAGGGCAAAGCAAGGAAGACACTGTGAGGTTAGAGAGACGAGGCCGGGGCAGGGGGCGGGGGGCGGCACGCTGGGGGGCTGGCAGGCCCGCTCCCGGCTCCCTGAGTCCTACTTCAGCTGCCCCGGAGACCAGGCAGGTACGAATCCCACCTTTGGCGAGGTGCGCCTAGGGTTTTCATCCAAGTCCTAAGGGAGCTGGGGGAGGCAGGTGCCCAGCTTCTCTACCCGGTAAGCAGCTTGCTCCAGGTTTAACTGGCCCAGAGCCCAGACGATGAGGGGGAAGCTCTGGAGGGACGAGGACCAAGCAGCCCCAGGGCCCCCGAGGGCACCGTCTTGATCAAGACACTGAGTTAACTCTTTGCTTGGCCAGGCCATTGACAAGATGACCCGGTGTCTGCCCCAGCATCCATCCTTCATGCATGGCGCCTCGGCCAGCCTACTGCTCTGTCCGCCAGCCTGCTGATCCTTGTCTGCCGGGCATTCGATCAACTCATTCTCTGCTCGGAGGCAGGAGTTAGTGGTGCTTTAAATGTCACTGGGTTGGCTCCAGATGCGGCTAATGGCTCCTCAGAACACTGGCCCCAGGTAGACTGAGTTCAGCCCTGCTCTCTGGCCTCACAGGGAGGGAAGAGGGCCAGAAGTTTGTAGAGTGCCAGGCTCAAATGACAGATCAGCTGAGAAGTGGGGACACAGGCAGGGCTTCCCCCGTGGTCTATCTGCGGGCTTGGCCTGCCCTCACCTGTTACTCGGTGAGCCCCTGGCTCCGGACACCCCTCCCCTTATCTTGCTCCGGCACCTCAGCGGACATGCCATCGGGGAAGCATCCAGAAGCCCAGTGGGATGGGGCTGGGTGGGCAACTCTTCTTTCCCACTCAGAGCTTCCCAGGGGCGCCAGCCCCTCCCGCGTGCCTCGGTGCCTGGACAGTCGAGCTCAGCACAGACAGCAAGCCGGCGTCCTTTCTCCTGGTGCGTCGGTGTGAGCAGCCCAGTGCGGGACATGCGGGGGAGCATCTCCACTCCATGCTGCCCTGCCGCCTTGGCGCCCTTTGTGTTGTGGGTATATTAGATGCTTTTTATTGATTTCAGTAAAAACTCATTTTTACTGATTTCAGTGTAACTCATGCATCATATATAAACTTCAGATGTAAGAGAAATTAAGAGAAACACATGCAAAGGACTACAGGGCATGTAAAGCGCTCCTGCAGAGCGTCAGTCTGTGGGTGCGTGCCCTCTGATACCCCCACACATGCTCTCAAACACGTGAACACTTTCATCTGTATATACTCTGCAGTTCGCTTTGCACTTCATCAGCAAAGATGGCGTGTCACGGGCTGCATCTCTCTGGAAAGTGCTCCCAGCTGCCCTGGGAGGTGCGCAGACCCCACCCTCTGAGCTCAGGCCCCACGTGGGTGGGACAGGCCTGTGTCCTGTGTTCCCTCCTCACCTGGAGGCCACAGAAGGGGGCTGTGTGTGGGTGTTCAGTGTCATGGAAGGATTCAGGGAAAGGAGAGCCCCAGAGGGTAAAGGAGCAGCCAGCCGCCCAGGGTCAGGAGAGTGAGTGGACGGGGTGCAGCCTGGGTGGTGAGGGTGGCAGGCCCCACGGCAGGGAACCGGAGGCAGCACCGCCCTGTGCCCGAGCGGGCCGGCTGCTACCCTGGTCAGGAAGCCTGAGCGTCCAGGGCCACAGCGGGCAGGGGCACTGCAGGACGGGGCTTGAATTGCCAGATGCTGGGGTCCGAGAAGAGCCCCGGCCCGGGGAAGCAAGGGTGTTCAAGAGTATGTGGCCCATTCAGAGAAGCACGTGGTGGGCCTCTGCCCTGGGGGGCCTGCTCTGGACACAAAACACCACCTTGCCAAGTCCCCCGATAAGTGACCAGCATGAGGGGGTGTCCTGGCTCTGGCCCCCTGCCGTCTGGGAAGCCGAGCCTGCCCCGGACCCGCCCTCAGAAGCTTCCCTGAGGAGGACTTCACGACGGGGCTGCTCAGGGAGCTGAGGGTGGGCAAGCAGAGTGGTGCACCTGGAGGCCAGGGCCTACCGGGGGGCAGAGCTGGAGGCCATGGGGGTGAGCCTGAAGGGGCCTCCCGGCCAGGGCACCAGAGGAACCCACAGCTGGGAAGAAAGGGCCAGTGAGCCGATGCAAGTCTGCGGTCAGCTGGCGAACTGGAGCCGCCTTGCCACAGCAGCACCAGCAGACGCAGGTCACGTCGGAGTTTCTCTGACGCGGCAGCGCTGTGTGGCCGGGTTCTCACTCTGAGAGCTAAACTGTGAGTTGAGGGGAAAGTGTAATGCCATGTCTGAGCTCACGGTCGGTCAGCGGGGCAGCTGGCCACGCGGAGCAGAGGGAAGAGGGCAGGCAGCGCCCCTTGTGTCCTGCAAGCACTTGCAGGGCTCCTTCAGCCCTGCATGGAGATCAACCCCCCAGTGGGTGACTGAGGCAAGCCCACAGTATCTCTTCATTTCCACAGCAACTGGAATAATTCAGAGTGGAAACAGGAAAGGCTGGAAAGATAGATGAACAAAAGCCGCAGCTGAGGGCGTCCCTGTAATGGCCTAAATATGCCCCCGCCCCATTCTGATGCATCTGTGTCACTCACAGGCGGCCCCAGCCCCAGCCCCAGGGATTGGCCCAGGCTCCCGAGAGCTGCCCCTGAAGCCGGCATCCGATGATCTAACTGCTGGCTGGGAAGGGCCCTGGTGCGGCACCAGCAACTCCTAGAATGTCAAGTCACTTCCACAGGGACCATGTATCAATGCTCTCACTCTGAGAATTCGGCCAGGAGCAGGAGACCCAGCGAAGAAGTAAGGAGAGAGAAAGGCAGTTTGTGGGTGGAGCACATTTCCAAGTGGAATGGAGTTGGAGAGGCCGGGAGAGGGTGGAGCGGCCCCGAGGGACGGAGGCCAGGCATTCTGGATGTGCTGCTGACCCCACAGAGGGCCCTTGTGCCCTCGGCGTCCTCACAGATGTCCTCAGCAGGTGTCCTCAGCCTTAGCTGCAGCCGCCTGCCCCCACTGGGCTGCTCGGCCTAGAGAGGTGACTCATTTGCATGAAGATGAAAATAGCTCAAAGGTCATAAAGTGCTTTCCTGACTTCTAAAGGGCAGAAAGGAAGCGCTCAAAGTCTGTGTCAGAGAGCAGATCCCTGGGGACAGAAGATAGGGCACTGATTAGTAAGGAGAAAAGCTTTTCTCAGGATTGGGGGGCAGTCCTGGAATCCTTCCTCACCCCAAGGCTGGGGCAGCCAGTTCAGGGGACGGTTCAGGAGATCTTACCTGGGGCTCAGATTATTATCCACCCTGTCCTCAGAGGGGGTGGTGTTTTACCATCATAAGGCCTGAGGCGACCCTGCCGATTCCAGCCCTCAATCCATCCAACCTTGCCAGTGAGGGAGGTACTGGTCTCATCTCTCCTGGTCCAGTTGGAAACCACCTGAAGGCAGGTTCTGACACACCACTGTGTCCTCATGGCAGTGCAGACCCAGGCAGGGGCATCCCAAGCCCTGAAGTGTCCAATGGATGCGGCATCCCTGCCCTGACAGGGTCCAGCCAGGAAAGGAGGGACACGCTTGTTACAGACACACAAAAGCGGGCAGGTGCACAGGAAGCCAGAGGACCGGCCTGATTCAGGGATGTGCTCACACGTCATCACTCACCGGCTCTCGCGCACTCTTCTCCCTAATCATTTGCCAGGGGAGGGGAGGAGAGAGACCTTGCTGAACGGAAAGCACACCGTAGATTCTTTATCGAGCAATCTTCTGCTTCTCGGAATATCACAGGCCTGAAGACAGCTAAAAAGTGATGTTCAGGAACAGCTGAAATAATAAATTGATTTTTTTACGCTGCTTGATTCCATACCACTGTGAATCATATTTTCTCCAGGTACCCTATAAATGACAAAATATGATCACCCTTTCTCCCCAGTGGACGGCTCACACAGTCCATCCTTCACCGGGATGAAGGCTGGAACAGCATTATAAACTCATCTCCCAGGCCCTCCCGCGCCACTTGGACGGTCCATGGAGCCAAACCAGCTGGGAAGACCCTCTCCAAAATGAGATGATTCAGCTGAGAACGCCAACAGCCGATCTGTCATCTCATGAGAGAGAATCAGTCAGGTGATTGCTGTCTTCACTTTTAATCTGGACACCTCGGTGTGTTGTAGCCGACATGCAGGTGGGAAGCAGATCCAGATTCCCAGGCATACTGGCGAGCACAGAGGTCTGGGCTGGCTCAGGGGCTCGGGGAGGTGCACAGTGGGAGCTCAGGCAGGGTGCAGCGCAGTGTTCCCTAGATGCATCTAGTCTGAGAACAGGGACTCCAAGCTGCCTGTGATATCTGCTTTTCTGGAGAAATACCCCAATGCCTCATGTGCTCCATCAGTTTTATTCACTCTGTCTTCTCTAAATTTCCTCTAGACATATTACACTTGAAGTGCCATTAAAAGCTTCAGAGGTAGTGGGTATGGAATGAGAAGAGGATTGAATCCTCAAGGAGCAGGGCTCCTAAAGAGGCCACAGAATGGGGTGTCCTAAGTAGGATGGGTGGTGCGCCCTTCTGCAAATTGCTAGTCCCTACTTGTTCCCAGAGAGGGAAGTAGGGACTTGCAGGGAGGAGAAGGGAAGAGAGGGCCTGGGCCTCAGCACAGCCACCTGGAGCTAGCTTCTGCTCCAACCCCAGGGCGTCTCCCTGCCCACACGCTGAGCACCCTGTTGCCCTCCTTCACTCTGTGGCCTGCCCATCTAGCGCTGGACCTCTGAGAAGGCAGAGAGAGAGCTGTCTTCTGCTTCCAAGTAGTGAGAGCACTGTGGGCAGAAGTTCTGAGCGCCTGCTGTTTGCAAGGGCTGGGCAAGAGGCAGGGATCCCCCAGTAAATAAAAGCACAAGTCTCTGCCCTCTTTTTGTGGTCAAAGAGGCATGGCAGTCTGATAGAGTGACCTAAGGGCAGCGGTGGGGGCCAGAGGACAGAGGGACCAGCTGACCAGAGGTCAGGAGAGCCGTTCCTGTGGGGACCTCACCACGGCGGAGCTCGGGGGTGGGCAGGAGAGGGTGGTGGCCCAGGAGGTGAGCAAAGACACTAGGAGGCCAGTAGGAGGGCAAGCAGGAGCGTTTTCTTCTCAAGGTCACTGCAAGGGGCTTGCGCTCTGGCAAGCACGCCTTGTAGGGGGAGATTCCACAATCTGGCAGCTGAAGAACTGAGGAGGCTGGGGTGGCCTCCAGGCAATTCTCTGTGGGGCACATTTAGAAGTATTCAGAGGGGCTGGTGTGGGGGGCTCAGAGGCTCAGAGGAAAGCTAAGGCACCCACACGGGACTCCGGAGCCGTGACTTAGAGGGGAATGTATGAGCCTCTGGTGGGTTTGTGCAGCCAGACACCTGCGTTGTGCTCAGAAGACTGAGCTGCAGACCCGGCTGGCTCCACGCCTAACTCACAGACACCCCCACACTCCCCGTCCTCCCGAAACCCCACCTCCCTGCCCTCTCTGTCTAGGGAACGCCACATTATTTTTCAGACCCAGTTAAATGGTCCTCTTTTCCCTTCACTTTTATTTGACTCTGCGTCTACATTGGCCCCCCTCTTATCCACACCAGAGGTGGTATTGCTCCATTTCTCTAATTTCCAGCACAGCAAACCTTTGGGAAGGGTTGTATGTGGCTGCTGTCTCCACTTCCTGTCCCCCACCCTCTCCTCAGATAACTGTAACCCACATTCCCGTCCATCCTCCACATGACACACGCCGGGGCTCCCCATCCTGCTCAGCATCTCAACACAGTCTTCAAAGTTGACCTCTTCCCCCTTGAAATGCTTTCTTCTCTTGGCTTCTGGAACATTATATATACCGAAGTTTAATCTCATTTCTTGTCTCATCCAACTAGAATGGAAAATCTTCATAATTTACGGACCGGCAGGTAAAATACTCCGAAGAGTAATGGGAGACTGCTCGGACCCGACTCAGAGAGCTTAAAAGCTAGCTGTGCGAGATCGAAATATTTCTAAGGAACTAATTACATCCCAAAACTAAGCCCACAAACAGCGGCGCCCAGCACGGTCAGCCTAACAGCATCTAGCATCCGCAAAACTTGGGAGGCATGCAAAGAAAAAGGAAAATACAACTCATAATAGATCAAATTAATCACCCAGAACTAACCCACACTGATACAGAAAAACAAACAGACAAAAAATAAGCAGTGATTCCAACTGTGTCCATTTGTTTGGAAAGCTAGAAGAGAGACTGAACATGTTATGTAGAAGCATTGAAAGTAGAAAATGATCCAAATCGAACTTACAGAGATGAAGACTATAAAGGGTGATGTTCAGAATATGCTCGATGAAATTAATGGCAGATTAGATGTTGCAGAAGAAAAGATTAGTTAGCTTGAACACATAGAAATAGTGTGTACCCAGAACAAGGCACACAGGAAAAAAATAAAGCAAAAACTTGAAAAAAGCATTAGTAGCTATAGGACAACTCTGGGAGTTTGTATACATGTAATTTGATACCCTGAAGGGAAGCAGTGAGGGGAAGGGGGAAGATATCATTTAAAAATTAATAATGGTGCAAAACTTTATAAACTTGATGCAAAGTATAAACCCATAGACCCAAGAAACTGAACAAACCCCAAGTGTGATAAATATGAAGAAACCTACACAAATGCATGTTCAAACTCCTCAGAATCAGTCATTAAGAAAAAAATCCTAAAGGCAGAAAATAAGATGCATTACGTACAGAAGAACAAAGATAACAGTGATGGAAGCTTGCTTTTAAAATCAATGTAAACTGGAAGACGGTGGGATAACATCTTTGAAGGCCCAGCAAGGGACGGAGTGAGGGAAACCTGTTAGCTCAATTCCGTCCCCACGGGAACCATGGCTGGGTGACAAAGGTCCTCACAGAGACACTGCACTGCAGCTCTATCTGTCATCTATCTACCTAGTGTGTTGCTATTTTTCAGGAACCCATTAAAGGCTTTAGAACAAGGGACTGATTTATAATTTATGTTAGTTCAGGTCTGTGGTGCTAAATTATTTCAGCTTTTATATGTCGGAAAATGTTTTCATTCTTTCTTCATTTTTGAAATATATTATTGGTAGTCGTTCTTCATAAAAAGGAGTCACGCAGCCAAATAAATTTTGGGGAAATGCATTCTATACACTTTTCTTCAATCTTCATATGCTCGATAGCTTTGTGAAATCTTACAGTACAGAAAATTATCATCTTCGTCTTTATTTTTTTATTTGATGTACTTTTTAATAGGCATTTACATACCTAGCGAGGAAAACCACCCTAGCCCTCGGGCCCCATGGTAATCAGATGCCTCACCACACCACTGTGCCGTGTTTGGTCTCAGGCAGGTCCGCCCGGAGCAGATACTGTGGTTCATTTATCCTCCCAGCTACCAGCCTGAGAATTGGAGCACAGTCACACTTTAAGAATATTTATGGATCTAAAAGAAACTTCTCTGTGCCTGTTTTGGCAACATTATATTGCTTGGTAGTAACTACCTTACAAAATGTTTTGACTCATTTTTTAAAAAAAGAATATTTATTACCTGAATATATTTTGTTTTCTATTGAGCTGACCTTATGCTTCCTACTGATATAATAATATGATGCAATAAAGGACAATATTGACTAATTCTAGTTTTCTTAGGAGAATCTAATAGTCTATATAGTGTTACACAGTAATTCACATTTTCGTTAAGTGGCTATGAGATGGCAAGACTTTTCTATTATCTAGAAATATAGTAGCAAATGGGCTAAGTTCCTAATAAACTTACACTATAGTTGGGGAAGACAGATACTAAAAAGAAAAACCAACAGATAAAATTTTAGAGCAGTGATAAATTATATAAAATAAACATAATAGGGGATGGGGAATGAATGGGGGGTGGTGGCCATAATAGTTACACCTAAAACCATTAAAGAAATGAAATTTTAAGTAAAAAACTCAACAAAAGCCTCTCTTGTTCTCCACTATCACTTTATCGCCAAAGACAACTTTGCCAGGCCCTTGCGGTATTACCTAAAAGTTCTATTCAAACTTCAGAAACAAAAAGTAATCCATATCTTATTGAAATGGATTCTAATAAAACAGGAGAACACATCAAACCCATTTTTTTGATGCTGGTAGAGATAAGAAATCAAATTGGAGAAAGATAAAAAGAAGAAAAAGAACATTAGTACAGTCTCATTTGTGAGTGTAGAGTTAGAATTTCTTTTTTTTTTTTTTTTTACTAGATGACTAGTTTCTCACAAGGGATATTAAAGGATATAAATCAACAGTTAGGGGAAGAAATATATAGGGCAAGGTGTGTGGGAGGAGACTCAGAGTTTCTACGCCCTCTCTGAGTGAGCCACTCTCCCCAGATCTCCATGAGTCCACCAAACCCAGAAGCCCTTCAAATCCTGAGTTCTTTTTTTTTAATATAATTTATTTTATTATCATTAATTTACAATTACATGTGCAATATTACGATTATTAAACTACCCCTTCATCAGGTCCCCCCCACCAACCCCATTACAGTCACTGTCCATCAGCGTAGTGAGATGCTATAGAATCACTACTTGTCTTCTCTGAGTTGTACTGCCCTCTCCGTGCCCCCCCAACATTACATCTGCTAATCGTAATGCCCCTTTTTCCCTCTTATCCCTCCCTTCCCGCCCATTTTCCCCAGTCCCTTTCCCTTTGGTAACTATTAGTCCGTTCTTGGGTTCTGTGAGTCTGCTGCTGTTTTGTTCCTTCAGTTTTTTTCTTTGTTCTTATACTCCACATATGAGTGAAATCATTTGATACTTGTCTTTTTCGGCTTGGCTTATTTCACTGAGCATAATACCCTCTAGCTCCATCCATGTTGTTGCAAATGGTAGGATTTGTTTTCTTCTTATGGCTGAATAATATTCCATTGTGTAAATGTACCACATCTTCTTTATCCATTCATCTACTGATGGACACTTAGGTTGCTTCCATTTCTTGGCTATTGTAAATAGTGCTGCAATAAACATAGGGGTGCATCTGTCCTTTTCAAATTGGGCTGCTGCATTCTTAGGGTAAATTCCTAGGAGTGGAATTCCTGGGTCAAATGGTATTTCTATTTTGAGTTTTTTGAGGAACCTCCATACTGCTTTCCACAATGGTTGAACTAATTTGCAGTCCCACTAGCAGTGTAGGAGGGTTCCCTTTTCTCCACATCCTCGCCAACATTTGTTGTTGTTTGTGTTTTGGATGTTGGCCATCCTCACTGGTGTGAGGTGATGTCTCATTGTGGTTTTAATCTGCATTTCTCTGATGATTAGCGATGTGGAGCATCTTTTCATGTGCCTGTTGGCCATCTGAATTTGTGCTTTGGAGAAGTGTCTATTCATGTCCTCTGCCCATTTCTTAATTGGATTATTTGCTTTCTGTTTGTTAAGGTGCATGAGTTCTTTATATATTTTGGATGTCAACCCTTTATCAGATACGTTTCTTATGAATATATTCTCCCATACTGTAGGATGTCTTTTTGTTCTACTGATGGTGTCCTTTGCTGTACAGAAGCTTTTCAGCTTGATATAGTCCCACTTGTTCATTTTTGCTTTTGTTTCCCTTGCCCGGGGAGATATGTTCATGAAGAAGTCGCTCATGTTTATGTCCAAGAGATTTTTGCCTATGTTTTTTTCTAAGAGTTTTATGGTTTAATGACTTACATTCAAGTCTTTGATCCACCTTGAGTTTACCTTTGTGTATGGGGCTAGACAGTAGTCCAGTTTCATTCTCTTACATGTAGCTGTCCAGTTTTTCCAACACCAGCTGCTGAAGAGGCTGTCATCTCCCATTGTATATCCAAGGCTCCTTTATCAAATATTAATTGACTGTATATGTTTGGGTTAATGTTTGGATTTTTCTATTCTGTTCCACTGGTCTGTGGGTCTGTTTTTGTGCCAATACCAAATTGTCTTGATTACTGTGGCTTTGTAGTAGAGCTTGAAGTCAGGGAGTGTAATTCCCTGTTTTATTCCTCCTTCTCAGGATTGCTTTGGCTATTCGGGGTCTTTTGTGGTTCCATATGAATTTTAGAATTATTTGTTCAGTTCATTGAAGAAAGCTGTTGGTAGTTTGATAGGGATTGCATTGAATCTGTAGATTGCTTTAGGTAGTATAGCCATTTTGACAATATTTATTCTTCCTAGCCAAGAGCATGGGATGCATTTCCATTTGGTAGTGTCCTCTCTAATTTCTCTTAGGAGTGTCTTGTAGTTTTCAGAATACAGGTCTTTCACTAACTTCGTTAGGTTTGTTCCTAGGTATTTTATTCTTTTTGATGCAATTGTGAATGGAATTGTTTTTCTGATTTCTCTTTCTGTTAGTTCATCATTAGTGTATAGGAAAGCAACAGATTTCTGTGTGTTAATTTTGTATCCTGCAACTTTGCTGAATTCAGATATTAGTTCTAGTAGTTTTGGAGTGCAGTCTTTAGGGATTTTTATGTACAGTATCATGTCATCTGCAAATAGTGACAATTTGACTTCTTCTTTACCAATCTGGATGCTTGTATGTCTTTGTTTTGTCTGATTGCTGTGGCTAGGACCTCCAGTACTATGTTGAATAACAGTGGAGAGAGTGGGCATCCCTGTCTTGTTCCGATCTTAGATGAAAAGCTTTCAGCGTCTCGCCGTTAAGTATGATGTTAGCTGTGGGTTTGTCATATATAGCCTTTATGATGTTGAGGTACTTGCCGTCTATACCCATTTTGTTGAGAGTT
>JAVSCE010000830.1:0-14409 GCA_032199065.1 Smutsia gigantea | reverse complement strand
AAAGGGGATGTTATAATAATCCTCATAATAAACAGATAAAAGGGGAAGTACTCTGGACAAAGCTGTTCTGGGGGATGCCCAAACTCCTGCTAACTTTCTATCTCCTCAAACTCCCCCCAAGTGCATAAGAAACTTGCTTGGAACCCAGAGCTCTGTAGAGCACAGTTTGAAAACCACTATTGTATATTGCTATTAATATTGTATTACAAATGTTAGTAAGAGAGAAAGCTCTGCCAAAAAGATGTGCTCACAAACTTGGGTGTGCAAGTTTTCCTCAGACTCAAGTGTGTAAACATTTTTTCTTTTAAGAACATAATGAGCAAGAAATAAAACTTTTTTTTACTAATTCAACTTAATTTCTATTTTGAGCCTATCACTCATCTGGTATGGCAGACATTGAATTCCCATAAAGTGTGGTTTTTTTCCTTTTAGCAGCATTGTGTTTAAATTCCAGGGCAAAAAGGAGAGGGAAGCAAAGATACTTGGTGGAGGTGGACATCTGTTCCTTGAGTCATGGGTCACACAGGTCTGGGTCATTGGTTCTTGGAGATTGCTGCTGAAGGTCGCTCATTCCCGCCTGATGACCCCTTCATCTCTAAAACCTCTGTCAGATGCTTCCTCTCCATGCCAAGGAACAGGAACTCTAAGGTTGTCCAGGGCCTCATCCACATCAGCACAACCTGCACTCATTTCCTCTCTGCAATCTCTGCTCTTACCATTTCCTTTCCTTCTCTCCCCTCTCCACTGCGCTGGGGGAGGGCTTTTTCTCTAATCTTGGAAAAATCCTTATCCCTATTATTCTTGTTGTTTGCCTCAGAGCCTCCCAGATTAATGGGCTTAGGTTTTTATAGAAACACAAAAACCAGGAAACCCTGCTACAAACCTTCACTGAAGCATGGATATGTGCATGAATGGCAGGAAGGCAAAAGAGTGAAATACCCAGAAAAGCTACACAAATACGGGTTAATATCTCAAAAATATTATTTCGCACACAACTGAGGTAGAAGAATGCATGCAAAATTGTGCATTATAACATCAGTAAGGGAGTATCTAACTCAGCAGTAAAGCAACTTGGATTAAGTTATGCAAATCATCACTATGCCATCTTAAGAAGGAGGTGCTTTTCTTTTGTACAACCCTGAGTGCTCTGTTGTCCATAGACCACAAGCACAGAGAGATGATTAAGACTAAGTAAAATGGTTGTAGGGTGGGACAGCTGAACGCTGGGTTCATGAATGTATAAATGAAGCCCGGAACCCCCTGTCATCACGATTTTCTCCAGTGGCAGCAACTGAAGCAGTAGCAGAGTCTGGGAGCCCCTTGGAGCAGCAACAGAGAAAATTGATCCAGGGCTGGGGAAGGGCAGAAAGGTGTGAATTAAAATGATGATGAGCTCAGGGAACTGAAGGTACTGTTGAGAGGGCCATTACCCATGAGTCCCTATTGAGTCAAGATTAAAGCAAAATAGGAAGTTCCTGCCAGTCCAAAGTAATAGGCATGTTAGTTTAATGGGAGTGTTGAAATTTAAGTGGGAGATGGTTTGAAGTATTTTTCTTTAAAGAGTAGCTCTGACTTCTAGGGCCTTTGGGCAATATAAATTAAGAGAGGGACTGTAGGCAAGCAAATCCTTGTTACTGTCAATGTAACATCCTTCCATACTACAATGTGACATCCTTCCATTCTACATAAATCCACTCCCAACCCAAGTTGCCCCAGACAGGAGTTATAAATATTCTGGTAGGCCTATTTTCATCAGTTCCATTTCCAGGAATTCTGTCTTCACTATAACCATGCAAATGATTGACTGAAGTGAGGATGGGAAGAATGAATGCAGTAGTAGCAGAAGTCACTAATAAATTAGGAATTGCTACAAACTGCCCTTTTTCTTGGATGTGTGGGGATGATGGTGTCTGATCCTTTCTTGCCCAGTGAATGACTGTCTTACACTTTTGTATTCCATAAAGGCAAGACCATATAGACACTATTTCGTCCCTCTGCCAAATATAAGTTATCAGATATTTTCTGTGTAATCACTGTAATAGCTAATATTTCTATAGCACTTACTGTGTGCCAGGTCCTGTTCTAAGTGCTTTCCAAATATTAACTCATGCAATCCTCACAACAACCCTCTGAAGCATATACTACCTTAATCAGCAACATTTCACTGATGAATAAGCTGATGCATACTGAGGTTAGCTACTTTAGCCAGCATCACACAGCTAGTAAAGGGTAGTTCTGGAATTTGAAAGGAAGGTCGGCACGCAGACAGACAGGCAGGCAGGCAGAAAGTACGGCTCCAGAATCCACAAGCTGAACCACTTCACCTTTGCTACTTCTGTACTTGACTAATAGGAGGGCTATAACTGACTGGAAAGCCTGAGGCATGTTTTCTTAAAAGAAGTTATTCAACTCCTTTAACTGGGAAGGAAGAAGCAAAGGAACGCTTCTTGCTGATGATTGACCATTCAAAGCTATCTTGCTTTAAATGCCAACTAATGAGAGAGGGAATAAAGTCAGAAAAGTTCGCTTCCTCAGAGTTCACTGCCAAAACCATCTTATTAGCAGTCTTCCACACCAGAATATTCCTCCTCAAATTATAACTAAACAAGTGCTAATATTCTTCAACCAAATGTTAGAGCTTTCGCCAGAAATAGCTTTATGTGGTTAGGTTAGTGTGAAATGGTGTGGTTCATGCAGATGCTGTAAGTAGATGCCTGTAGAGCTGTTCCTGGCAGGGACATTTTTCATGGGAAGAGGTTGGGTAGTACATCAAGGCAGTGCATGGAGTAAGTGGTTACTAGCCAGTGCTTTATGCAAACAAAAGTAGCCTTGGCTTTTTGAAAACCTTAGCTTTGAAAATTCTTAAAACTCTTATGGAAAGGGATGGGGAGGGAAGAAGAGCCAGGAAATGGGAATGTGGGCAATCTTCAGCACGAAGTTGGAACCTGAGAAGGGCAGAAAAAAGGGGATGGAAATTTACCTTTTACATTACAGCTGACCCTTGAACAACATGGCATTTGAACTACACAGGTCCACTTATGTTTTTTCAACAAATATATCAGAAAATTGGAGATTTGGGACAGTTTGAAAAAAACTCTTTTCTCTAGCTTGCTTTATTATAAGAATACAGTATACGATACAAAATATGTTAACTGACGGTTTATGTTATTGGTAAGGTTTCCAGTTAACAGTAGGCTATTAGTAGTTATGCTTTTGGAGAGTCAAAAGTTACATGTGTGTCCTCGGCTGCTGGGGAAGGGGCAGTCAACTGCCCTAACCCCTGCATTGTTCAGGGGTCAACTGTACATGCTTTTTGACTGTTGAATTTTTATCACAATTAGTTTTATAATTTGAAACAATAACAAAGGAAAATTTGGTAATCAATGTTCCTTTTTAAAGGAAGAATTAAACAAAAAGAAAGCAATAGAGAAAGATTGTCAGTATAAATTTTTTCTTGGATCTTCCCATGACTTTTTCTAACTATAATACCAGTGCCCAACCAAACACTGTGGTTTACATTCTGAATACAGCTTGGTAAGGGCAGGAGGAAGTTGCCCTATGGCAACTTTACATTCCTGAGTTTGCTTCCCTGCACCACCCCATCTCCCCAGTCTCCTCTTTCTAAGTTTCACTGATTGCCTTTTGTGTATTGTCTGTTTGCTATACAGGCTAGCCTGGGAGAGGGAACCCAAACCCCAGCATTCTCCAGGTAGCCATGGGAGAGGAAACCAAGCAAAGACTTGAGCCCTTACAGCATCCAAGAGGAACTCCCAGCTCTGCATGTCTCTGTGGGTCCTCCTGCAGGGCATGGGGTTGTGGCTATAGCTTCCCACAAGTTCTGATGGAGAAAGTGCCAGATTGACAATCCCACTAAGTGAAACATCTTAAGTTTTGAAGAGGATGTAAAATTGCAATGAAATACTCATTTTAAGAATGAAAAAAAATGGAAGAAGGGACCTCAGTGAGAGAGACGTAAACAAAAATCATTAAAAACGAAACTGGGTTTAATCATGCTCATTGCCCAGATGGTTCATAAGAAAATTCTGCCAAACGTTTAAAGAAGAACACCAATTCCAGAAAACAGTAGAGGAGGGAACACTTTTATTGTGTGAAGCTAATATTACCCTGATACCAGAATCAGTACACTATACTGACCAAAAAAAAAAAAAGTAAGAAAGGGACTACAGACCAATATCCCCCATGAATATAGGGTCAAAAACCTTTAACAAAATATTAGCAAATAGAATTTAATAATATATTACAAGAATTATACACCACGATCAAGTGTTGTTTATTCCAGGGATGCAAGGTGATATGAGCATTCAAAAGCCAAGCAATATAATCCACTATATGGAGAATCTAAAGAAGAAAAATAATATGATCATATCAATTGACAGAGATAAAGGATTTAGCAAAATCGAACACCCACCCATGACAAAAACTCTCAGCAAGTAAGGAATACAGAGTGAAGTTTCTCTGCTTGATACAGAGCATTTACAAAAGATTACAGCTAATACTACTCAGTGGTTAAAGACTGAGTGCTTTTTCCCGTAAGATCAGGAACAAGGCACAGATTTATGCTCTTGCCACTTCTCTTCAACATAGTGCTAGAAGTTCTGACTATCGTGATAGGCAAGAAAGGGAAATAAAGGCATGCAGATCAGAATGAAAGAAAACTGCCATTTGCAGATGACATGATTGTCTACCTGGAACATTCCAAGGAAATTACCTTGTGTTATCTTTTACCATCACATGAATTTGCTAAGAAGTACATTTCAAAGAAGATTATGTAAAAATAAATAAGACAAGAACATTATTTGCTTATAAATAATGAATTCCTTTACCCTATACAAGTGAAATAGCTACTTAAGAAATGTTAAGAGGCCTGGTTGTCTTGACTGCATCATTCTACAGCCTCAAAGGAGTTCATGTTAAGCTAAGGGAAACTGAGGTGCCCAAGAGAAAATCATCCCATCTCTCCAAGTTGTACACCCAGGACAACAGAAGACTGTCACAGCCTCTGCCCACCAGGGAACATTTTAGGGATTGAGAGTATGTCTGGGGGTCATATCGTCTGTGTTTGAGTCTGAGCTCTGCCACTTAGAATTAGCTAGTGCTGCAGACACACCCCTTCAGCCTCCACTTCCTCTTTGGTAAAACAGGCATTATAGCAGCACCTAATCTCCTAGGCTTAGTGGTGAGGATTGGATGATGCCAAGGAGAGCCCTTAACGCAATCCCTGTCACACAGTAAAGGGTCTTTACAGTAAAGGTTACTTACAAAACCTGTTCAAGGTGAGAAACTTTTAGGTAGATGATGACAAAAATATGCAGAGGCAGACAGGGAAATTTTCTGTATCTTTATGTTTTGTGCTGTTATGCTGAATGGCATGGGATCCGTGGTTCTGTGAGCAAAGCCAGAGCCAGCTATTCCAAAGCAAAAGGAGATGGCAGTGGACTACATCATCTTTTCCCTTTTGGCACATTCGATGTTCTTTTCTTCTGAGAGCTGTGGGCACCAACCGAGTCTGAGAATCTTCCATCTAAGAGAGGCTGCATCTCAGAGGTAAGCTGTCCGAAATTGTTTCCAAGCGTGACAGTAATGTGATGAGGAGCACAAGACACAGTATTAGCTGCAACATGAAACAGTAATAAACAATCATATCTGACCAACCACTCATTGTGACAAGCAGATTTTTCACTCGAATAAGTCCCTCTCTTCAATTTGCCAGCAGCAGGGAGTTCACCATTTTATGCTGGAAGAGGAGCCTTCCCAAAGCCATGAACCCTCCAGGTTGTCTCCTCTTTCACTCAGTCTGAGTTCACAGTGATGGGAGATTTGGGCCAGAGGTTTAAAGGATATATGACCAGAGGAGTTCACATTCTGATGACCTGGCAACAGGGTGACTTCATTATTACCTGCCTATGGTGTTACTATGAAACCTGCATTATTACCCGAGCATTCAGAGGGGCACCTCAGACTCAGCTTTCAGTGTAGCCTTGAGTGGAGGAGCTACTGCTAGTTTTCCTAGGGACTTCATTCACTGGCTGATTAATTTTGTGTCTCCATTTTGTACTGAAAAAGAACTTATGATTCTTTTCTGCCAGCATATCAGGACAGAAGAGAAATGCTGCAGCTTTCATTAAAAGCGTCCAAACACATGTGTTTATCTCCTCTTCCTACAAATCCTTACATTTGCTTTGGGTGGATTATGCTGAACATGGGGTTCCTGTTCCTGCAGGGCCACCTTCCCATCCTCCTCCCCAGTTGCTTTCACGGGGTGAGGGTGATTTCCCAGAAGCACCTTGCACGGCTCTCAACAGAAGCAAACAGCAACTTGTTAACTCTAGAGGATAAGACTAGGGAGTTCAAGGAGAGATTTGATTTTTATTATAAAAGTGTTCCAAAATATTTGTTATAACATTAGAGAATTTGCTAAACTTTGTTTTTGAAATTTTTTAATTGGACCACGTTATACATCTAGCCTCAAAATGTGACAGGATGGAGATAGGATTTTCCTTTTGTTTTGTATAACTATGTTCAATTCTAACCAGATTTAATTAAGAACTGTTTGAAGCAGTTTCCTTTCACATATTTTATTTAATTAAAGGATATTGACTTTTGATGGCATTCGTTTTTTAGAAAATCCATGTGTAATTTGAAAAAATTTTTTTAAAGCATTGTGTATAACCTAAAAGACCAAGAAGTATAGATTGGGTTTTTCCAAACAATGGGATACTGTTGACAATAATCTTTTATGTATATTGTTGGCATGGTATATTGTTTTTAGAAATCAAGCAAAAATACTATGTTTTCAATGTGATCTCAGTTTGGTGAAAAATATGTGTGGCAGGAGACTGTACTGAGGTATCAATTCATTATTTTATGCTTGGTTCGCTGTTTTTTCTTCTTTTTCAACCCCCATCCCCAATTTCAAAAAGGGAATCAGTCCATTGTACACCTTTACCCTTGGGGAAGTAGGTGCTATAGAGTTGAAAGCAGAGGTTGTCCTGCCAATGACCTCCCTTCCTGGCTTTTGTTTTCTGAAAGTCTGAGTTCTAGGGAGGCTTGTGCTATGGTAGGGGGCAGGGGTGTGTGGTTAAGGAGAGGTGATTGAGAAGGAGAAGGAAATCAGCCAGAGTTTTCCAAGACTTACAAGAAGGCTAGAAGTCAACAGATCTTTTGTTAGATGTAATCTCCACTCCTAAGTAGTTTCCAAAGGAGATAGATAGCAGGACTAGAAAAGAATACTTCTATGACACAGTTAAGAGGGTTGAAACCCAAATAT
Organism: Smutsia gigantea; assembly: GCA_032199065.1. Taxonomy (NCBI): domain Eukaryota; kingdom Metazoa; phylum Chordata; class Mammalia; order Pholidota; family Manidae; genus Smutsia; species Smutsia gigantea. Next base: position 7,121 of record JAVSCE010000830.1, on the reverse strand, counting down.
CAAAACCTCTAGCAAAGAATCCTGGGACTAATCTTGGTACAGAAGCTTCCTTCTTTTTAGAAATAATCCAGGCTTGGGCAATGAACATAGCAGTGGCAATCATAGTATCCCATTTTCTGGGCACTCTTGGATTCTGGTGAGACCTTGGGGAGGGAGAACACCATCCCAATAAAAACAAAAAATAATCAACTGTGACTGCATCAGTCAAGTGTGATGAAGGCTTGATGTCAGATTTATTTGATATTTTTAAAATAACAATGTGGCACATCTTACACACACAACTTTATGAAGTAAGACTCTCACCAGCTACACATGTATATATAAAAGAAACAATTCTGTCAGGTTAAACACCAAAATGATAATAATGGCTTTCTCTGGGTAACTGGATTATGAATGTTAGTATGTTTTCCATTTTGTTGATTTTCATTTTCTGCTTTTTCTGAAATGGATAGATAATTAAATACTTTTAAAGTTTTATATTTCAAATATGCAGAAAATGTTCATGTTTAGTATGTCATGTTTAGCAAAATCATGCTTATACCTTTCTTTACATTTTATATTTATTCTTTATATGTATATTTATAGTAGTCTTGTTTTCTGTATGGTTTCGGGCAGGTAACTAGGCAAATAAGCTAAGATCACAGATCCAAAGGTGCTACAGCCCTGAGTTTCACACACAACTTCACGGCTTACTACTTACCTCAGTTTGTGTTTCCCAGAAGCAGACCTGAGGGAGGGATTCCTGTGGAAGTTTATTAGGGAATAGTTCCCAGGGGAAACCAGTAAGGGAGTGGGTGAGGCAGGACAAGGACGGTAAAGAAGCCAAGCAAGGGTCAGATTTCAAAGTGGAAGGAAGCCTCAGCCTGACCTTGGTGGGACCTCTACAGTGTAAATTGTGCCTCAGTTTGTTCTACCTTGAGGCAAGGGAAGTGGATTTTGCTCTCCTCAAACCAGTCAGTCACTGCCTTGAAGCCACCTTGGGGAACCTGAACGCCTAGGATTTCCACCTTTCTGCACAAATGAAGCAACCTTAGTAACCCCATGGCAGAAGAGTCACAGCTATCAGCCATTAGAAGCAAAGTGTGCAGAAGCTGGGGGACAGAGATGCTCAGAAACAGCAAAAGGGATAAAAGGAGACTTGTAGCAATGACAATTTCCCCTTCATTACCTCAGGGTTTTTGCCCTACCTGTTGCTTTTACCCAAAATCTTTCTTCATCCAGATATCTGGACTGCTCAGTTGCTCTCCTCCAAATCTTTGCCTAAATGTCACCATCTCAACAAACTCTATTTACTTTTTTCTTTTAAATCTGCAATTCCTCTCCTGACCTTCCAATCCCTTTTATTTTTTTAGTTTTTTTAATTGAAGAATAGCTGATATGCAATATTATATTGGTTTCAAGTATGCAACACAGTGGTTCAACAGCTACATACATTTTAAATCCTCACCCCCACTAGTGCAGTTACCATCTGTCAACATAAAAAGATGTTACAGAACCATTGGCTATGTTCTTCATGCTGCACTTCCATCCCTGTGACAAACTTATATTATGATTGGGATTTTGTGCCTCTTTATCCTCCTCATGCACCCCACACACCTTCCTCAACCTCTCTCCTGTAGTAATCACCAGTCACTCAGTGTCTCTGAGTCTACTGCTGTTTTATTCATTTTGTTTTGCTTTGCTTTTAGATTCCACATGTAAGTGAAATTATATGGTATTTTTTTTTCTCCACCTGGCTTATTTCACTTAGCATAATACCCTCTAGGTCCATCCATGTTGTCACAAAAGGCAGGATTTCTTTCTTTTGTATGGTTGAATAATATTCCATTGTATATATGTACCATATCTTCTTTATCCATTCATCTACTGATGAGCACTTTGGTGGCTTCCATATCTTGGCTATTGTAAGTAATGTGGTGATAAATGTAGGGGGCCATATATCTCTTCAAATTAGAGAGATTTTGATTTCTTTGGGTAAATTTCTAGAAGTGGAGTTACTGGGTCATATGGGGTTTCTATTTTTAGTTTTTTGAGGAACCTCCATACTGCTTTCCACAGTGGCAGCACCAACTGACATTCCCACCAATAGTGTGGGACCATTCCCTTTTCTCCACATCCTAGCCAACACTTGTTATTTCTTGTCTTTTGGATAGTGGCCATTCTGACTGGGGTGAGATTCCAATCCCTTTTAGCATGTTCCATATTTATTCCATGGTTCTTTTCATTTTCTAACATATACTGTACTTATTTGTTGTATTTACTATTTAATGTCTGCCTTCCCCCACTTCAATATAAGGCTTCATGAAGGCACAGATTTTTGTCTGCTTTGTTCCCTACACATTCTTGGCACCTACAACAGTGTCTGAAACAGAGTGAGCATTCAATAAATGTTGCTGAATGAGTTAGTGAATTAATCTAGGAATTTATCCTAAAAATAAATTAACAATTTGGAAAAAGCGAAGTACTCAATAAATACCCACAAGTCTGCCAAAGGATGAATATGCTTTTGTTGACATCTATCAATATATAAATCAATATACCTATTATTAACTCCTCGTTCTCAATCTCAGAATAATTACTTCATACAGAATAGGCAATTAGTTAAAAAAATAAGCCTACAAACTAAAGTGATGTTCAAGAGCTATATGTTCTTACTGGTTTCTTTTTTTGGTCTGCTTGTACTATCAATTACTAAGAGGTATATTACAATTCTCACTATTATTGTGGATTTGTTGTCTTTCATTATACTTCTGGCAAGCTTTTAAAATACTTTTTGAGGCTATGCTATTAAGGGCAAACAAATTTAAAATTGTAGTTTAGTCCTGGTGAATTGAATTATTATCCTTATGAATGTCAATCTTTATCCCTAGTAATCTCTCTATATGTATGTATGTATGTATGTATGTATGTATATATCATCTATCTATCTATCATCTATATCTGTATTTGCTTCAAGGTCTACTTTGCTGATAGTAATATGAAGTTTTTGAACTACCAGTTGTTAGAGGATAAGACCAGGGAGTTCAAGGAGAGATTTGATTTTTATTATAAAAGTGTTCCAAAATATTAGTTATAACATTAGAGAATTTGCTAAACTTTGTTTTTGGAAATTTTTAATTGGACCATGTTTGATATTTCAAAGAAGAGTTTTAAAATATTTTATTTGGCATTTTTCATTGATTTTGGTGAGATGCGGCAGTCTGAATTTTGGGGGAAAAACACCATCATTTATCTTCTTTTGACATGAACTTGCATTTATAGAATAGCAGAGAAACCACAAGAGAAAGACAGCAATGAAATTGCAGAAACAGCAGGCATTTGTCTGAGTAGCAAATTTTTCTCTTGTCATTTACAATATTTCCCCAGGAATGATAATAAAATCTGATATGGCAATATGTAAAAATGTATGTTAAAGACATTGCACTTGATGTTAGAGGCTTTGAAGAGCAAGGATATGGTATATAGTGTTTAGAGATAAGGAAAATGAATTTTCTAGGGAAATGTAGTGGTACTGCCAGGTAATGTTTACTGCCCATTTAAGTACCCAATATTTAAAGGTGGAATAATTAGCAGAGTTAAGTGATTTTAGCTGGTTAGGAGCAGAAGAAGAATAGGAAGAGAGCTGGGTTTAACCAAAGGTCAGATTTTCCCAAATATGTAAGATGGAGTTAAAGAGAGGCAAGAGAATTAAGGATGTATACAAATGATTGGTTATGGAATTGAACCATAAATACAAGCTGGTAAGAATAGGACGACAGTGATGAACACTGAAACATGGTAGGGCAAATGGACTGGAGATCCCAATGTAATTGAAGAATTGTTAGGGTAGGGATACTAGAGCAAGTGACCTGGAAAGATAGAAGTGATGGTTGGAGAGTGGGATTCTTGAAATCAGTATTTTAGAGATGTTATAATTATTGGTGATGACAAGGTCTAGATCATGACAAATGGGAGTAGTTAGCTGATGTGGGGTGGAGGATGAGACCATGGAGATGAGAACTGTCTGATGGATTGTTTACATGGGATTGAAGTCACCATTTATAACAAAACTAGTAGGGTAGAGAAAAGAAGACAGTGAACTAGATGCTGAAGTCATCAGTAAATGAGAGATACCAACCAGGAGGATTATAGATTCATAATACATAAAGAATTTTCAAAATTCTACAGTAGGAAACAAATAGCCCAGTGTTAAAATGGGCAAAATATTTGAACCAGACGCTTCATCTAATAAGATATACAAAAGGCAAATAAACGAATGAATAAATGCTTAATCATTAGTCATTAGAAAAACGCAAAGTAAAATAACAATGAAATCACACATTGTACTTAACTGGTTGCCAGTGTGAAATGTTGGAGAGGATGTGAAGCAACTTGAACCCTTATGTATTGCTGGAATGTAAAATGGTGCAGCCACTTTAGAAAACAATTTGTCAGTTCTTGAAAATGTTAAACATATAGTCACCATATGACCTAGAACTGCACTCCTGAATACGTACCCAAGAGAAATGAAAACATGTCTACACCAAAACCTGTGTACAAATGTTCATAGCAGCATTATTTATAATAGTCAAAAAGGAGAAAGGACTCAAATGGTCATCAATTGATGAATGAATTAATAAAAGTGGTATATCCATACAATAGAATATTACTTGGGAATAAAAAGGAATGACATACGATTACATACTAAACATGGATGACTTTTGAAGACATTACCGCAAGTGAAAGAAGCCAGGCACAAAAGGCTACATATTGTGTGCTTCATTTATATGAAATATACATAATAGGCTAATTCCATGGAGATAGAAGCTAGGTTGGCATTTGTTTAGGGCTGGGGAATGGAAGTGGGAGGAAATGTGAAAAAATGCTAATGGGTTCCTTTGGGGTTTATAGAAATACTTTTTAAAAAATGCTTGTTATCTGTCAATACAAACAGATATTATGGTATTATTGGCTCTATTCCTTATGCTGTACTTTCATCCCTGTGACTAATTTATATTATGAATAAGATTTCGTACCTCTTTATCCCCTTTACCCATTTTACTCACCCACCCCAACCTCTCTCCCATAGCAGCCACCAGTCTCTTCTTTGTGTTTATGACTCTATTTCTGTTTTGTTTTGTTTTGTTTACATTTCACATATAAGTGAAATCATATGTTATTTGGTATTTGTCTTTCTCTGCCTAGCTTATTTCACTTAGCATAATATCCTCCACGTCCATCCATGTTGTGGCAAATGGCAAGATTTCTTTCTTTTTTATGGCTGAATAATATTTAATTGTGTATATGTACCACCTCTTCTTTATCCATTCATCTATTGATGCACACTTTGCTTGATTCTATATCTTAGCTATTGCAAATAATTTGTCAATAAGCATAGGAGTGCATATATCTTTTTGAATCAGAGATTCTGTTTCCTTTGGCTAAATTCCCAGAAGTGTAATTGCTGAGTCATACGTTATTTCTATTTTTAGTTTTTTGAGGAATCTCCATACTGCTTTCCACAGTGGCTGCATCAATTTACTTTTCCACCAGCAGTGCGTGAGGGTTCCCTTTTCTCTACATCTTAGCCAACACTTGTTATTGCTTGTCTTTTGGATAGTGGCCTTTCTAACAGGTATGTGGTGATATCTCACTGTGGTTTTGATTTGCATTTCCCTAATGATTAGTGATGTTAAGCAACTTTCCATGTACCTGTTGACTTGTATGTATTCTTTGGAAAAGTGTCTGTTCAAGTTCTCGTCCATATTTTAATAAAATTATTTTTTGGGGGGTGTTGAGTTGCATAAGTTCTTTATATATTTTGGATATTAGCCTCTTATTATATATATCATTTGCAAACATATTCTCCCATATGGTAGGTTGTCTTTTTGTTTTGTTGAGTGTTTCCTTTGCTCTGCAGAAGCTTTTCAGTTTGATGTAGTCCCACCTGTTTATTTTTGCTTTTGTTTCCCTTGCCTGGGGAGGTGTATCTAGAAAGAAATTCCTCGTGCTGATGTTCATCAGATTCTTGCCTCTATTTTCTTCTAAATGTTTTATGGTTTCATGTCTTACATTTAGGTCTTTAATCTTTTAGAGTTTACTTTCGTGTATGGTGTTAGACTGACCAATTTCATTCTCTTACATGTAGCTGTCCAGTTTTCTCAACACCTATAATTGAAGAGACAGTTTTTTCTCCATTGTATATTGTTGCCTTCTTTGTCATATATAAATTGACCATGTATGCATGGGTTTATTTCTGGGCTCTCTACTCTGTTCCATTGCCCTTTGGGTCTGTTCTTATACCTGTACCATACCATTTTAGTTACCATAGCTTTGTAGTTTAGTTTAAAATCAGGGAGTACAATACCCCCAGCTTTGTTCTTCTTTCTCAAGGTTGATTTGGCTAGAAATTTTTTATTTATATCAGAATTCTGGTGGTTTTTACATGACTGGATATATTTGTCAAAGTTTTTCAAGCTGTACATTTACAAATGGTTACTTTCATTATGTATGAATTATACCTCAATAAAGCTTATTATTTTTAAAAAAGGATTCAAAATTAACCAACATTGATTAATAGACAAGAATCCATAGTTTTGTATGACAACTCTTGACTATATACACTACAAACCACCTTCAGAGAATAAACTGAATTTGGCTATGAAATTTTTTCACATTCACTATACCCACTGGAACTTTTTCCAAAGGATCACGAGCTTTTTCATCATTTGGCACTCTTTCTAAGAAATAAAACATGTCTCATTCAAAAACCAGTAATTAGAGGATTTGAACTATTTATACTCTCCTAAAGGGAAAATCTATAAATAACATTGATACATACTTTGATTTAAAAACGGTGTTATCATTTCAACTTATATAAGTGGTTTCATACGGTTGAATCTAATAGTTTTGGAATGTCAATGTAATTGGAAATATACAATTTGAATTACAATTTAGAAAAATTGGAACTTAAATTTAGATAAATATGGTCTTGGAATTTAAATAACTACCAATGGTACTAGTAGTGGCTATATTTTTTTGAAGGGCAAATAAATAAAAACCCATTCACCTGAAAACAAATCCCTTATTATAGCTGGGGGTGATAGGATAAGGCCTTCTATTTGAGTATGTTGGATAATCAT
>JAVSCE010000829.1:0-27190 GCA_032199065.1 Smutsia gigantea | reverse complement strand
AACATTCTTATGCTGATGTGAGTTACATTTCTGACATTTGAAACAGACAAAAAATCCTAACTAATATATACAGTGGCATACATGTAACCAGATCAACAAAATGTTATTTCTTAAACACCTGTCATATGTTTCTATGAGATCAAAAGCATTCTCTGTGAGATTAAAACCGCACAGGACAATCAGAACATTTTGAGAGCAATGTCTCTCTTGGAAATACCTTGAATGATATTCAAGAGAGAGAGATACAGGTTACTTCACATCTATTCATACTTCAAAAATTCTCACAAAGAAAACTAAATGGATAGCCTATGTTCTATATGGCAATTAGGATAAAATGTTCAGGAGAATGTGTGATATATAACAAGTGCTTTATGAGTCAACTCTTTTCTGTCTCTGTATCCATTCTATTAGATAAATGCTAAATTTCTAGTACATATGTACTTTCCTGGTCATCAACTGCTTTAGGAGCTAAGGAATGTAGAGTACCGTCAGAGACCAGCCAACAGAATGCCCACGGACCATACTGAATCTAGACAGTCCATGAATGAATTCATTTTACATATATTTATATTTATTGCAACTTTAACCACATAGATCTTGGGTGGACTCTTACCAACAATATCACTGGCTGTTGCTACAAGAGACAAAAAATGGAGATGGGGTGGGGAATAAGACAAGCTACATAAAACAAAGTCTAACAACTTAAAATAGCACCCAATACAGTATAAGCACTCTGTAATTCTAACAACCATGGAGGGTTTTGTAAAGATATGGGATTTTCTGTACGTGTGGCCCTTGAGAAACTCAAGGCATGAAAAAAGGACCTATACAGCATGTTTGCCAAAGGTGAAGAGCCCATTTCTCTCTGCTAACAAAGGTTCAAGATTATCTTTGAAAAATCTCTAAACAACCCCTAGTAGATGTGGCCATATAAGGTTGTTCTCACTGCTTCTTTCACTTTTTCTTACTCCTAGAACAAGAGGACACAAATAGGCCTGAGCTAAAGATGCTGAAATACAAGAAAAAGTCTACTATAAAAACATTGCATTGCACTGACCTTCCACATATGCCCCAAAAAGTTCCATACATTCATTCTACTCTATTAAAGCAGACAACTGAGAGCTGCTACATGTATCACATAAATACTAAATTATAAAGAAGAGTGCCCATTTAGAAAGTGTAATAGTCATAAAAATCAGAGAAAATTCTTAAGACTACTACTTTATTAAGTCCTAATTTGGGTCTAGTTGAATTAATTAAACTTATTTATTGGCAATAACTCTCAAGCAAATATTATAGAATATACAAATGTTGAGGCACAAATATAACCTTCCCAACAAGGGAAGTGATAATGGTATTTTGAAAAACAGTATTAAATCTAAGAAAGCTGATAATAAGTAACTGCCTCGATGACTCTGAAGGTATGAAGAAATGCAGACTATTAGTGAAACAAAGTGAAATGATACCATAAAATTAGGTTAATGATGAAATGACTTTGCACAAGTAACTATTTCTCCCAATAAAGCTTAGTTAAAACATATTCAGTTATATCCCTGAAAATAGCAAAATTAAGAATTTGCTGACTTGCCTTTGTTCTATAAGATTAATGCGATATGGTTATATCCTAATCTAATAAGGTACTAAATTGAAAAAGCACTTTCAAAAGTCTTCAATGTTAAATAATGTAAGATCCCTGTAGTATGAAGCTATTCCCAGGCACTGCTACTGCAGGAAGCAAATACTACCAAATTCACATCTATTACAGAAAAGGCTGTTAAAAATGGTTAACCATTATCTTTGTCATTGCATATGTCTTCTGTGGCCAATTATTTAAATTGGTTAAAACAGCACACCCAAGTCACAAGTTCAATGCTTACTGGATCGGTCACCTTGGTTCTGCGCCATGGATACAAACTCTATCCTTAACCTGTTGTCATCATAAATGAATATCATTGGTCACAAGAAGCATTTGGCAAAAATAGATGAAATGATCAGTTTAAAAATGTTCCTACCACTAGAAATCAAGAGTATCATAGCCATTAATTATGGTAGGTAGCATCATCCTTACACAGGATGACAGATGATGTTAGTAGACCAAATAACTTTTAAGCAGAAAACATTATGAAAAACCTCACTGTATTCATAGGTTACAAATAAATGAACCTAAAAAAGAATGTTAGAAATCATCTCAGGAAAGCATAAAAAATTATAAATTTAAAGAAATTTTAAATTCTAAAGAAATCCCTTAGCTAAATTATGCCTTAGTCTGAAATACTCAAAAAGGGCTAGATGTGTATCATCAAGTCTTTTTTCAAATCTAAGAAATTAATTTCCTATGATTTTTATCTTTGTATTTGTTCAGTTTATGCCCTGAAATGCATTAGGAAACTGTGTAATGCCAAGTAATATTATTAATAAAATTAATGTCTATAAACTATGATACAATTATTTTAATGAAACATATTCTGATCCATCCAGGCACATATATTAACATTTGATAACTAAGAAATTATTAAAATACTTAAATTGTCAGCACTGAGAAAACAAAAGCATGTGAAATAGAATAAAAATGCCAGTAATTAACAAGAATGTGATCTGATTGGTATTGTAAGAGCAAATAGTAAGTATAACCTAAGAAAGGAGTGATAACATCTTTATTATTGCTGTTAATGGAACAAAAGGTACCTAATCACACCAGCTTCTCTTTTCAAAGATAATTACAAATATCCTAATAGCATCACATGTCACAGAGTACTTACTTTTGTTGCCTTCCATTAAAAGCAATTACATGCTAGGAAACAACACATTTCTCACACATTGCCAGGAGCATATTATCAGTCTATTCTTATCACATGAAGACAGACAGTCAAATCTCAGTGAGCCACTTGAATGGAGGGAGTATTGATAATTCACAAAAGTTGTATTTGCCACTTGTATGCATCACATAGTTTGTTTAGGTTCCTATAAAATTAATTTAAATTAAAAATATGAACCTTAAGTCAGTACCAATAGATGACAAATAGTACCAGGAAATGGTGTTGGGGAGGCAGGGAAAAATCAACTAGTATTAATATTTGGCCACAGATAAACCAAAGACAGACCACACATATGTGAAGGATCTAGCCAGCAGTGGCCAGCAACTTTAATATATTTTCACTCTTTCTAAATTCATTTTATATTGGGAGATATGTTTTTCAATACCTATTATGAACAACTTTTTTTTTTAGTGGGCAAATTCATTCATTCAATTCTGACAATTTCTGAGTATATTTTTACTGGATCCAATTAATAGAAATCCATGAATACTCTACATAAGCTAGGTAGGATTGGGTAGGCAAGAATATGGTACTTTAAAGGACAATGTCATACATAAATAGCCTATTGTTGTCCTGTAGGACAGATAAGTGTATCTTGAACTGGGATTTTTGGCAAAAGAAAAATAGGCATAGTCAAACTACAGAGAGCTGCAGTAGTGTTTAAAAGAACAGGCTATGGATTCAGCTTCTTCTAATGTTCTCTATGTCCATATTTTTGCTCATATAGCAAGCACAGCAAAGTAGTGAAACATGCAGGCTATGGAATCATCCTGCTTAAGCTTGATTTTCAGCTCCACTTTGCTCATCTACAAAATGGCTACAATAACAGTACCTACAGCATAGAACAGGGGCCAAAATTAAATGAAATAATCCATGTAAAACACTTAAGAAAATCCCAAAGTACAAAGGCATATAGTAAGCACACAACAAATATTAACACTTGTAATTGTTAAAATTGTCAGTTTTGTTGTAAGTCTATGATATATGTTTATCTTCATTCTCACAAAACTCTTATTGATAGTTTTTCTATTTTACTGATCATTAATCTATTTTAAAGTTATTTAAACAGACAATAAGAAAGTAAATGGCTTCCTTAGGGTCAAACAACAAATCAGGAAATATTTAACTTAGCCACACTAAAGTTCTATTTATGTAAGAGGACCAACCATATATTTTAAAATTTTGACTAAATCAACCATAGGTCACAGCTGAAAAAAAAATCTGTCATATTTGAAAATTTAAAAAATATCTGTGGAAGGATTTATATATATATACATATACATGTACATAAATATATATCTTGTGTGTATATATATATATATATACACACAAGATATACATTAAAAACCACATGCATATAGTTTATGTGAACAAATGAACAACCTACAAGAAATGGACAAATTCCTAGAAATGTACAATCTTCCAACACTGATCCAGAAAAAAACAATCTGAACAGACCAATTATCAGTAATGAAACCGAATTGGTAATCAAAAAACTCCCAACAAAACTCCAGGACCAGATGGCTTCACAGCTGAATTCTACCAAACATTTTAAGAGCTCATGCCCATTCTTCTTAAAGTATTCCAGAAAAAGAAGAGGAGGCAATACTTCCAAACACATTCTATGAGGACAGTATCACACTAATACCAAACCAGAAAAAATACAAAAAAGAAAGAAACAGAAAAACACACCTGATGAACATAAATGAAAAAGTCCTCAACAAAATGTTAGCAAACCGAATTCAAGAATACATCAAAAGGATCATCCATCATTTCCAAGTGGGATTTATACCAGGGATACAAGGATGGTACAATATTTGTATAAAAACCATATGAACATCCCACTAGATACTGAAAAAGCATTTGACAAAATTCAACATCCACTCATGGTAAAAATGCTCAACAAAATGGGTATAGAGGGAATGTACCTCAACATTAACAAAGACCATGGCATACCCACAGCTAACATCATACTCAACGGCAAAAAGCTGAAAGCTTTTCCTCTAAGTTCAGGAATAGGACAAGGGTGCCCGTGCTCACCACTTATATTCAACATGGTACTGAAGGTCCTAACCATGGAAGTCAGACAAGATAAAGAGAAAAAAGGCATCCAAATTGAAAAGGAAAAGGTAAAACTGTCACTATTTGCCAATGACATGATACTATATATAGAAAACCCTAAAAACTATACCAAAAACTATTCGAATTAATAAGTGGATTCAGCAAATTTGCAAGATAAAAAATCAATATACAGAAATCTGTTGCATTCCTGTATACGAACAATGAACTAGCACTAAGAGAAATCAGGAAAACAATTCCATTTACATTTGCATCAAAAAGAATAAAATAATCTAGAATAAACCTTGCCAAGGAGGTGAAAGACTTATACTCTGAAAATTATATGACATGGATGAAAGAAATTGAAGAGGAAACAAATAAACGGAAATCTAGCCCATGCTAATGGATAGGAAGAATTAATATTTTCAAAGTGGCCATCCTGCTCAAAGAAATTTACAGATTTAATGCAATCCTCATCAAAACACCAACGGCATTTTTCAATGGATTAGAGCAAATAATCCTAAAATGTATACGGAATCACAAAAGGCCCTGAAAGGCCAAAGCAATCTTGAGAAAGAAGAACAAAGCTAGGGGTATTATGCTCCCTGAGTTCAAGCTACACTACAATGCTACAGTGATTAAAACAGTGTGGGCTGGCATAAGAACAGACCCACAGATTGATGGTACAGAATACAGAGCCCAGAAATACACCCATGCATATATGGTCAATTAATATATGACAAAGGAGCCATGAATATACTATGGGGAAAAGACAGTCTCTTCAATAAATGGTGTTGGGAAAACTGGACAGCTACATGCAAGAGAATGAAACTGGATTATTCCCTAACACCATACAGGAAGGTAAACTCGAAATGAATTGAAGACCTAAATATAAGACATGAAATGATAAAACTCTTAGAAGAAAAACATAGGCAAAAATCTCTTGAACATAAGCATGAGCAATCTTTTTCTGGACATGTCTCCCTGGGCAAGGGAAAGAAAAGTAAAAATGAACAAGTGGGACTACATCAAACTAAAAAGCTTCTGCACAGCAAAGGACATCATGAGCAGAATAAAAAGGCGACCTACAATATGGAAGAATATATTCATAAATGATATATCAAATAAGGGGTTAACATTCAAAATATATAAAGAATTCATATGACTTGACACCAAAAAAAAAAGATATTAAAAGACATTTTTCCAAAGAAGATTATATATGGCCAACAGGCTCATGAAAAGATGTTACACATTACTAACTATCAGAGTAATGTAAATCCAAATCACAATGAGATATTGCCTCATAGCAGTCAAAATGGCCACTATCCAAAAGACAAGAAATAACAAGTGTTGGCAAGGATGTGGAGAAATGGGAACCCTCACACACTGTTGGTATGACTGTAAATTGGTGCAGCCACTGTGGAAAGCAGTATGGAGGTTCCTCAAAAAACCAAAAATAGAAATACCATACAACCCAGCAATTCCACTTGGAATTTACCCAAAGAAAACAAAATCTCTGTTTTAAAAAGATATATGCACCCCTATGTTTTTTGCCACATTATTTACAATAGCCAAGAGATGGAAGCAACCAAAGTGTCTATCAATAGATGAATCGATAAAGAAGATGTAGTACATACACACAATGGAATATTTTTTCAGCCATAAAAAAGAGAGAAACCCTAGCATGTGTGACAACATGGATGTACTTAAAGTGTATTATGTTAAGTGAAATAAGCCAGGCAGAGAAAGACAAATACCATATGGTTTCACTTATATGTGGAATCTAAAAACAAAATGAACAAAACAGCAGTAGACTCAGAGAAACTGAGAAGTGACTGGTTTTTACTATGGGGGAGGGGTTGGGGTGGATGGGTGAAATAGATGAAGGGGATAAAGAGGCAGAAAATCTCAGTCATAATATAAACTAGTTACAGAGATGAAGTATTTAAATAAGAAAATAGAAAATAAATAAACTACATACACACACACCCCGAATGAAGTGAATTACTAAATCACAGGATCTTAAATGGGCAAGTTAATTCTTTAACAAAGTACTACAGCCATACTCAGTTATGCTGATTTCTGGTATTAAACCAGTTATAAGGATTTTCATACATATATATTTTATATATATATAAAAAGAGAAACATTCTTTTGGTCATAAAATATATATATATATATATATATATCTTACTGGATGAATTATTAAAAACATACACTTCCTACTATGTGCCTTAATTCTGGGTTAGCACCCATACTTTATTTGCCTTGGTACTATGAAACTAAGTACACATAATTTTAATTCATTTGTGCATTTGTTGAAGACGCTTATACTTGCCAGAAGCTGTGGTATATGCTCAGAAACAATAGTAAACAAAGTGGAAATACTTCTTTCTACCTGTAAGAAGTTCAATGTCTGATGCAGGACACAAATGAGTAAAGACAATTATAATACATTGTGAAGACTGAACCCTGATGGATGTCATCTAAATAAGAGGTCAAATGAAGAATCGGCAAGCAAATGTTCAGAAAGTTGTAAAGTCTTGCGTCTCCATTCCAGGAACAAAGAAGTTCAGGCAAAAGAAAATATTGGGGGACTGAAAAGGTAAATGACCTTGAAATACATAAGGAGGAGTTTAAATGTCCCTTTGAAAACAATGGGTAGTCAGTAAAATCTTCTAAACATGGGAGTACTGTGATAGTTTACACTTAGAAAGACAATTCTGACTAGGTTGTAGAAAACTGATCACAAGGAAATAACTGAATGCAGAGAGACCAGTTAGGATTCTGTTGAAGTCATCAAGGATAGAGATGTCATAGTACTTGTAAGTACCAAATCAAATTGTATATATCCATGTGACAGGGAACTTCTAAAATGGCTCCAAAATGCTCCCTGCCTCCTGGTATTCATGCCCTTGAGTAATCCCCTTCCTGTGTGTTAATTGCTTCTAATGTTAAAATTAGGCTACAAAAGACTGAGACTTCCTTCTTGCTTTCACTCTCTTTTCACTCCTTCTGGATGTGCACTCTTTGATGAAGCAAACTACCTTTAGTGAGCTACACTATTAAGAGGCCCATGAGGCAAGGAGCTGAGGGAAGCCTCTGGACAACCGCCAGCAAAGAAGTATGGAGGTCATCAATCCAATACTCTGGAGAAACCGAATGCTGTCAAAAATCATGTGAATGAACTTAAAAGCAAATCATTCCCCACTCAAGCCTTCATATAAAACCACAACCCTGACAACATGCAGCCTTGTGAGGGATCTTGAGGCAGAGGACTCAGCTGAACTCTGCCAAGATTTCTGAAACTGTGAGAAAATAAATGTGTTCTTTTAAATTTCTAAATTTAGGGGACAATTTGTTATGTAGCTATAGGGTACTACTAACATCACCCACAACAATAAAATAAAAAGTTAAAATTCTTTCAGTCTGATAGTCACGCACAAAAATGTGAACCTGTTTTCAAGTGCAACTGTATTCCTAGAATCATATGTTAAAATGGAACTGATATTTTTTAAGTTATAATTTTGGACATCTTGGGTCACCTCCTGCACATTATCTGGAGGTAATAATGTTAATATAATAATAATACCAAAAAGAGTTGTTTAAAGTTAGGAAAACTAAGTAACAACTAGATACTACTGAACGTATTAAAATAAAGAATTAAATTTGCTCTCACCAACATAGACTAACAGGATTACTTACATAAAATGACTCACAACAGACACCAGAAATGAACTCAAATAAATATATTTATTAAACAAACTGGAGAAATCACTTGTTCTTACTTCTTATATCATGCCAGATATAGTCTAGAACTGGTTTAACTGCCATCAATATACAGTTAGATTTGTAGTTTTGTAGTTTTATATAGTGGTGTAATTTTATATACAGGTGTTAAAAATTTCCAATAGATTTCAACATAAATGATTTCTATTTGCCAAAGTAAAACTAATTTAGCTAAAACAATAATTCTAAATGTGAGTGAGTACCCATGTGAATTGTAAATGCTATCAAAATGAACACCTGTTACTGTGCCTGTATTGATTAATACAATGTCTATCATCAAAAAGTACTGAAATGGGGACAGTCTCACTAACTCATAGCTAGAAAAAATAACACAAATGTTGATAATGTTATGTAACTAACCTCAAAGGAGTCTCATGAAAAACTGATTTCATTGCTTGATGTATCCCATGTATATTATTACATCCTTACCAAATGCCTAATGACATGAAGACCTCACTCCTCCATTCATTATTAGAAGAGACAGACCCCAAGTCATAGCAATGTTTTACAATTGATAGATTCCATGAAGAAAATACCTAAAACACCTGTCAAAAAAAATAACTTTATACCTTCCATGAATGTTCAACTTCCTAGCTTTGGCTTAAACTCTAAAGAACTATCTTCAGTGCCAAGAAAATGGGATTACACACTTTCACAAGATAAAATATGTGAAACAGCATTAAAAAGGGATCAGTCAAAAGGGCAATGAAACACACAAATTACTAAGGACACAGAAGCCATTAAAAGTCATTGTTGTAACATAGGAAAGTGACTAAGAACAAACCTGGTTCACACTCAGCTTTGCCACTTACTAGCTAAGCAAATAAGACATACTGTTTAATCTCCCATAGCCTCAGTTTCTTCACCTATGAAACAATTATAATTGTATCTAGCTGTGACATAAGGACTAAATGAGATATGGATTTAAAATGCTTGTCACAGATGTTGGAACATAGTAAATGCTTAATAAACGTGCTATTATCATTATTATGATTGCTATCATTACTGTCATTAGTATTGATGGTGTTCACAGTAGTACAATCACCATACCATCACCAATATATAAAGACAGAGCAATCTTGAAGCCTACTCATTTAGAAGGCTGAAGATACACCATCTCAACTTCTCTCTACAATTAGTGACTCTTATAATTAAACAGTGGCATGTATCTCTGGCTCACATGTTTCTTGTTCCCTCTTCTACGTAAAGGGGGTGATGGTTTGATGCTAGCACATGCCAAGTGGAAATGAATGTGTGTGGATCATATGTTAAAACACTTAAAATGTTAATTTAAAAAAACTTTGACAAGCATATTAAGCTTATATGTAGAAATGCAAAGAATTTTGATATGATAAAATGATGAAATTATATATAGATATGTATGGTTTTTAGTTGGCTGCTTGAGAAATTTAAGCCTTCTTAGTTTGTTTCCTTATGTATTAGAGGTTATACCACAGAGCATGCATATTGTGTCCTTAAGATGACAAATTATTTGTTAGGACACCAGATCTCTCAGGACACTTAAGCACCATCTTATATGGGGTGTGTACTCTGAAACTGACATCTCATTATTTTCAAGTCATTTCCAACAATTTCTATATAATGAAGACAGAGGTGAATTAGATCTTGCCACTCCTGTTGTTTTTTTTTTTTACTGCTTCACTAAATACAGAAGAATATATTAAGCACCCAAACAAGGGCAGGTACCTTCAAAAGCAGCCAGCTGATTTTAAGACTAAGAAACACAATTTAAAATATGATCCTAGAGAAAAAGTGCTTTTACATAAACAGATCTTCAAACTCAGTTTCAGCATAATTTTGAAGCTATGCCCAATATTTTAAGCATTGCAAATTGATATTTTTAGGTATTTGAAATATTTGTAACACCTCAATTTTCTATTATTAAAGCTAAATTACATGACAGAAGTATATTATTGAAGAAGTTAAATTTTATTAACCTCATGTTTATTTCTTGTATTTGTTCCAAGCAACATTAAAACCAAAGAAATTGCCTACAACTTCCACACACACTTTGTTCTTCTTGAAGCCTCTAGAGAAACCTAGAATTTCCAATTAGAATTAGCGGTTATAACCTACATATTCTATTATTTCAAATTTAGTTAATATTAATAATCATTACTTTAATTCTTATATGATATCACTATATCTGTAATTATTATAGATGTTAAGGAAAATAACATTATTACTATAGCTTTGATATTTATATGTCCCCAAATATTATCAATTCAAATAATAAACAAAACTAGAACATATATACAAATTCCAACAGTTATATATGATGTATATTCAAAAGTACTAACGGGGTCTTTTCTAGCTGCCTCTAATATATGTATCTTTTTTTTCATTAATCCATTGAGCATTTTGAGATAAATTTTGTCATATAACATCATTACAGCTCATAAGAAGAACCTACATATATCATGAGAATGGGAACAGAGGATTTGAAAACAAAAAGAGACCTCAGAAATTAAAAATCCATACAGGTCAGAATATCATCATTATCTTGCCTAGCCTACTGGTATTTATTCACAAGCAATGTTCCATCACCTATCTTGGAATCCCTATCACCTATCTGTCACCAAAGGCCTGCTTAATAGTTAATCATCAAATTATTGAACACTTAAAGAACAAAACTCCGTCTCCTCAGTGTGAAGTTCACCTTACCACTTCCATCTCCAAGTTCCCACCCAACAGACTGTGTGCTTTCAACACAACACGTACTTTACCCCGCCCAATCCTTTGCTAACAGTGTTTTCTGCCTACAATGCCTTCTTTCCTTCTTCCCCTATTGAGATTCTATTTAAATTTCAAGTCTCAGAACAAATTATACCACCTCTGGGATCTTCATTTATACTGCTCAAAATTAACTATTTCCATTGTGTGCACCTATAGCTTTTTTAAAACATTTATGCTGACATTCAATGAACTTGACCAAATGCAGTATTCCTCTCTTCCTCCCTAAATGCTGAGTTCCCTGTTACAAGGACAAGACCGTACTTCTCTCCCTCCGATTTAGTGTACATATAGTACCTCGCACACAGTGGGTACTCTACAAATATCAGTTAAAAGAAATGGGAGATCCATTCTCTCGTAAAATAGATATTTCATTCATAATAGAAGATAAAAAATAATTTTTGCTACAACTTAGTAATTCAAATAGAAAATACAATTTGGTGGTACTTTCATATATTAAATATTACACATTTAAATATTACAGGTATTAGAACTAGTGTATTTTAAAACTTAGCAATTAGAAGCAACTTTAAACACCTAAGTTAAACACTTTCTTAAAACACAGACCAATAATACATTACAATGCATTTAGGAAAAACAGAGACATGAGCTCTCCAAACTACTTGCAGTAGAAAGGAATTTTCAGGTTTTGGTACACTGAGTAAAAGAGCTTTGGAAATAGGTCTTAAAAACAGTGAGTTTGTTGAACCTTCCAGAATGCAGCTGGATGAGCAGCAAACCGCAGTAGAATGGGAAGAAAGTGGTGCCCTGGAGCAAGGAAAGTCAGGGCAGTGTGTTTCCAGTTCACTAGAGCCAGAGCTTCCTGCTGATTTCTTACTGATCCTGCCACCTATTGACCAAATCATGAATCAAGGTACTGCAAGTGACAAGGCATTTCAGCTGTTACTAGCAATCAATAGTTATTGTCATTACATTAAAATAAATGGCAGTTTTGTAGCATTAAAATTTGTTTTCGCTATGTTACAAATGCTTGAAATACGTTATAATGCTTAATTGTTCCTTTAAATGTCCCTTCACAAGTAAATCTTAGTAAAAGTAATGGTACTGAAAAGTTCACCTCACCTGATTTGTACTCAAATACTCAAAATTAGGAAAGTAGAAGGAGTAGTAGTATCCCATACCAACCTCAGAGAATCAGAGTTAAGAGGAATGGAAATGCAGTATGCTCAGCAGTACGAGAGCCTTTATATGATTTTTGCAGTTTTACTTCAATTAGGTTTTAGCAGCCACAGAAAGAATTGCTTCTATTGTAACTGACTGGCTCTACCACGTGCTGCTCAGAAAAGCAAGAAATTCTCTTGCTGAATTAACAGTTGTATTAAATGACAATAAACTACAAACAAAACACATACACACACAAACAGCATTATGTTAAATGAAAGGGAAAAAGGAATTAATATTTATTAAGTGCCCGCTATACTAAGCACTGTGCCGGGTGCTTTAAATATATAACCTTATTTAATTCTCACAACACTACTAGGTAAACATTTGTCTACTCATTTTATGCATGAGAAAATTCAGAGGGTTACAAGTATCACAGCTGGAATGCAAGTATGTGTGACTCCATTTCCTCTGGCTTTTCCCACTATACCACACTTTAGAAGCTCTCTAATGGATTTTATACTTACGTCTATGTCTCAAAGTTCATTTTCTTCATTTGTAAAATAAAAAGACTGGGCTTAATCACTTCTAAAGTCTATACTAGCTCTAAAACTTTATGAAACCTATGACTCTTGTGGGACAAAATACAAATACATCAATAAATAAAAGAGCAACTGCTTAATACAAAATATGCAAAGAACTTAAGGGAGAAATTCACAGAGAAGAAGATTAAAATTGCCTATGAATGGAAGAAAAGCTGCTCAACATCATTCCTAATTTAAGAAGTAAAAACCGTAACAGAGATGATTTACCATTTTCACCTCTGAGATGGGCAAAGGTTGCGGGGAAACAGATATTCATATATATTTTAGGTGGCACTATAAATGGACACAAACTCTTGGGAAGGCAATTTGGTATTATCTATCAAAATTATAAACATACACAACATTTTATCCAGAACTTTCACTTCTAGAATTTCTACTACAGACAGATCCCATGTGAATAAAGGTATATATGTAAATACGTGTTTACCACAGCCTTGCTTGAAATAGCAAAAGACTGGAACTAATCTAAATATCCATTAATGGGGAACTAATTAAAAAAAATAACGATAAGCATACCACAGAATTCTATGCAGTCTGTTAAAAGAACACAGTGGATAAACACAAGATATTGTGGAATAATATTCAAGTACATAAAGTAAAAACAGCAAGAAGTAAAAAAACAAAAAAATGATAAATATACATATGCTTCTAGAGGCATAGACTATCTCTAGGAGACAATGTAAGAAATTAGTTAATAGTGGTTTTCTCTGGGGAGGAACCTGTAAGTCTGGGACTGAAGGGATATGCTTACCAATGCATATAGTGTTGTGGTTGTGGTTGTTTTGTGCTAGATGAATATCTTGATATAAATATATTTTACTTTTCTATTTTAAAAAGTGATTATGATAAATGGTAATATCTGGAGTCATTGAAGAACTATTTAGATGTTAAGCCTACTGTAGCAAATAAGAAGAAAATAAAAAGATCTAATGGCAGGAATTATTTTAAAGGTTAAAATTATTCAGAATATTCTAATCACTCCAGATTTGTGTGTGTGTGTGTGTGTGTGTGTGTGTGTGTGTCTGTGTGTGTGTGAATTTCAGTCTACAAGGAGCAACAAATACAGCCCAGGCACCTCCAGTGTGTGAGATATGACAGAAGGGCTGAAAAGGCATAATTTTCACCTCTCTCTCTGAATCTTCCAAAATTCACATTCTCACATCCTAGGGCATGTTATGACAAATCAGACAAATGAATGATAAAGGTGCTAATTCCAAGGGCATGGTAGTAAGGAATATATCAATTTCTTAGTTGTAAAGACTCATTCAGACTGAAGAAAATCCTATGTTTAACTGAACTATCAATTCTGCAAGAAGTAGCAAAACAGTAATGTCAAAATAAAATATCCAAAATTCACAAATCATAATCATAAATTATGAGATTTAGAAGTTGCCTATATAGTATGAAAATTATGTGAAGTGCACAAAGATTTAGGCTGTGCTCATAAATGAAGCACTCTATTATCCTATCAGTAAAATATACTTATTAGGTACCAGATTTTGGTATTATTCCAGAAAATCTGCTTATAGAAAATAACTATAAAATTTCCTAGAAAACCAAATTGGTAAGAAGTACATACGTAACAGGAAAGACTATTTAAGCATTATGGCCCAATCTTATGCCAATTTCATGAAAACTTCTGAGCTATTACTATTCTGTTACACTCTTTTCTCTTACATGGTGAATCAACAAATTCATCAGCTCCGTTTCTGAGTAAAAATGACCACTTTACAATAGAGGGGTATAACTCACATATAAACAATAGAAAGAAAACTCATGTTTTCAGATAAATAATTTATAGAAAATAATATTTAAGGAGAAAGAGCTATCCTTTAGTTGCTGCATAAAACACAGTTAATAGGTTAATCTTTCTGTTTACTCTCTTCAGTATGGAAAGAGTATATGTGCATACATTACTAGAAATTTTTAGCAAAGTACTGAATTCAATATATCACAATACGGAATTTATAATAAAAATAAAATGTACCTTTTATCTGGGTAGCAAAATTCAATGCCAATTTTGCAAAGAGGTCTGGATTTTCAAACTTTTCCTCCTTAACTTTTAACCAGAAACAGTTTTCAGATAATTGTGTGGGCTCAACCTGAAACAAAAATAACAAAGATAAATGTCTAAATTAATACTCCATATTAATTTTTCAAAGAATTCATTTTCACCAAGGTTGAATGAGAGGTCCTTTATTCATCTATCTACTAAATCAATTTTAGGATCTATCAAAATAACAATTTTTAAGTAAATATTCATTGGGAAAGTAGTAGAATCTATCTGTGTACAGAACAGGTACATGATAGCAATAGCCTGTATAGCAAATCACATTTAAAAAAATCTTCCACTGGAAGATATGTTAAAAATAATTTGGTAAATCTTTCCTCCAACTTGAATATATTCTTATTTCTCCTGGATTTTTAAAAATGGGGAAACTGAGCTTCAGAGAAGTGAATTCTCTCAGTTCACTGACTACATTGAAGGCATTCACCATAATAGCTGACCCTTACATACCTCCTACTATGTGTCAATACTGTGTCAAGGGATTTGCATATATTAACTCATCTAATCTACACCTCACAATAATCCTTTGAGGCAGAACCTATTATCTCTATGTTAAAGATTAGGAAACTGAGACCCAAAAAGCTTAAATGGCTGCCCAAGTTGGTAAATGGCAAAGGTGGCTTTTAAAACCAGTCAATGTAGAGGATTCAAGATGGTGGCGTGAGAGGTGAGACAAAGAACTCCTCCCAAAACCACATATATTATGAAAATATAGTTTATACAACTAATCCTAAAAAAGCAACAGGAAAAAAAGGTGCACCAGACTGCATACACCTGTAGAAAAGAGCAGACCTCACAAAAGAGGGTAACATATCAAACCCTTGATCCGTCGGTACCCAAGCCCTTCCCGCACCACAGCTCACCAGGGGGAAGAAGAGAAACGGAGTGGGGAGGGGGTGGAATCACAGGACTGCTGAACACCCAGCCCTGGAGATCCGCGATGGAGGCAAAAACCTACATTGTATGGTGCTCTGGAGATTAGTGGGGTTGGAAAGCTAAGACAGGTGGAATACATGGGGAGACTGAGATTACAGCCATTTCTGGAGGACAGCGATCCACATCATCTGCTCTGGAACAAAACAAAGGCAGGCAATCTGAGAGGCTTCCTAGCAGCAAGGGGGCTGCTGAAGGGGCAGGGTTTGCAAAGAGCTTGCTGCACAGGAGAAGGTATAGATGGACAAGGTTGTCTGGGCACACTCTGCCCAGCAGGTTGGGAACTTTCAGGAGCTTCAGGCACTCCATACCCCTGGCCTGGCTGGCTACTCAGCTCTGAGGCCCCCACTGTGATACGCAGCCTACTGCACATTCCTCCTGACTAATGGCACCAGCTCGAAAGCTGGCAGTCCCTGCCCTGGTATCAGAAGAGCCAGACGGAGGCCCTGCCTACAGCAGGTACAGATGTAAACCACAGAGGCTTGCACCTGTGTGCTGGCCCACCAGTTCTGACAGTGACAGGCACTGCAGTGAGGAACCAGGAAACAGCTCTTTCCTCCCTAGGCACCAGCACTGCTCAACTGCAACCCCGAACATCACTCCAGGGGTTGAGCATTGAGCAGCTCCAGAGACTAGAGATTCTGGGCACTAGAGGATGCCACATAAAAAAATATAAAATGGCAAAGGAAACTGGTTTGAACAAAAATGTCGCACAAACCAGAGAAAAGGCCAAATGAAACTGAACTCACCAATCTTCCTGAAAAACAGTTCAAAATGAAAATCATAAATATGCTCATGGAGGTACAGAAAAATATTCAGGAACTCAGGGAAAAATTTAGGACGTAGATTCAATCATTAAGAAATTCCATATTTGAAATGAAAGATACAATGGAGGGATTTAAAAGCAGATTAGATGTAGTAGAAGAGACGGTAAATAGAATAGAAACAAGAGAAGAGGAATACAAAGAAGCAGAAGCACAGAGAGAAAAAACGATCTCCAAGAATTAAAGAATACTGAGAGAACT
The DNA here is from genome assembly GCA_032199065.1 of Smutsia gigantea. Taxonomy (NCBI): domain Eukaryota; kingdom Metazoa; phylum Chordata; class Mammalia; order Pholidota; family Manidae; genus Smutsia; species Smutsia gigantea. The sequence continues at coordinate 10,020 of JAVSCE010000829.1, read as the reverse complement.
ATGAGAATTCCAAACAGAAAAACATTCGCAGAATAGGGGTAGAAAGTATATTTGAGGAGTGAATTACTAAAAACTTCCCCAGTCTGGGGAAGGAGATAGTCTCTCAGGCCATGGAGATGCACAGATCTCCCAACACAAGGAACCCAAGGAAGACAACACCAAGACATATAATAATTAAAATGGCAAAGATCAAGGATAAAGACAGACTTTTAAAAGCAGCTAGAGAGAGAAAAAAGATCACATACAAAGAAAATTAATCAGTCTATGATCAAACTTCTCAACAGAAACCGTACAGGACAGAAGGGGGTGGCATGATATATTTTCTGCAATGAAACAGAAAGGCCTCAAACCAAAAATACTCTACCAACCAAAGGTTATCATTTAAATTTGAAGGATGGATTAAACAATTTTCAGATAAGCAAAAGCTAAGAGAATTTATCTCCCAGAAACCAACTCTACAGTACATTTTGGAGGGACGTCTATAGATTAAAGAATTCCTAAGGCTAAATAGCTGTCACAAGGGGATATAAAACCACAGCAAAGTAAAACAAGTAATTACTAAGCAAATGCAAAATCAAATCAACTACCCCCAAGTCAATCAAGGGATAGACAAAGAGTACAGAATATGGTATCTAATATAAAAAGAATGAAGGAGGAAAAAAAAACAACTTTTAGGTTGTGTTTGTAATAGCATATGAAGTGAGTTAAATTAGACTGTTAGATAGTAAAGGAATTACCCTTGAACCTTTGGTAAACACAAATCTAAGGCCTGCAACTGCAATAAGTACATACCTATCGATAATCACCCTAAATGTAAATGATCTGAATGCAACAATCAAAAGATATAGAGTCAGTGGATGGATAAAAAAACAAGACCCGTCTACATGCTGCCTACAAGAGACTCACTTCAAACGCAAAGACATACACAAACTGAAAGTAAAGGGATGGAAAAAGATATTTCATGCAACTAATAGGGAGAAAAAAGCAGGAGTTGCAGTACTTGTATCACACAAAATAGACTTCAAAACAAAGAAAGTCACAGGAGACAAAGAAGGACATTACATAATGATAAAGGGGTCAGTCCAACAAGAGGATATAACTATTATAAACATCTATGCACCCAACATAGAATCACGTACATATGTGAAACAAATACTAACAATTAAAGGGGGAAATAGAATGCAATGCCTTCATTTTAGGAGACTTCAACACACCACCCACTCCAAAGGACAGACCAACTAGACAGAAAATAATAAGGAGACAGAGGCACTGAACAACGTATTGGAATAGATGGACTTAACACACATCTACAGAAAACTCCATCCAAAAGCAACAGGATACACATTCTTCTCAGGTGCACATGGAACATTTTCAAGAATAGACCATATACTAGGCCACAAAAAGAGCCTCAGTAAATTCACAAAGATTGAAATTGTACCAACCAGCTTCTCAGATCACAAATGTATGAAAGTAGAAATATATTAAACAAAGAAAACAAAAAAGCTCACAAACACATGGAGGCTTAACAACATGCTAGTAAATATCAATGTATCAATGACCAAATAAAAACAGAGGTCAAGCAATATATGGAGATAAATAACAATAATAACTCAACACCACAAAATCTGTGGGATGTAGCAAAGGCCGTGCTAAGTGGGAAATATACTGCAACACAGGCCTACCTCAGGAAAAAAGAACAATCCCAAATGAGCGGTCTAAACTCACAATTAACGAAACTAGAAAAAGAAGAACAAATGAGGCCCAAAGTCAGTAGAAGGAGGGACATAATAAACATTAGAGCTGAAATAAATAAAATTGAGAAGAATAAAACAATAGAAGGAATCAGTGAAGGAGGACAGGATTCTGAGAGAAAATAAACAAAATAGATAAACCCCCAGACAAGAAAAAAATACAGTCTACACACATAAACAGAATCAGAAATGAGAAAAGAAAAAGCACTACAGATACCACAGAAATAGAAAGAATAATGAGAGAATAGAATGAAAAATTATATGTTAACAAACTAGATAACCAAGAAGAAATGGACAACTTTCTAGAAAAACGCAACCTTCCAAGGATGACCCAGGAAGAAACAAAATCTGAACAGACCAATTACCAGCAAGGAAACTGAATTGCTAATCAAAAAACTACCTAAGAACAAAACGCCTTGACCAGAGGGTTTCAATGCTGAATTTTATGAAACATTTACTGAAGACCTAACACCCATCCTCCTTAAAGTTTTCCAAAAAGTAGAAGAGGGGGTAATACTCCCAAACTCATTGTACAAGGCCAACATAACTCTAATACCAAAACGAGGCAAGGAAACCACAAAAAAAGAAATTTCAAACCAATATCTCTGATGCAAAAATACTCAACAAAATATTAGCAAACCAAATTCAAAAATACATCAAAAAGATCATCCATCATGATCAAGTAGGATTTATTCCAGGGATGCAAGGATAGTACAACATTCGAAAATCCATCAACATCATCCACCACATCAACAAAAAGAAGGACAAAAACCACATCATCATCTCCATTGATGCCGAAAAAGCATTCAACAAAATTCAACATCCATTCATGATAAAAACTCTCAACAAAATGGGTATAGCGTGCAAGTACCTCAGCATAATAAAGGTCATATATGACAAACCCACAGCCAACATTATACTTAACAGCAAGAAGCTGAAAGTTTTTCCGTTAAGATTGGGAACAAGACAAGGAGGCCCACTCTCCCCACTTTTATTCAACATAGTTCTGGGGGTCCTAGCTACGGCAATCAGACACCACAAAGAAATAAAAGGCATCCAGATTGGCAAGAAAGACGTTAAACTGTCCCTGCTTGCAGATGACATGATATTGTATATAAAAAACCCTAAAGAATCCACTCCAAAACCACTAGATCTAACATCTGAATTCAGCAAAGTTGCAGGATACAAAATTACACAGAAATCTGTTGCATTCCTATACACTAACAATGAACTAGCAGAAAGAGAAATCAGGAAAACAATTCCATTCACAATTGCAACAAAAAGAATAAAATACCTAGGATTAAACCTAACCAAGGAAGTGAAAGACCTCTACCCTGAAAACTACAAGACACTCTTGAGAGAAATTAAAGAGGACACTAATAAATGGAAATTCATCACATGCTCATGGGTAGGAAGAATTAATATTGTAAAAATGGCCATCATGCCTAAAGCAATCTACAAATTCAATGCAATCCCTATCAAAATACCAACAGCATTCATCAACGAACTAGAGAAAATAGTTCTAAAATTCATATGGAAACACAAAAGACCTCAAATAGCCAAAGCAATCCTGAGAAGGGGGAATAAAGCGGGGTGGATTACGCTCCCTGACTTCATGCTCTACTACAAAGCCACAGTAATCAAGACAATTTGGTACTGGTACAAGAAAAGAACAATAGACCAATGGAACAGACTAGAGAGCTCAGATATAAACCCAAGCATATATGGTCAATTAATATTCGATAAAGAAGGCATGGATATACAATGGGGAAATGACAGCCTCTTTAACAACTGGTGTTGGCAAAACTGGACAGCTACATGCAAGAGAATGAAACTGGATTACTGTCTAACCCCATACACAAAAGTAAACTCAAAATGGATCAAAGATCTGAATGAAGTCATGAAACCATAAAACTCTTAGAAGAAAACATAGGCAAAACTCTCTTAAATATACACATGAGCAACTTTTTCCTGAATGCATCTCCTCGGGCAAGGGAAACAAAATCAAAAATGAAGAAATGGGACTAGATCATGCTAAAAAGCTTCTGTACACCAAATGACACCATCAGTTGAACAAAAAGGCATCCTACAGTATGGGAGAATATATTTGTAAATGACATATCTGACAAGGGGTTAACATCCAAAGTATATAAAGAACTCACATGCCTCAACAACCCAAAAAGCAAATAACCCAATTAAAAAATGGGTGGAGGATATGAACAGATACTTCTCCAAAGAAGAAATTCGGATGGCCAACAGGCACATGAAAAAGTGCTTCACATCACTAATTATCAAGGAAATGCAAATTAAAACCACAATGAGATATCACCTCACACCAGTTGGATGGCCAACATAGAAAAGACTAGCAACAACAAATGCTGGTGAGGATGCGGAGAAAGGGAAACCCTCCTACGCTGCTGGTGGGAATGTAAGCTAGTTCGACTGCTGTGGAAAGCAATATGAAAGTTCCTCAAAAATCTCAAAATAGAAATACCATTTGACCCAGGAGTTCCACTCCTAGGAATTTACCCTATGAATGCAGGAGCCCAGTTTGAAAAATACATATGCACCCCTATGTTTATCACAGCACTATTTACAATAGCCAAGAAATGGAAGCAACCTAAATGTCCATTAGTAGATGAGTGGATAAAGAAGCTGTGGTACATATACACAATGGAATATTATTCAGCCATAAGAAGAAAACAAATCCTACCATTTGCAACAACATGGATGGAGCTAGAGGGTATTATGTTCAGTGAAATAAGCCAGGTGGAGAAAGACAAGTACCCAATGATTTTACTTATCTGTGGAGCATAAGAACAAAGAAAAAACTGAAGGAACAAAATAGCAGCAGACTCACAGATCCCAAGAATGGACTAACAGTTGCCAAAGGGAAAGGGACCGGGGAGGGTGGGTGGAAGGGAGGGAGAAGGGGAATAAGGGGCATTACGATTAACACACATAATGTGGGCGGGTGCTGTGGGGAAGGCAGCATAGCACAGAGAAGACAAGTAGTGACTCTACAGCATCTTACTACACTGATGGACAGTGACTGTAATGGGGTATGTGGTGGGGACTTGATAATGGCAGAATCTAGTAACCACAATGTTGCTCATGTTATTGTACATATTAATGATACCAAAGAAAACAAAAAAATTCCAAACTTTATTCCACCTACAGAAAATAAATAAATCATAAATAAATAAAACCAATGTAGCTCCAGAGATTGTATTCTTATCCATTACACAGGAACTCAAGATTAGAACTATGCATTTTTTAGTACATCATGATGCATTGTGATATGTAAGTGCCATTACACTGTATGCTAAATTCTAAGTTAAAATATCATTGCATTTACACACACAACTAACTGGGCTCACTGCTTCTGGATCCTATAGTTGGGTGGACTGTGCCTGATAAAAAATTAACTACGTTCCAAAACCATTTATACCTCATTTACTCTTATAAGCAAGGCTAAGTATATGCTTAACTTTAAAACTGATTTTATGATTATTCTGGTCAATCCAATTTACTATGTAGATATTGTCAGATATCACTGTACGTACTTTCCTGGCTGCGTCACTTCTCCAAGTGGTGGTGTGGGTAATTTCATTTTCATTAGAAGATTAGTCCTTAGTGAATGGGATTGTGTCAGTCTTGGGATTATTTGACAATATATCTTGTAAATAACATTTAAAAAAAACCTTTCATACATCATATCAGAAAACAATTAGGCTATCTCCTTACTGAATACTGTCACCTATCCTACACTATCTGAAAGTTTAAAACAAAAAAATATAATAATTCTCTAAGAACAAAAAATACTAAGGTAAGAAGGCTCAATAATGAAAAGATCATATTTCAATATAATACAAAAAAGCTGTAAAAGAATGTTATAGTTCTTAAGGTTAACAGTACTAAGAGAATCCAAATTGTGTTCCATTTGGTGATATGTTTTGTATATTATTTTCTAATGACATTTTCACTTTTGTTTTCCTGTTTCCTTCTACATGAATTTCAAATTATCTGTAAAGTTTCCAGTTCTCTAGGGACTAGACTGAAGATGAACATAAGATGGCACACTCACAAAGGAACACAAGATTCAGCACATTCTCAAACAGCATACAATATTTACGCACAGCGGATACAGTTATTCACTCATTAATGATCCACTATGGCTAGACAAAACCAGGAAACTCTAGTTGTAGTATTACCTGTGACCAATTCATTCTCTTCATTGACACCTCAGGTTTATACATTTTTTTCTGCTTCATTCCATAAGGTAGAACAGGTAGTGCTCCAAACACAGGTGGTGGTGGTGGTGGAACACCAGGCATTCCAAGAAAGGGAGGTGGGGGAGGAGGTGGGGGAGGAGGTGGGGGAGGAGCAGGAGCTCCTCCAGGTAAAGGTGGTGCTGGTGGAGGTGGTGGTGGGGCTGGCCCACCACTTGGTAGTGGAGGAGGACCCGGAATTCCTGATGAACCTGAGCGTCCATGTCCCTGAAATATATAATGCAATGTTTAGAGGCCTACAGCAAAATATAGCAGCAAAGAAAACTTATCAGTAGATATCTGTGGGTTTAAGATTATGTACACTTTATTTAATTTAGCAACATTCTAATAGTTTAACAGTATATGAAAAAGACTTGCATAGATTTTTGATACGCTTTAAAAACTCTGGACAATGACTACTGTTAACACATGAATGCTAGGAAAGTTGGCATTCTCTAAGATTTTGTAAACATTCCTCCAAAATAATGAAAATTACTCTTCATTATAAATATCTACAAACAAGAAGTACTGTATGGAGCTTAGGCTTGTTAGACTAGTTGCTTTGAATATGGGATAATTAATACAAGGTCACAAATTTCTTCTTCTTGGGGCCAAGTAGCTTTACACAAGGAATCTGTCTCATAGCACCAGTAACTTAGTTGTTTTCTAATACCAAAAATTTGTATTAAGGAACATCCATTTGCTCTATTACTATATTACATCCATAGTAATATGTGTTTACCAATTTTTTTAGATCTATTATTTCTTTTCATCCTTATTATAACCCTGTAACATAGGTACTTTTATCTCACCTTCATCTCACTGCTTATAGATGAAACTATAACTGTGAAAACATTAGATGGATACTCAAAGGTCACACAGTCTGAAATCTGATTAAGATTTGAATGCAGTTCTTCTCATACCTAATGTAGTCCTCTTTCCACTACAGCAGACTACCTCCTCATGAATAGGAGTCACTTGCCATGAGGGGAGTTAATGCACAGAGATTGGGTTATGAGGAGAGTATAATTTACTTCTTAAAGAAAATAACTTCAAACTCATTCTGCAATCACAATAGATGGCAGATCAAGGAGATCTTTGCATTTCATACTGTCTACTTTTTTGATTAACCTATACCAGTTTCTTTAAACCATTACTAATCACAATGGTTCACTTTCCAAAATAAATTAACACAAGTTGAAGTTGATTATAAACATTTCTAAGAAACTCCTACCAATGAACAGATATATTTGTAGTCAAGATGTGACATTAGGTTTACCAAATGAAAGGTTTAAAAATAATGAAATTTCTTGGTATAGTATTATTTTTATTTGGGGAGGAAGTCTTACCTTTATTAATATGAATTTCCTACTTGGATTACTGAATTATGGTAACTAAACTTATAAATACCTTCATAAGATAAATGAGTTGAAGCATACTTTGAAACAATCAATTTAAAAGACTGACCTACTTACAAAAATATTAAAAATTACTAATCATAGGTAGATAGGATCCCAAAAATGTTTCTCATAATATTTGATGTGCATTATACAAATATTTTATTTATATATATGAATGTTTATGTGGTTGTATTTAACATGTGACAATCCTCTCCTGGAATGCAATCTTTCCTGAGATTAGGAAGAATTAAATATAGGATTAACACAGGCAAAATTCTCTTAATTTCATTTTTAATGCAGCAAAGTTATAGAAAAGTCTTATTTTTATAACTGATTGAAATCAAATAAATTCTAGGGAAAATTAAGATACTCTTTCTGGGAAGTTCAGGGAATTAGTAATTTACAAGTTGTGTGTATAAATGGATTTGTTGAATAATTTGAAAAGTAAAATGTATATTCCATCTTTTTAATACTAGACAGCAAAGATTAAATACATGTTTTTAAACATCAAACTTTGCCTCTAGTAGAGCATATTTATGGTCTAAAACTTGTGCAGCCATAAATATGCTATTACTTTAACATAGAAGTTTACTCAAGTTAAATACATATTTTACCAATTTAATAATCTCAAACATTTATATTAAATGTCATCAGTCTTTGAAAATCAAATCATGTCAGCCTTTTTTTACCTCCCATGAACAATTACAAATGGGGCAATAATATTAGGCTATAATAGAGCATTGAGAATTGAATACAGTAAATAGTTTAATACCTGACACAATTTTGGGTGCACTAGAAAGGACTATGTGACTTTCCACTTTTACAGACCAGTTAATGTAATAATAAATAAGCAACTACTCAATAAATGGTAAGGTTCTATGCTAGGTGCAGTAGGGCCTTGAATGAGAATCAGAATAGTGAGTAAAGAAGACACTGTGCTCAAGATGCTTATGCTCCAGTGGAAGAAATAAAGAAGTCTCACAAACAATATGATATGACTAGTCTACAAAAGTGATATCCAAGTTCAGGGAAATTCCCTAGTGAGGTGTTTGGTGAAGCTTTCCAAAGGATGTTTTACTGACCTTACCCTTAAAGGATGTTTCCAGGCACAGATGAACAAGGAAGGGCATTTCTGACAGAGAATCACAGCCGCATTTCTCAACTAAGTTCCATGAAAACACTATTTCCCAGGCAATGTTAATAGGGAGTCAGAGATAAAGAGTTCTGTGGTCAAGTGAGTTTGGGAAAGCTGTATCAAGAGGAGTTAGACAAGTTTCTTCAGGGTAGACTATCTCAGACCCTTTAACATGTTAATGTGTATCGAGATTCTCTAAGAGGAGAATTACAAGTACATCAAATTTATTGGATTATGGAATGTTTTCCTCATAAAAAACCTATTAGCATCTCTGTAACTAATACCTGGGAAATGCTAGCACAAGGAAAAGTGTGGAGACAGTAAATTCTAAATGTTAAGAGAGGAAAGGTGACTTAGCTGCAACAGAAGCTGTAGTTAGGGGAGCTGTCAAGAGACTAGGTTCCAAAGGGTCGATAAAGAAGCCCAGAATAGAAGGCCTTCAGATTCCTGGTAAGATTTTTATTTAATCCTGAATGCAACACATAAACACTGAGCATATTAAAGCCTGGAGTGACAATAATCAGGGCAGTGTTTTGGAAGATTCATTTGCTCCTGACATAAAGGATGAATTTGAGGAGGAAGAAATTATAGGCAGGGAGAAAAGTTAGGAAATAATCATAATATTCCAAGCAGGAGATAATGATGGTGGCCCTGGAGGGGTTCTGGGTTTGATGCAAGGGAAAAAAAATTGGAGTAAGAGCTGACTTAAAACAGCAACAAGTTTAATTTGCCAAAGGGTGGGGCAGGGAAAAGGCAAAGAAACTCCAGTTTCACTATAGAAAAAATTGGTGATAAAATTTAAACAAGAATGGAGACCAAACTAGTTTGAGGAAAGAGGGATGACTGGAAATAATGGGTTTGAGTTCAACATGCAGCAGGACATTTCCATGTAGAGAGTTATCAAGGGCTAGAAATACAAGACAAACTCAAGGGCCCTGACCCCTACTAAAAGGACATATTTGAATTTATGATACTGAATGGGATATTAGTGCAAGAACATACAGAGAAAAAGAGCAGAAGACTACAGAATGTCACCATTTAGTGGGTGAAAATAAAGGGAAACTGAGTTCTCAGAGATGTGAAAAGGGAAATCAGATGGTACAAAAAAAGAGAAAGATTTAGTGAAGAGAAATTTTAAATGTTATAGATAAGTGAAACAGGCTAAGGGTAGGAAAAGGTCACTGCATTGGGCAATTTGGAGTTCACTGGTGACTTCTGAAGTCATTGTTCAGAAGACTGATGGGAACAACTCTAGTCAATCAACACTTACTGAGTACCCACTATGTCAAGAGGAAATTTTCCATTTCTTAATATTCACTTAAAACATAAAATGCATTGAGACTACTTAATCAGTTCTGAAGTTTAGACATCATAATTAAGGTTTTAAGTATATATGGGAGCTTTTCACCATAAAGAATGTAGGTAGAAATGTAAAGTTTCTAGGTTTCGAAATCATGGTAGTC
>JAVSCE010000828.1:0-49648 GCA_032199065.1 Smutsia gigantea | reverse complement strand
TTTTTTGTGGGGGAAAAGTTAGTCCACATGGCGTGGCTTTGATGAACTAGCAGTGGGACAAAGAAAAGTAAAATGGAGTTAGAATTTTGAGTTTCAGAAGGTAAGACATTAGGAACAGGCAGGAGAAAGCAGAGCTCAGGAACATGGCATCCGTTCAGACCAGTGAAGCACTGGTCTAAGTGCTTCACTATATGAACTGATCTGATCCCCACAACAACACCAAGAATTAAGTACTGTTACTATTATCCCCATTTCTAAATTTAGAAACCGAGGGAAGTTAAGTAACTTAGCCAGGTATCAGGGGAATGCTCCAGCGTCACAGAGAATGGCAGAGTAACAAGTCTACAAAGGACACGACCAAGCCAGCCTGCAGGTTGGCTTGCTGTCTCTTCATAGGTGCGAAAGGAGACAATGGGACTGAAGGCAGCAGGGCAAGACGGTCTATTATTCACAGCACAGCAGACGGTGGGAGCGTCAGCATGGTAACTCCGGTGCCCCTGCTCCCAAGTCCCTGGGGCCAAAATAGGTCCAGATGGCAGCTACGTACACAGTGGGTTGTGCCACAGGGCAGGAGTCACGGTCAAAGGCTTAGCGCCTTTTATAGCAAGCAGCCAGCAGGCCGCCGCTCCCTCTCCCCAAGGAGTGAGCTGTAAAGCAGTCATGCGGTGGGTGCCTTGGCCAACTTGAATGCTATGTGACTGGCGATAGGAACTGCTCAGGGTCAGAGCAGGGTGAGGTGCTGTGGTCTGGCACAGTCAGCAAGGACACGCTGGATGCTTGGGGTCCATGGCAAACTGCTTCTCCCAACACCAAGGTCATACCTAGTAAGGGAGGGAGCCAGAGTCGGAGCCTGGGCAAGTCCGGCTCAGAGACCACACTCCCTGTTCCTCGTGGTCAGACTGCACAGGGGCCTGGGTGCCAACGTTAACATCCTGGTTATTGTGCATGGTAAGCTGAGCTCTCTTTAAAGTCCCAAAACTTAGTAAATCACCCACCCAGGCTTTGAGTTACAGTATCTTGGAGGTACGGGGCTTGGAGTGCTGTCTATCTGAGGGACAAATTGTTTCAAAGGAATAACAAGTAGCCCAGGAGGTGAAATGCAGAGTGGAGAGAAAGAATTTCGTGGGAACAGGACCACATCCCACAGACTTCCCAGGGATACTGGGAAGGAAGGAGGGTCCCATCTTAAGTGGAACTGGCCATGAGTCAGTTTTTATTAAATCTTAAAGGGCAAGATGGCCCTGCAAAACTGGAGGACTTGGGGACATCCAAAGGCTGACACTTGGTAGGGGGTGGGGTGACACAGATAGTTGGATCAATAGATATATGATAGGTGATAGGAAGGGAAGGAAAGAAGAAGGAACGAAGGAAGAGAGGAAGGGAGAAGGGGAGGGAGGGAGGAAGCCCATGGTATTCCCAGGGCTCTGAGCGAGCAATCATTATCTCCACTTTACAGAGGAGGAAGTTAAAGCTGGGGAACTTAACCTGCCCAACCCCACGTGGAAATTGTCAAACCCAGAAATTTAACCCAGGCCTTTCTAACACTGAAGTCCAGATTTTTTCTATCCTACTACACTGCCCATTTAACTTGGGCAGGAAGGAGAGTGTGCAGAACACAAAAGTAAAGGGTAAAACCAAATGAAAAACTGATTAGATGTTCTCTGAGCCCCCACAGTGTGAAATGGGCACATCGCCACCAGCTGGACACGGAGGCTGGCTGTTTCCTCAGAGCCCCAGCCTGGCTCCTTCAGCCGTGCAAGATTGAAAGGGGCCATGTGCTCCACTGACCTCTGGATGAAAGAATGCTGTGCGCTTTCGAGTTACCCAATCATGAATATCAGAGTAATATTGTGTTTCATCAAATCTAAGGTGAAATATAACATGTATCCTGATTTCACCGAGCAGTTGAGAATTGATGAAATACAGTATTAAAAGAAAACAAAACAGGAAAAATCTGAATTTCTCCCTTGCTCAGGGTGACTGGGTAAATTGTTTTTTTTTCCTATGGCTGCACTGAAGGTTGGTTTATTCTTGCCATCATGGTGATATGGTGTGAATTTCATCTCCTACACCAATACACACCCATGCGTGCATAGTGCATGCACACACACGCACATAAAATATCCTGATAATCAAGAAATTGATATGAATGGTTGCTTCAGGAAAGGGAGACTGAGGGCCAGGGGTGGGAGTGAAATCTACTTCTCAATGAATGTCTTCTATATGGTTTGAAATTTTACCATATGTACACTCTACTTTCTAAGAACCCTATAAAAATAAATAATAGATAAGCCATATTGCTATTGATGGCAACTCAAATAACAAGACCCTGATTAATCATATTATCTATTCCCTGACCAGATTTGGTGGTAAAGGTTTCCCTATATCATGCTTTTTGAGTCCTTATAAACTGGTGATCACTTTTAAGGTAGCTAGAGACACTAAGGTGATTTCTGCCTAAGGTAGATATAAGATTATTTTTTAGATCAGGGGATGATCTGTATGTGGGTCATAACTTCTTCTGAGACATCCTGAGAGAGTCTGTGTGTTTATCATAAGACAGCTTCCATGCAGACAAGAAATTAGAATGACCTTTTCATAGCACCTCCCTACTCCTTGTGCGTATTTTATTTCATATTCTTCTACAACACCCTGGCAAAAACACAGTGTTTAAAAACAGAATAATCCTTAAACTGCACCGTTTATAAGGCCCTTTTATATCCATTATAACATTTAGGTTTCCTCTACAGCAACGATTTTCAATTGTGGATAATGTAGCCTCCCACTCCCCGGGAACATTTGTCAATGCCTGGGGACAGATTCGGTTGTCATAACCGAGTCGGGGGTGTGGGAGGATAAAGGAAGGAGTGACTACCAGAGAGTCAGGGAAAAGGCTTCAGTGAGGAGGTGATATGACAGATAGGACTTGAAGAATAATGAGCTTGCCTGGCAGAGCAATGGAGGGAGGCATTCCAGATAGAGGTAGCAGTCTGTGAAAGACATGGCTATACAGTAGCAAGGCATGCCACTCAATATTGAGGAATTCAGCATGGCTGGGGTGCAGATTGTTTGGGAAGAGGAAGGTATAATGGTAGAAGGATCTGGAAAGGTAGGTTGGGGCTGATTTGTGAAGAACCTTGAATGCGGTGCTGAGGAGTTTGGATGTGCTCCCATAGCCTTTGTTTCTCAAAATGTAGGACATCTGCCAGAGGTGGTTATGTTGTACTCCCACAAACATTTTAAATTGTATTAATTATATATTTTAATGTGTCTTATAAAAGATAAAACTGAATTACATCATCAAATCTAAGGTTACTTAGGATCTGTCTTAGTAAAAATAGAAAGTGAACCCATTTTAAGTTCATTTCAAGACATATTTATACTGATACCCAAGGTGTATGAATACGGGAAAATCACCAAGTAATATTCAAATGACTGAAATTTGGGAAATACTGCTGGTATGTGATAAAAAAAATTAAAATGTTTTAGCAGAGGAGCACACGATCAGGTTTCTACTTTAGGGTGCACTGGAGGGGAGGCATGACAAGTTAGGAGGCTGGTGCCTCACAGAAAGATGTTGAGGACCTGAGGGAGCAATGTATGGGAGGAGGGAACAGATTTGAGAGACATTTAGGAAGTAGAATTGAGACTCAGCATATGTGAATATTATGATTCTATCAATATCATCAGAATTATTTTAAAAGTCTGTATGCCCCTTGCCTGTTAATCCTTTATATTCTAAGAAGCATGTTATTGCCCAAATCAGGCTATGTACATATATGCATTAAGGTAACAGTGGAGGCTTGTCATGAACAGGTTTGAATTACACACAAGCATCCTCACTGCCTTCCTGATTGTCCTTGAGAGTAGTGGCACAAATATTTATGGCACTGAGAAGGAATGTGAGTATGATCTGTGACCCTTAGCCATCTGAGGAACTTCTCTTCCTTCAAGACCCAGCTCAAATGTCAACACCTCTGTGAACTCTTTCCTGCATCCCCCTCCACACACACACGGAGATGCATAGATAATGCAGTGTTAGGCTCCTGGCTTCCATAGGACCTTGCACTTACCTCTGCTCTAGCCTGTGCCATACTGTAGTGTGTCAGTCTGTGGATGTGTCTGTCTCCCCGCAAGACTGTGAGCTCATTGAGGACAGAGACCAGGTCTTACTCATCTCCATGCCCACAGCATCCAGAATAGCACTTGGCACATTGTAGACACCTAATAAATAGTTATTGGATGAAAAGAATGGATCAGCATATTCACATGAATATAACTCTGGACCTTGGTACCATGGAGTGCCAAATGCTACAAAAACCCTAACAGTTTGCTACAGTTGCTACTTTTGCTGAATAAAGCAGTAAATTAAAGTGACCTGGGTGCATGACTGCACTAAAGGTTTCAGGGTTTCTTCCATTTTCACCCACTCTCCTGTAGTTACTTTTTTCTTTCTCAACATTTATCCACCCAGCCACCTGTTCCTTAGGCCTGCTCATTGCTTCTTTCCTCTTGACGGAGTTCACATTGCTCCTGCCTGATGCTCTGCCAAGCATCCATTCCTCCTTTCCACCCACCTAGTCCAGTTAACACCATTCTTGAAATCACTCTCAAATGAGTCTCCTACTTATATAGACACTGCTAGTGGGGCTGTAATTTGATAAAGCCCTTGTGGAGAGAATTTGTCAGTATGTATAAAAAAACCTTAAAATCAAACATAGCTTTTAACCTACCACTTCAACTTCTAGGGCTCTATGCTGAGGAAACAAACATGATGTTTCCAAAAATGAGCTCTCAGGATGTCTATCCCAGAATTTTTCATAATAACAAAAACAAACAAAAAGAAAAAAAAATAACACTTTAAATGTCCGAAACTAGATGCTTGAATTAAATCAGTTATGGTTCATCTATAGAATGGATGACGAAGTAGCCATGTAAGTTGATGCCACCAGAGACTATTTAATGATGTGAAAAGTTGTTTATGATATATTAAGAGAAAATTCAGATTATAAAGCTGATTGATCCCAGTTTAAATACACACAAATTTAACTCACACATGCATGTGTACACACACACACACATCTATCTGTGCATGAACACATAGGAAAAATCCTGTAATGTTAAAAATACAAAAAATATTCATAGAGGCTTGCTACAAATGGTAAGATTACATATGAGTTCTGTTTTTTTTAACGTTTTGCCTATCTTTATTTTCTAATTTTCTATAATGACACATTTGTTTATTTTTAGACAGTTTAAAAAAATGTTTGGCCTGTGTCCACCCCTTTTACCATTGCCTTACTTTAGGGCACACTGCTCCCCCACCCCACAACACACACATAATTTCTAGCCTAGATTGCTACTGCCTCCAACCTGCCTTCCTTCAAGTGCATTCTCCACCAATGCTGACAGCATGATTTTTCTAAATCACAAATTGGAAGCTATCTGACTCTATATAAAACAGTTCAAAGGCTGCCCAAGATAAAATCCTCAAGATAAAATCCAAACTTCTTAGACTAGCTTATAAAACCTTTGATAATCAACATCCTGCTTTTCTCTCCAGTGTCATTTTTTCCTCCAAAGATTTTACTTTTTCTTGGAGTCTTAGGCTAGTGCCTGACACATAATAGATGTTTAGTTAATGCTAGCCAAATGTTGATGTGAATTGTATGGGTTAATTATTATGTGTCAGCCAATCCACTGGTATTCCAACTCATTCTCAGAGGAAAAGCATTAAACACATAAGTAGGGATCCCTATTTTACAGATGAGAAAATTAAATAAAGAATAAAAATAATCATAATAAAGAACATTTTTTAAAGAAAAAATCAAATCCCCCTGCATAACACAGCTCTCTTCATTTTCCTGCAGCCCCTGCCAGTCTTTGTCATTATGCCTACAGACTTTGTTCATTCCCTTGGGCAAGTTATATGTGACCACAGCATAACCAGAACAGTCCAGACTGACATGATCTCACCATGTCACAGTCACATTGTGCTAATGTACAGAAATCTTTCCTTTGTGTACATAACACTTCATGCAGGAGAGACAGAAAAGCTCCAATTGCTATGTTTTTTCTTTCTGTTTTGAAATTCTATGCCTTTTGGGATAGGGATGTCAGCAGAGAGCTACAGAAAACGGTGATAGAATTGAATGTACATGAAACAATGTGTCTCATGGGAGCCAATGTCATTGGTTAATTTATTTTTTAAAATGTCATGTAGATGTATTTTCCAGGAATCTCTCCCCAGGGAAGACCTTGGTTGAATTCAACTGTTAATCCTATTTACAGAATGCAGCCCATGCGTGCACTATATTCTTGCATTGTTAAGCGATCTTAGACATATGGGGTGGATTACCATAAGAACATACAATCAGGCAGATATAGGATATCTGATCTTCTCTACAGAAATATGTGTGTTCATATTGTCATTCAGGATCCTGTAGCATGGTCTTTTCCTTCATTTTCCTTACAAATAATACCCATTGTGCAAAAATGGATGCTTTTTAAAGGACAGAAGTCCTTAGCATGAATCGTCTGAATAAAATGTTATTACCTTGTAAGAAATTGTCACTTTTTAATACTCTAGGAAAAAGAATCTATAGTTCTCCTGCTGCATAACCATATAAATTGAACATAGAAATTAAAGATAGAGTCCCAGTTCATTTGATGAACTATAGTAGGCTTACTATGTATGAAGCACTCTATTAGGCACTGCACTAGGTACTTATAAATACCGTCTTTTAATGCCTTCTAGAAAGAAAGAGAGTGAGAGGTCTAGTATACACACAAGAATGAGTGTGCAAGAGCAATGAAAGAAAGATTTTAACAAGCAGGCCCATCATCTAAATGAAAATTTACCCAGCTGAAAATTGGGATATGTGCCAGTAGGGATTTCTTCTTCTTTTTTTTTCATCTCTTTCCTCTATTGGATATATAGATGAAAATGAGCTATTGGAGAGCTGATATGCAAATGATCTGCTTCTCTGTTTACCAGCAGTTTGAGAGAAGGATCAGTGACTTTCTGTATGTCCAACCCAACACACGCCTCTGCTGGTGATGTTGTGAGAGTTATGACTATGTCAGCTTTTCCAGGGCTTCTGTCCCCACAGCAGAGATTTGGCAGACACCTCAGACAAATTTTATGTCTCTTAAATCTTCCTCAAGCTAGGCTTGGCTCTTAAATTTATATGTACAAAAAAAGCAAAGTGTTTACTAGTTTGACATTTTTGAAGATCACAACAAACCAGTTTTTTTTTAATTCAGCATACACCTCAGTTTAGTCTACAGAAAGGACTAATTGCTATTGCTATATGTTTAAAACAGTGGAAATGTTTACTTTCCAGAGGTGGCAACTGATTGTATGTCTAACAGTTTATATTCCAGGCATCAGTGTTGCTTCTTCTTTTTCTTGCCTACAAAGTATAAAGTTTTGCTAAAACAATGTAGGATGGGAGGTAGAGTGAAACATATTGGCAATCTAGGAGAAAAATAAAAGATCATTTTTATTTGCTCCACCCTGCCCTCCCACCCCCGTTTCTGGCACCTAGTTTTGCAGTGTTCTTCAGTGTAGTAATGATAGGTGAGACTAAGAACTGGAGTTTTCAGTGACTACCCATTAAAAAGGATGAGTTGAACATATCTGTAAGGCAGAGCAGAAATGAAAATTTGGCTGTAATTCAGAAGAGTTGAAACACCGTGTGAAGAATGTTATATAAACAACATTGCTTCAGTAGTGAAGTGTGAAAGATAAGGATGGGAAATCCCCAGTAAGGGCCCTTGTCATCCGCTCCAGCTGCTCTTCTACTTAGCCAGCAACAACTGCCAGTAACAGCTTCCTGAGGTAGAAACTGTCCCATAGTAAGGCCCCATAACATGTCCCCTACAATTTCTTCTTCAGTCAGTTCCCTAAACACACTTCACTAGGGTTACTTTGGTCACATGTTCTCATTTTCATATTCCAGGAGATGCTGAATTTGAATTCAAGGAGTACTTGATATTCAAGCTCATTTATTCAATAGACATTTGAGTACATGTACAGGACTAGACCTTATGGCAAGGTCTAGGAATACAATGATGAATTCAAAGTAGTCCCTGTCTATCCTTAAGGAGCTCACAGTCAGGAAGGGGAGATAGATACCCAAACCAATCATTATATTACAATGGGAAAGATACTTAGAGAAAGAGGTATGTATAAGATGCCCTGGGAACATGATAGAATTACTTCCAAGGGTGGGCAACTTACAGACCAGAATCTTAACTATACTGAATCACAAAGGATGAGTGGGCATTGCCCAGAATCTCGGTGGACAAGAAGGTGGTGGGCAGGGAATCCATGCAGAGGGACCATCAACACATGCAAGGCAGCCATATGTGTAAAAATGGATAGCTCAGAAAAAGGTAAAGTGTTGTGTGTGTGAACCACTGGGAGTGTGGGTGAGGGAACAGGCTAAGAATCTGGAAAGGTATCCTATGGCCAGTTGGTGAAGGAAGTTGGCTTGCTAAGGAGCTTTGACTTTATCCTCTTGGTAGGGATGAACCAACACAGGGTTTTAAATTGGGGAGTAATATGATTGGATTGGAGAACGGGCTTTCTGAGGAAAAAAAAATGGAGACAGACAAAGTCCACCTTTTAATTTGACAGTCTTTGGAAGGTCTTACCCAAATCACAATGCCATTTCTGCTAGGCATACAAAGACCCCTTTCAATATATACAGATCACTTTGAAGAATTTTTACCTTCTACACACAAAACATACCTTCCTACACTTAGCTGAATTTTCATTCTTTCCAGCTCAAATCAACGATCCCAGTTTTAACTGGGACTTGATTATCATGAAGGAAATAAGAGTTTCAAAGCATAGCAACTTAGTTTAAAAAACTGTATGAGCCTATTTATTGCTTACTGAGCCAACAAGGCTAAGGTGAGTACTAGTCAACTCCCCTTGGTGATCGAGGGAAGGAAAGGGACAGAGGCTGAAGACACTACAGGAAGTGCTATTTTGAAAACAGACAACATCCAGAATGTTTAGAATCCCTATATGCCACATCCAGATATGGGAAGTAGATAGAAAAGCCAGAAGTATATGAATATAAAACAAATGCATATTGAAGGTATTTGTGCCCAAACAAATTGTACTATCTAGCTAATCAGTTTTAGAGCATGTTCTTTCCCTGGCTTATTTACTGTAAATGGCTTTCCAGTATCCACAGGATGAAGTGGATCCTGTGGCATGGCACTCTTTAGCCTGCCATTCAGTACTTTCTGAAGTCTGGCTCCAACCTACCTTTCCGAATTTCATACTGCTGCCTTGCAGAACTTCCCTACTCTAACAGTTACCCTTTCAGACACTGCTTTGGCATTCCCTCACCTACCTTATTGGGGCAAGGACTATGTTTTTTACCTCTTTGAATCCCCCACAGTGCCTAGCATAGTGTCTTGCATGTAGTAGGCAGCCAAGGTATATATAGGTTGATTGTTTTTCCCTCATTCTTTCCAGTTTCTCTGTACTATTGACCTAATACTGCCTCTACTAAAAATGGCAACTGAGACACTAGGTGAAAGGGGTCAATGCTCAACTATATTTTAACTTTCTATTTTGAAATACTTTTAAGTATAGAAAAGTTATAAGAATTATATAAGGACTGTCACATACCATTCACTCAGATTCAGCAATTTTTAATATTTTTCCCTGTTTGATTTATACCTCTTTATAGGAAAATGATTATTTTGTTCTGAAACATTTGAGGTTGGAAAAGCTGTACCCCTTATCCCTCTCTTTTATTCCTCAAACTTTTATGAGGAAAACTTTTAAATATACAGACAAGTTGAAAGAATTATACAGTGAACACTCATATACCCACCATTTAGATTCTATAATTAACATTTTATTTTGTTTGCTTTATTACCTATCCATCCATCTATACATCTTTTTATGCATTTCAAATTGTGGACAACTATACAATTCTTTCTAAATTCTTCAATGTGCCTATCATTAGCTAGATGAACAAACTATTTTGTACTCTGAAATCAACCAAATCACCCAATTATATAACAGCATTCACTGTATTGCCAAAACTCAAGTCTACCTGTGTATCTTAGGTCTGTTTGGCCATGGAATACATGCCTCTGATTAACTTTTAGATGCCCCCCTCTTCACCTAGTTCAGTGCCAGATATACATTCCATAAATACCACTTGATGCTGATGATCAGAGACAGAGCTAGAGCCAGAGGAGGAATCACAATAAAACTAGAATAAACTGAGTCAGGAGGGGAGTATATAAGAAGACGGCCACAAGGGGATGGGAGAGAGAAGTTAGGGCTTGAAGGATTAGAGAAAGAAGGGGGACTTAGCCCACCTGGTAGGGACTTCAACAATATGTCTATCTGCTACTTTCCAACCCTCTCTTCAGAGTAGGTTCCAGATAAGACTATATCAACTATAGTTGAATTTTAAAAAAAATAGAAGGATAGGTTCCAGGAAACTAGGGACAATTGTTTTTGAGCAGAGAGCATGACAAGTTTCCTTGCTACTATTTAGGCACTACCAATTAGTATATTCATGTTGCTTCATGAATATGCTAATCTAGTTCAAGCTGTGATTTACTTTTAGACGGTATGGGTGGGCCACTGAAAACCTCTTTCAAACTAAATCTGTGCTACAGGCCAAAGAACACCTGAGTTCAATGAATCCTGGTTTCCTTTTTATAACTTTTCCTTTCTTACTCTGTTGCTTATGAATAGAAGGATAGCTCTAATGTGCCTTCATTGAATAATTATTTTGTGCCAAGCACTGTGCTAGCAGCTATCACATCATTAGTGCTTTCCAAGAACCCAGTGTGGTAGGTACTAGTTCTTTCCCCATTTGCGAGATAAGAAAATTTGTGTGGTTAAGAACCTTGTCCATAAGCCAGAGTTCAAGAAACTCAGGTTTGTCTGACTTCAGAGCCCAGGGGTCTTAACTACATTGTCAGATGAAGTTAAAAAAAATTGTCAACCCAGTATAAATGCAAGGAAATTTACTTTCATTGTATTGACTCAGCAAGTGATTATTCACTAAGGAAGTACAGTTGAATCACTGAATTAAGAAGGAATTGAGTCATTCAAACTTTAATCATTACAATGTGGTACAGTAATGGATTCAGATGCTTGAGTTCAATCCCACTTCTATTACTTACTAGTTGAGTAACTGTAAGCAAGTCACTTAACATCAGTAAGCCTCAGTTTCCTCACTTATAAAATGAGGATAATAATACCTACCATATGGCTGTGTTGTGAGGACTAATTTAAAAAATAATGTAAAGTATCATGCCATGTTTGGCATGCAATAGGTGCTCAGCATATTCTAGATCACTTTCTTTCCTTCCCTCTTCTTTTTTGGGACTAGAAAACCCACCTGTAGCTTTCATTTGATAAAAACATACTACTCCTGAAACTTTCTTTTGAAGAGAAATATTCTGAAAAAGAATTTTAGGCTGACTTTTCCAAGGGTGAGCAAGAAAAGTTGCATAACTCTTTATGTGAAGCATATTTCAAAATAAGCTAGAAACACTTAGGAAAGTTGGAGTGGTCCATCTCTTTATTTCCTGGAGAGTAGGGTCAAATTGTGACATCATCTATTTTGTCACTAGAATAAATTTCACAATTGGCATAGACTATTAGACCTGGGATATTAGTAATGCCAGCCCAGCCATTTCCAGGCAAGCAAGCTGAAGCTGAAAGAGTATAAGTGACTTGACCAAGGTCAAACAAACCATGAAAAAAATCAGGAGAGCCCAGTTCTCCCAACTCCTTATCCAGTGTTCATTCTGTAGTTCCCTTGTGGGTTCTCAGGTAGATGAAACCGAGTCTTGATGTGCTCTTTGCAGCAACTTGAACTGGTTGGACTCTCAGGGTTTGGTATAAATTTGATTGATTCAGAAAACACAGAGCTTTGTTCTGGCTCAAATTGATTCACTAGTTGTTGCTTTTCAACTGTTAACATTTCTATTTTGTTTGGTGTTCAGCAATTAGTGTTGTTTTTCTCCGTTTAGGTTCCTGGTTTGGTTCAAGTTCTTGTTTCTCTGAAATCTTCCACTGGGACTTTTGTTTTTGACAAAAATACTCAGAATCCAAGGTAGTTAACAATGGGAATTCATTTGAAAAGATCAGTTAGGCTTGGTGACAGCTACTGAGAAAGAGTTTGGATGGATTAGGGAGCCATTAGTGCTTGTATTCTGGAGCTTGAAATCAGGGTAATGTAAACATTACCGTGGTTTTTGGTGTGTTTGTGTGTTTGTTTTTATCAGGATGTTCTGATGCTTTCATTTCCTGTGGCTAATCTGGGTTGAAACTGCTGCCTCCCACCTCATTGCTTTTGGGACATGTAATAAGTCTTGTTCCTGGTATGATCCTCATATTTTGACTGTGGAAGAGAAACTAACAAAACATTGTCTTCCCTGTCCTTTCCCCTTTACTTTGAATGGCCTTTCTGAGAAACTTGGGGTATGGGAATTTCAGGCTTACATGCAAGGAGAAGTTCAGTTGCGATGCCCAAAGACAGAACAGCTTGATTCTGAAATACCGCCTTTGTTCCTTTCTTAATGTGGCTTTAAAAGTCTCAGGCAAGCCTTGTTTGCTGAATTTGAAGTTGGGCTGACACTTCTGTTAATGGCTAGCCATGCCACAGGTAAGGCTGTGATAGAGGATTGCAGTGATGAGGCCCCTGGAGAACTGTATCCCACCTGCCTGGCTTTCCACATGCTAAAGGAAAGGGAGTTGTGGTAGGGCTGTCAGTCCTTTTTCAAGCTCTTGACTGTTTACATAAATATTTGGAAGGTTAGGACTGCAGCTGTGGTGGTTAAACGGCCATTCCCAATACCTCAAAAGGCAAGTGCTTTCTAGGATGTGAGGTTTTAGATGATTCCAGCAAGTGTTTGTTTAGAAAAAAAGCTCTCACTTTAGATTCATTCGCTCTCATCCCTTCCCCTGTTTTCTTCTTCTCCCTTCCCCACCCTCTCCTTCCCTTCTCCATTTTCATGGCTCACTTGCTCTTAGCTACCAGTCACCTAACTCTTTTATGATGCATATTATCTATTCCCCATTGATTTAACATGGATTTTGGATACATATTTTACTACCATTTTCAGTACTGGCAATGAGATTCAAAGGGGATATTTCTTTCTTCTCACAGGAAATGGGCTGGGTACTTTCTTGACACAGATGGCATTGGAGGTGGCCAAGGGGAGCTGATATTTCTGCTGTAGCTCCCACCTTTCTTTTGTCTGCTTCAGATGTGGCCTAGGTGGACAGACACACACTTGGGAACCACCATACAGATGGAAATCAGGACATGTAGGATTTGAATGAACCAAAGGACGCCAAACATTGCCTGCATCATTTAGTGCCCCAGGTGTGGCTGCCCCAGGACTTCCATGTGCTAAAATTGTGTCCCAGCTTTACCCAGCTGGTCACTCACTGTATATATAGTATCAGGGCAGCTTGGAGCCTCCTTATGCATGACTTTGTATTTTTACCTTGTGGATTTAGGTTTAGCTAACCAATCTGAATTCTTCCCCACACACTGGACAGTGAGGATTTACCAGATTAATAGAAAGATTTATCAAAAGGAGATGCTTTTTGTCCAGTAACTTGCATTCTTGATGGGACATAATATGAGACTTTGCAAAGAAAAATGGACCAACTTCCCAGAAAGGGAACAGCTTTCCAGAAAGGAAAGAAGGAATTAGAGGACTTAAGTCTCTTTAACAAACTTGTGATGTATTACATATCAGATTGAAAACATTTTCTTTTAAAAAATTTCCCCTCTGTGAAATTTTAGGAGCAAATACTGCTTCCTTCCAATTTTAATATTGGAAGAATTGAAAATTATTTTCATGAAATATATTAGTATTTTCTTTTTACTTCCTTTTATGATAGACATTTAGACAAGATTTGTTTCAGGATATAATAATAATAATCCCATATAATTTTATAGTACTTTATAATTTACAAAAGGGTTTTCATATCTATTATCTCATTAGCTCTTTCCAACAAACCTGTGAAGCAGTCAGGATAAATACTATTACATCCAATTTATAAATAAGGGAACTCAGACTCAGAGAAGTTAAGTGATTTGTCCAGAGTAACACAGCTAGAGAGTCGTAGAACTGGAACCTGAACCCCGGTTTCCTGATGCCCCACCCTAGTACTCCTTCAATTGTGTCATATTTCCTTCCTACGAGACTATCTCCTTTTTGTTCCTACTCACAATTAATTTTGAAATCGGTCTAAAAAAATGTGCTTCAGTTTAGCAGTAAGTAAAACTGAGGCACTTACAGATAAAGCGCCTTCTTAAGATCACCTATGGAGAGAGAGTCCTGCACATAGCTCTCAGCTTTTCACCTTGACTTTAGCTGAACTATTTTTAGGTATACATGGATTGTTTTTCAGTGTTAAATACATGCACAAAAGTTTGCGACCCACTGATTTATGTGTTAAAGCTGCACCTGGGGAATGGGACTAGGTATGAAAAGTTGGCTTAAGATAATTAGCTTCTTGCCTTTTTAAGAGATGTGTTCAATATAATTTAATTTCTTTATACTTCCTTTGCTTCTAACCTTTTAATACAATTCTTTAGGGAAAATTACCAAATATTTCTACTGAATTTTGACTTCTCAGAAACAAGGGTAGCTGGAGGAAAGAGAAGGTGGAGGGGTGACTTTCCATGCTCCATAAGAGTGGGCAAGCATTATTTTGGGGGAGCTGTGAGCTAAGATTTCTTCTAAGGCATGCAAATCGTAAAGTTCTGATTTGTCAACTACATGCTGTTTCTTCAGGCACTGATGTATGAAATCCCGAACGAATTCTCCGATGAACATACTGCTAATTGCTTCTCCACCTGCTCTCCAACCTCCTCCACCCCACCCCCTCCACTCCCAATTCAGCCTATAAGTGCCCGTCATTGGAGATGGATGGTGACACATGCAGTAATACCAATTCATAAAAGCCAGTTCCAGCCCTTGTCTTCAAGGCTCCTGGATTTTCCACTGCCTGCTTTTGTGTAAGTGAAGTGGATGGAAGTGCTACTGGCATCAGAATCCACCTCCCTATCCTCCGTTGCTAGAGCTCAGTTGCTCGGCTGGAGCTGAGCTAAACAGAAGCATCGGATCTGAGCTGAATTGTTGCTGTTTTTTTTCCTCAATGAGGGGGTGGGTTAGGGGTAGTGTGTAGTGGGGAGCTTTGGCTTTTATTTTTGTGGAGAGAAAAGGGTAAGGGGAGAATAACTCACCGTAGGATACAACGTGAAACAGTTCCCTGAAGAGTGTCACAATGTTCCTGGTACAATATACAGGTATAGTATGTTTTTTTTTATCTGAAATTCCTTTTATTCAAATTTCTCTCTTATTTTGCCTCCAGTTCAACTGTGCTGAAGGACCAATAAGGTTCTAATGAGCTAAACAAAATAGCTGCATAAAACATGCCTGCCCCTTGCTATAATGTTTATAGCAGATTGCTATGTAAAATCTGGGTTTTCTGTTAAATTGGTAGTCCCAATCCCTTAATTGTGCATGCTTCTCTGCTGTATTCTTGTATTGAATTTCTCAAGTCTTATGTCCGCAACTGGTAGTATGTGATACAGCCTAGAGTGTTTGCACAGAAGACACAGTGCTTTGGAAGCAAAAAGCAATTTTTAAACACTTAGTATGTTGTGTTTCTCTTGAGTTTATTAACTGGTTGTTTAGATTTGGAATGTAGTTAAGAGTGAGGAAACTTAAAATAGGAAGCATCCCAGAACATATTTTATTTGGTAAATTTCTTTTTATTTCATTATTTAAGTCAGACTGATGAACATTATATATTTTTGTTGTTTGTTCTCCCTGTAGAAAAAAAGTGCTAGAAAGAGCAAGCTAAAAATGCCAGCTCCAAACCAATTTTATTGTAAAATATCATTGGACCAAAAGTGTTAAGTATTCTCTTAAGCTTTCAGAAACATATTGGTCCATAATAATGAACTTGATAACTGATCAGGTATTGGTGAATGTTTAAAAGGCTTCTTATACAACAGTTCTTATACAACGGACAGAAAGGATCTTTCCAAATGAAAAAAAAAAAAACCTTGAGAAAGTTTCACTTTCTTGCTGAACAGAAGCTTAGTTCTTACAACCACATGTTTTGATAAGTTTAAATATCATTTATTGTCAAGGACTTCACCTCCATACTTGCTTTATTGTCCTTAAAATATTTTGCTCCTGTGCTTAAGAGCTAAAAGATCATATTCTGTTTTGATGCATGGTTTGACAGTTGATTTCACTCCTCATTAATTGGACAGCATGCAGATGATGTGGAGAAGTGAGTGAGTGACAATATTTCAAGGTTACGCTGAAGAGCATACAGTGAACCTTAGTGCCTGGACCAACAGCTGCTGAATTGAATTGTCTGCAATTAAAGCACCAGCAGGTTTGTGTAGTCTTCCTGCAGCCCGTTTATTTGAATTTATAGCTTCAGTTTCTTCTTTGGGTAGTGGTTGGTTTGTCTCACTGTTGGAGAGTTGTGCTTGCTGGGTGTTTTCTCCATCCCCCAAAATGCATGTTTGGCTCTAACAGGCTGTCTCTGTACATTTTTAATGTGTGAAGTTGTTGAGGTTTTTCTCTTTGGGTTAAAAACAGAGTAATTTGTTTTTCTCCATGACAAAAGTAGTGGTACGGTTTCATGGAAAATACTGCTCTGTTCAATAAATAGAGGTTTCTCGTTGGCCTGTGTTACTGGTTTGAATTTCTTTTCGTGAAAAATGTTGGACTTTGTTATGCTACTTGAATTACTGTATCTGGGAAGAACTTTTCTATGCTAATAAATATGTTTATGTTAAAAGAATTAGTGACATTATCTCCTTGCCATCTCTCAATTCCAGAGTAACCTAATGAATAATGTCAAATCCAACTGGGTGACTTTTATGACTGAATTTTATTTATATGCTAATAATGAATATGTTTAGTTCCTTCATGGTTTTACTCCATTAAAAATAACTTACAGTACAGTTGTTGGTTATTGACTCATAGTGAATGTGGTATGAAACATTTACACAGTAATTTAGCATATACTTGATTGGTTTATCCTCATAACAATGCTATTTGAGATCAGTGGTGTTATGATCTCCATTTCAGAGGTAAGAAAACTGAGACTTAGCGGATAAATAATTGTCTCAAGGTCTCACATCTAACAAGTGACAGAGCCCAAACTCATAGTTTAGATGATCTGATTGAAGAATCTGTGCTTTTTCTTCCCTTTATACCAAGCCTCCTTTTCAGTTGATGGATCCAAGGTAAATTTGACTTAAGCTAGTAGTCAAGAAGACTAAATTCAGCCATTTACCAAAAATAAAGTATTATTTAATAGAACTCCAGAGATTTTTTTCTGAACTATTTTTAATCCAACACTTATTTTAATATATGAGTGTTTTCCAGATTAATTTTACAGATGTACAAAGAAACATTAGTGTTTTGATTAATTTATACATCAGTATGAATGAGAGTAGAGCCTTGTGAAGTTTTTGGTAAGATGTCCGATTAAAAAGGTTAATGTGGGGTATTTTCCTTCTAAAACAATTTAGTTTGTTTTTAATATTTGCTCAGCAAACATGCATGATTATTTTCATAAAAGTATCTTTTAAAAAATATACTGGCCATGAATGTGAAGTGCTCTATGTTTTTAAATTTGCATATTTTATCCAGATAAACAGAAAAAATATACAGCTAATTCAGTTTCACACTTTTCTGTTTATCTTACCTGTCTATCTAGGGTAGGTCAGCTTTTTCATCTTTTTAAATTCCCAAATGGTTTCTCAATTTTAAATGCATTAGTTTAAAGAGAAAAAAAGCACACTTTCTGTCCCGCTGAAGAAAGGAATGCTCTTTAACACTGCCTTATCACTTCAGCAGATGAACCTAGATACTTGAGTAGCTCATACTAGTTCCCTGGTAAAACCTTCTTTAAAACCTCTTCAGGAAACACTCTTGAAGCAGTCATTCTTAGATCCAAATTTATTAGAGACTATGCTGTATACTGGAGAAATGACTAGATGTTCATCCCATAGAACACCTCTTCAGCATTTGACAAAGAATATTTGAGAACATTGTCAAGAAAATGAGCCAGAGATAGGGCAAGTATTGTTATGACCTGTTTAGGAAATGTCTAGAAAGATGGTAATGGGTATATTGTCTCAGATACCATGTAATTAGAATTTATCCTTATCTCAGATGATATCTTTATACTTCACCATTTTACTTACTGTACCATTTACTGATATACCATATCATATACTGTGCCATTTATGTTTACAAAAGTAAAGCTATTCTTATACTATTCCCTTCTAGCAAAATGGAAAGGAGAATGATATAAAGGGCTTTTTAAATATTATTTTTTAAACTTAAATGGAATTTGACACAAAATACAGGAGGGAACTTGGGGGAAGGTCAGGGTTAGAGGGAGGAGAACTGGGAAAACCAGACATGTGATTGGAAGCTCGATATTAAACTTGATTTCAGGTGGCAAATTTCCTGTGCATTTGGAAGTTCTGGCTAACACCCCTCCATTTCTCTTTCTGGGAACAAATACTCTAAATATAAATGAAAAAGAGCTTACTAGGGCTTTTAAAGAAATTGACATCTTCTGATTGGTGGAAAACGTCCTTCATCTGCAAAATAATCATTTTTTTTCCCTGTGCTGTGTGAGGCCAAGAGAAATTAGAGAGGGAATAGATTTCTAGGTTCTGGCTGTTTAGGGAGCTGAAGTTGGTTGTCTGATGGATATTTCCCTTCATACACCTCTGATATGTTTTC
Organism: Smutsia gigantea; assembly: GCA_032199065.1. NCBI lineage: Eukaryota > Metazoa > Chordata > Mammalia > Pholidota > Manidae > Smutsia > Smutsia gigantea. Next base: position 30,832 of record JAVSCE010000828.1, on the reverse strand, counting down.
AGGGAGAAAAAGGCAGGTCTTATACACCAGCTAGTGGTATACTGGAGCTGATTTGCACTAGCTTACTTAAGGGAATCACTAAGAATATTTACAAACTTAAAAACTTTATCTTTTTCTAAAAATGACTGAAGATACTCATTGTAAGTACTAGTTAAAGCATGCTGTCTATGCAAGATAGTGTATTGCAGATGCCCCTTGGTCTGCTAAACTATAATGATCACCATTCCTTAGATGCAGCACTGATACCTTCATGGGTTACTGACCATAGCATAGTTAGGTGTGTGTTCTCTACCCAAACATGCACGTGATAATAATAGCTAATATTTTATTGAGTGCTTACTATGTACCAAGTCCTGTTATAAATACATTTTATGTATGAACTCATCAACCTTCATAGCACTCCTACAAGGTAGGTAGGATACAACACAATTTCTATTTTAAGGGTAGATAGACCAAAACATAATTTAAGTAACTTGCCTACCAGGCCACACAATGATTAAGTAACAGAGTCGGGATTCAGTCACAGGGAATCTGGCTCCAGAGCCTATGCCCTTAACTACTGTTTAATATGTTGTGTGTCTTTAAGGGCACATCTTTGATAATGCTCTTTGTTCACTCCTGTGCCACCCATAGCAGACATCCCATTGTCCATGCCTCAGAAGACATATGCAGTGTAGAGCTGTCTGCTCACCGGACTGCTGAAAATTTTACTTTCTCTCTGACCCTCATTGCTGGTACTCTATATTGCCAGAGTCATGGTGGATTATTGCCTCCTCAAGAGCTTCTAAGCACTGCCACTACTCATGTTCTTTCTTCAGATTTTCAGCTTTAAAAAAATCTTTCATATTGTTGCTTCTCTCTAGATTCCCAGCTTTTTGCAGGAACAGATTGCTAACCAGAGTGCAGTTTTTCTTTCTTGCAGCCAAATGACCAAATCGTAGCACATCTTCCCAGCATCTACTCTCTCCCCACTCCATTTTATGCCTAGCTGCTAGAGTGTTCTTCCTAAATGTACATCTTATTTTATCTCTACTCTCCTCAAGGACCTTCTAAAAGATTTTTTCCCTCAAACAGTCATTCAGGATCATCTCTGGTCTTATCCCAAGCACCCAGAATGCATTTATACCCCTAACCTCCACCACACAACCTTCTGTAAAAACCCTATTCACCAGCCCGACCACTTCCAGGTCACCAGGTACACACCTAAATTTAGGTACACCTAAAGCTTTTGTGCTTTTCCTCAGGCTGTTCTTTACACATTAATTGCGATTCTTCCGTATCTCAGACAACCCCAGAACTATTCAACACTTTAAGGTTCAGTTCAAATGACACCTGCTACTATATTATAATACTTATTTTTAGTCTTTAGTCTGTCTTCCCCCACTAGATTGAGCTCCTTGAAGTAAAAAACCTTATTTTACTAGTCTTTTAACACGTAGACTAGTGCCTTGTTAGTTAGCACTTACATGCAATATTCAGGTCTTCAGAAATTTCACCACCAAAGAGTTTTCTCCTCTCCTGCTAGCTGAAGGTTCAAATCTGTTCCCATCCTCAAACCCGAGAGTTCAGAAGCTGAGTGGATAGATATCCAGATGCCCTGCTTAGATATTTTGGAATATTCTGCTCCAGAGATTTGTTTTGTTTCTAATACAACTGTCTTCTTTATTTTTTGTTCTCTGTAGTCATCCCTGCTCATATCTACTATACCTCGAAAGCTCCTTTTTTAGTGCCTTTGTGGAACACTTTACAGTTTTGTAGAGACAAGGACTTGCCTGTGTATATGCATTAATACTTACCTATACAAGAAAATGGATAAGAATGTGTAAACTTATTATTGGAATTTTTGGTGCATAATCACAGTGTTTCTCAAAATGAGGTTTAGTGACAACTAGTGTCACATTACCTAGGGCATATGTTTAAAATGCAGATTTCTGAATCACCATCCCAGACCTACTGAATCACTCTGACTTACCTGCATTTAGCAAACTCCCCAGATGATTCTTCTGTACAACTGACTTGAGAAACACTGTCCAAGGTCAAAAATAAAATGTTAAATCCTAATCTATATTCTCTATAGATATGAATATTAATTAAATTGTGGACTAACTTAAAAAATGGTTTGAATTTTTTTGGTCTGACACTGAAAGTCTTGGTCTCCTGGTGTCTAGCCCAGTGCTGTCCAATAGTTTCCTTTGACCTATAGGACATTGCATTTCTTTTTCTATAGTTTAAACTTTAGCAATGGCCTACACTGAGTTATCCTCGGAAATGATTTACCAAATTATGATCTCAATCAAATTTGAATGAGGTCTACAGCCTGCATTTCTCATCAGTACTATTTGTCTAGTCATATTGGCTTTCTTTTGAGAGCCAGCTGTAGAACAGCCTTGATTTCTGAACTAGGGATAAGAAAAGTTGAGTTAATCAGAAGGAATAGCTCCTAGTTCCAATGTTTAGGTCATGAACACTTCTATACATTTTAGCTCTCATAGGCCCTTTATTCCCTTTTGGACGGATCAGCCCCTTAGCCACTCATTGTTATAACTTTTCAGTTTCCATTTCTTTTTCGGATAGATCTTCCTTGAATCAGTAGTGTACCCCTTTCAGGATAATTTTATTGTTTAAATAGCATTAATACTTTGGAAGAATTTGAATCAGAAATTGATTGTAGTCTTTACATAAAGACACTTAAATCTAAGTACTCTGTCCTATTATCATGTGGAGTTCATCATGTGTATTAGCTGTACTTGGCTTTCTAAAAAGAACCTAGTGTCAGAATCTATGGTATTGGAAAAAAACGCGTAAGTAGAATAATATACTTGACTATTGCTATTTGTAGAAACTATATGATAAATAATTATGCCTGCTTGACCTGTCCTCCATTGCCTAGATCCCAGTTCTTTTTCTTTTTCTTTTTCTTTTTTTTGGTATCGTTAATCTACAATTACTGGTGCACCATTATGGTTACTAAACTCCCCACTTCATCAGGTCCCCCCCACCAACCCCATTATGGTCACTGTCCATCAGTGTAGTGAGATGCTATAGAATCACTACTTGTCTTCTCTAAGTTGTACAGCCCTCCCCGTGCCCCCCCCCCCACATTATGTCTGCTAATCATAATGTCCCGTTTTCCCCCTTATCCCTCCCTTCCCACCCATCCTCCCCAGTCCCTTTCCCTTTGGTAACTGTTAGTCCATTCTTGGGTTCTGTGAGTGTGCTGCTGTTTTGTTCCTTCAGTTTTTTTCTTTGTTCTTATACTCCACATATGAGTGAAATCATTTGATACTTGTCTTTCTCTGCCTGGCTTATTTCACTAAGCATAATACCCTCTAGCTCCATCCATGTTGTTGCAAATAGTAGGATTTGTTTTCTTCTTATGGCTGAATAATATTCCATTGTGTATACGTACCACCGCTTCTCCATCCATTCATCTACTGATGGGCACTTAGGTTGCTTCCATTTCTTGGCTATTGTAAATAGTGCTATGATAAACATAGGGGTGCATATGTCTTTTTCAAACTGGGCTGCTGCATTCTTAGGGTAAATTCTTAGGTGTGGGATTCCTGGGTCAAATGGTATTTCTATTTTGAGTTTTTTGAGGAACCTCCATACTGCTTTCCACAGTGGTTGAACTAATTTGCATTCCCACCAGCAGTGTAGGAGGGTTCTCCTTTCTCCACATCCTCGCCAACATTTGTTGTTGTTTCTGTTTTGGATGTTGCCATCCTTACTGGTGTGAGGTGATATCTCATTGTGGTTTTAATTTGCATTTCTCTGATGATTAGTGATGTGGAGCATCTTTTCATGTGCCTGTTGGCCATCTGAATTTCTTCTTTGGAGAAGTGTCTATTCAGATCTTCTGCCCATTTCATTTTTTAATTGGATTATTTGCTTTTTGTTTGTTGAGGTGTATGAGTTCTTTATATATTTTGGATGTCAACCCCTTATTGGATACGTCATTTATGAATATATTCTCCTGTACTGTAGGATGTCTTTTTATTCTACTGATTGTGTCCTTTGCTGTATAGAAGCTTTTCAGTTCGGTATAGTCCCACTTGTTCATTTTTGCTTTTGTTACCATTGCCCAGGGAGATATGTTCATGAATAAGTTGCTCATGTTTATGTCCAAGAGATTTTTGCCTATGTTTTTTTCTAAGAGTTTTATGGTTTCATGACTTACATTCAGGTCTTTGATCCATTTTGAGTTTACTTTTGTGTATGGCGTTAGACAGTAATCCAGTTTCATTCTCTTACATGTAGCTGTCCAGTTTTGCCAACACCAGCTGTTGAAGAGGCTGTCATTTCCCCATTGTATATCCATGGCTCCTTTATCATGTATTAATTGACTGTATATGTTTGAGTTAATGTCTGAACTCTCTATTCTGTTCCACTGGCCTATGGGTCTGTTCTTGTGCCAGTAGCAGATTGTCTTGATTACTGTGGCTTTGTAGTAGAGCTTGAAGTCTGGGAGCGTAATTCCCTCTGTTTTATTCTTCCTTCTAAGGATTGCTTTGGCTATTCGGGGTCTTTTGTGGTTCCATATGAATTTTAGAACTATTTGTTCCAGTTTGTTGAAGAATGCTGTTAGTATTTTGATAGGGATTGCATTGAATCTGTAGATTGCTTTAGGTAGTATAGCCATTTTAACAATATTTATTCTTCCTAGCCAAGAGCATGGGATGAATTTCCATTTGTTAGTGTCCTCTTTAATTTCTCTTAGGAGTGTCTTGTAGTTTTCAGAGTACAGGTCTTTCACTTCCTTCGTTAGGTTTATTCCTAGGTATTTTATTCTTTTGATGCAATTGTGAATGGAATTGTTTTTCTGATTTCTCTTTCTGTTAGTTCATCGTTAGTGTATAGGAAAGCAACAGATTTCTGTGTGTTAATTTTGTATCCTGCAACTTTGCTGAATTCAGATATTAGTTCTAGTAGTTTTGGAGTGGTGTCTTTAGGGTTTTTTATGTACAGTATCATGTCATCTGCAAATAGTGACAATTTGACTTCTTCTCTACCAATCTGGATGCCTTGTATGTCTTTGTTTTGTCTGATTGCTGTGGCTAGGACCTCCAGTACTATGTTGAATAACAGTGGAGAGAGTGGGCATCCCTGTCTTGTTCCCGATCTTAGATGAAAAGCTTTCAGCTTTTCGCTGTTAAGTATGATGTTAGCTGTGGGTTTGTCATATATGGCCTTTATGATGTTGAGGTACTTGCCTCTATACCCATTTTGTTGAGAGTTTTAATCATGAATGGATGCTGAATTTTGTCAAATGCTTTTTCAGCATCTATGGAGATGATCATGTGGTTTTTGTTCTTTTTGTTGATGTGGTGGATGATGTTGATGGATTTCGAATGTTGTACCATCCTTGCATCCCTGAGATGAATCCCACTTGATTATGGTGTATTATCCTCTTGATGTATTTTTTAATTCTGTTTGCTAATATTTTGTTGAGTATTTTTGCATCTATGTTCATCAGGGATATTGGTCTGTAATTTTTGTTTTTGGTGGGGTCTTTGCCTGGTTTTGGTATTAGAGTGATGCTGGCTTCATAGAATGAGTTTGGAAGTATTCCCTCCTCTTCTATATTTTGGAAAACTTTAAGGAGAATGGGTGTTATTTCTTCTCTATATGTCTGATAAAATTCATTGGTGAATCCATCTGGCCTGGGGGTTTTGTTCTTGGGTAGTTTTCGATCCCAGTTCTTTTTGTACTCCTTTCAGTTGCTAAAAATTTTAGCACATCCTGAAATTCCCTTCTCTCTGCAGTCTTTACTTTCTTTGGCTCTGCTTTCTGTTTTCAATGGACAGCAGACTCCCCAACTCTTTTTATTGTACCATTCAAACTCACTCCCAGAATCTATTGTTGTATCCAGCCTCACTGAACTGCCTAGAGGAGTTCAAAGAAGGGTGTTTTAAAGTGCCACTCAAGGCCACCCTGGAGCACTCTGCAAATAGGTTCTTTTGTTTTGAGGACTAAAGAGATAGTACCCTAGCTACAGTTTTGAGAAATGCATAAAGACAAAACCCATTTGGAACTCAAGGAAAATTTTAACCCCTTACCTCTGCCTTCCCCTGAACTACATCTACAATTTTCAGTGACATTTTACTCTCTTTAGGAAGCCAGACATTTCTACTTTCAATGAAAAAATTTACTCTAGTCAGGACCCTTCATAATTCAAACAAGGCCGGAGAAGAAGGCAAATATGTTGTAAAGGTATATTATAGGACTATGCTAAGATCTTTACATAAATTATTTCATTTAATCCTCATTAGCCCTCTCAATGAATATTGGTTGTCCTCCTTGCCCAAGGCTAAATATACCCCTAACTTATCAACAGCTCTGTGTCCAGACTCCACCTGCATTCTTGTTTTTTACTTATACCTGTACTTAAGAACAATTTTATTTTGTGTCTTTGTGCATGTGTATGTCTCTGTGTCTGTGTCTATGAGAGAGAGGAGGTTCTCAGCACTAGGGTGTTTCCCCACAAAAATCCCAGATCAGTATAAAATGGGAAAATGTAAAGAAATCACTCACCATATTAACTGTCTGCAGACTAGGAATTCACTTGTGACCAGTTAAACTAAACATCTGATGAAGAGGTTGTACTGAAAGCCTTCCTTAGATTCTTTATACACTCTACTCATTGCCACTCCTATCCCCATGCTGAATTGCTAACTCTTGCTGATAAATACAGTTGATGTTTTCTCAAACACTGACCTTTGGTTTGGAGGGGGCACGAACTGCAAAGAACTAAGACCCTAATATGCTCTTCAGAGTCATGGAAATTTGCTCATGGAAGTTGTACAACCTGGATTCACCTAAGTTTATGATAGACAGTTGAAGAATATAAAATAATTGTAGTAATCCATATTTAATAAAAATTACAATAATGTGCAAATAAGTCAGACTATTCTGGGAAGGCTTTTTGGGTGGCATATTACATTTTTCCTTGGTTATAAATGCCATACAAATATATCATAATCAAAAGTAAATTTTATTCTTGCTTTTAAAATTCTACAGGTGATAGGAAATAGTAAACTATATTAAGTGTGTGCAATATGATATGACATTTGAAAAGCCATTGTGGTTTTGAGTAACTGACATGGATATGGGCTAATAACTTCTTAGAGCAAAGTAGTGAGAATCCCTTTTTAATTGTTAATAAGGCTATGCCCAAGTTTCTAGTCTCTGGAATTGAGATGCTTGAAATGGAAAAGAGCAACTGAAATGCTTAAGGGATCTAGGGAGAGTGGTTTATGAGGGTGGGATACAAAGTAAATACAATGAAGACAGCTTGAATAGTTTATGAATATTGGCGCTCATGGCTATTTTGAGTGGTGTAAGCAGTAAAGAGCAAAATCTGACAGAAAAGGGGATAGGCACAGGCAGAAATATGACCATTGGAGAAATGTGCCTGGGATTCCAGTAGTATCGTTCCCCCTCCCAAGTAGAATTCCCTGAGTGCCCTAAGCATGGGGCTTGTGAGAGTTTTATGAAGAGAAAAAAATGGTTTGGGAAGAAATGGTCTGAAGGAATTGAAGTGACAAGGTCATAATAGTTTTGTCAAATATTTATAACCATTAAAAATAAAAAGAACCTCCAGCTACCAGCAGCACACTCTCCAGAATATTTCCTTTGCTGGCCTCACATCAAGACCAGATGAAGTAAGAGCTGTAGGGAACTTCATTCTAACATGGAATATGATCTAAAGCAAAGCTCTTCTTGGAACTTCTCCAAAGGGATTTATTAGAAGTAACAGAAAGACAATGTTAGAACATTAGAACACAGTTCCAAGGCATGAACCCTGAAGTTGGGATTTATAGTAAGGCTCTGGTTTACTAGCTAGACAATGAGTATAATTTCATTGTAGATGTTTTCTATTTGAAATTTTTGATATAGAGTTTTTGTGTATGCTTAATATGTCAGTGAGCCAGGGTAAGTCAGTTGCCACTACCTAGCTAGTACCTACTGTATGTTGTTTCTGTACTTGACCAGTCCAGTGAGGGAGGTACTTGACTTAAAGCTGTTCAGCCATTTCTGATCCTCATGTCACTATTTGTAAGCTGCCCCTCCCAGGATATTATATGGCCCCTTGCTGCTATGAAATGATGATGGATAAGCAGCTTTTCTCATTGTATCTGAACTCTTTTTCATGTAGAATCATTCCCAGTAGTTCTAAAATGTAAAGTGGAGTAGAGCACTGCTACCTCATGAGGTTTTAAATCCAGATTGTAATGGACTACCTGATAAATAATTCTACTTTATGATCCCAAGTTAAAGTTATTGACAGAGAAAAAAGCATTGCAGAATGGAGTGCCAGTTTTTTATGGCATTTGTGGATGTAGGCCAAGATATTTGAAACCTTTAGCCAAAGAGTTCATTCTGGAGCTTTGGAAGGAACTTGTAAAAATCAGCAGCCTGCATATTCCATATCTGGTGAAGGACAAAGGAGGGTGGGAGGAGAGAAAAGAGAGTCCAGAATGATTTGTATTCATTAACTTAACTATTATCAGTAGTAAGTACAATGTAGGATCCTGTTCTTATGAATATTTATGAAATGTTACCCTTAAAATCTGTAGACTACAAGAAGAATAATCCTGTATGTAGGCCCATTGCTAAATGACTGACCCAGAGACAGCATATAAATATTAGAAATAGCCTAAACCATAGCATCAAGTTTTATTATTTCTTAGGAAATCACTATTGGAACTTATGAATCTAGTGGGAATGTGTAAGTACTCATTTATTACTGGCTAATGAGGAAAAGGGTTAGAGATGAAAGTTGGTAATTATGCATTTTAATAGAATCTTAGGTTTATAAGAAACCTTAAAAACTATCAAGTCACATCTCCTTCCTCCACCACATACGTGTACAGTCTATTAGCATGAACTCATTCTCCTCTGTTCTCAAGTAGTCATCCAGCTTATGCTTGGATACTTCCAATCATTTGGCACTTTTCACTATGAGGTAGCACATTTGACCACTGAAAAGCTTCAGTTATTGAATGTTTGTATAAATGAGCCAAAATCTCCCATCAACCTCCATCCATTCCTCCTACTCTTAGGCATAGTACCATTCAGAACCCAAATGACAACATGAATTGAGTCCTCTGGAATTGTATTGTATGGTGGCTCTCATTCTGCTTATTTGGGGCTTACAACCAAGTAACCTTACTCCATTTCCATATGGCAACCCCTCAAATGTAGGAAAACAGTCATCATGTGCTTCCCGAATGACTTATTTTTTTATTAACAGCTTTATTGTGGTACAATTTACATACCATACAATTCACTCATTTTGAGTATATAATTTAATTACCTTTAGTATATTCAGTGATATGTAACCATCATCAAAAATCAAATTTTATAACATTTTCATTATCCCCCCAAAAAATAAATGCTGATCTCCTTAGCCATTATCTCCCTACCCTGACCCTATTCCTGTAAGTGCTAGAAAACCACTAATCTATTGCTTTATAGATTTGGCTATTCTGGACATTCCATATGAATGGGATCATGAAATATGTATGCTTTTGTATTTTGGCTACTGTTGTTTAGCATAATGTTTTCAAGGTTCATCCATGTTGTAGCATGTATCAATATTTTATTCTTTTCTATAACTACATGCTATCCATTGTATCGCTATGTCACATTTTATCTGTTCACAAGCTGATGAACGTTTGGGGCATTTCCACTCTTTGACTATTGTGAGTAATACTGTATGAGCACTCACATACAAGTTTTTGTGTTCACATATTTATCCATTTCTCTTGGAAGTGAATGATGATAAATATAAGCGTTTATTTTTGAACACTCAATTCTGTTCTACTGTTCGATATGCCTACCCTTATACCAGTACCTCTCTTGATTACTGTTTGTACCTCAGAGTATATACTTGGATCATAACTCTATGTCTGACTTTTTGAGAAGCCACCAAAATTGTTTTCCAAAGTGGCCACACAATTTTGCAGTCCCACAAGCAACGAGTAAGGGTTCAAGTTTCTCCACAGTCTTGCCAAAACTAATTTTTATTTATAATCAAATATTTTCTACCTGTCTTTTCACTTTCATGATGGCATCATTTGCAGTACAAACATTTCTAATTCTGATGAAGCCAATTTATGTTTTTTTCTTCAGTCACTTATGTTTTGGTGTTATATATAAAAAAACATTGCCTACCTCAAAGTTATAAAGATTCACCCCTATGCTTTCTTCTAAGAGTTTTATATCTTCAGCCTTTGCATATAGGTCTGGGATCCATTTTTAGTTAATTGTTGTGTATGATGTGAGGATGAAGTCCAACCTTATTCTTTTGCATGTGACTATCCAGTTGTCCCAATACCATTTGTTGAAAAGACTATTCTTTCTCTGTTGCATGATCTTGGCACTCTTGTCAAAAGTTAATTGATAGTAAACATAGGGTTTATTTTTATATAAATATAATTTAAATAATTCATATTCATATAAATTATATAGGTATAATTTAAATATATTTAAATATAAATTTGAATATATTTGAATATAAAGGGTATTCTGTTCTTTTGTTCTATATGCCTACCTGTATGCCAGTACCACACCATCTTGATTACTATATCTTGGTAGTAATTTTTGAAGTTAGTAAGTGGGAGTCTTCCAACTTTGTTCTTTATCAAGATTGTTTTGGTTCTTCTGGGCCTCCTACATTTCCATATGATTTTGGTATCAGTGTGTCAATTTATTAATAAAACAAAAATTCAGCTTGAATTTTGGGAGGATGTGGAATCTATAGAGTGACTAATTTTTCAAAGGCACAAACCTCAATTAGAATGGGACCCAATGAGGGGTGGCTCCATACACAATTTCTGTATGCCCTTTCTCACCAGTAATGCCACTTAATAACCAAAGCTTTTACTTTTTATAAATACCTTGTTGTTTCTGAAGTAGCCAGAATCTCCATGGTATAAATATATATTATAAGACAACCAAAATGAAGTGCCTTGTTCAGTGACCAATACATCTCTTGCATTTGACTGGGATTATTTCTATCTAACTGAAGAAACCAAAAAAACAAAGTTGAAGGAGAAAATTGGCTAAGCCAGAGATAGTTTCCTTTCATTAAGTCCCATCCAGAGTGAGTAAGTGAATGAGTGTGTGTGTGTGTGTGTGTGTGTGTGTGTGTGTGTGTGTGTGTACATGTATCAGTGTGGTGTCCATGTGGGTGGTGAGTGGCTCTGTATGTAATTCTTTGTGCATGTTTCTTTTTTAATCCTTGTGCACAGATATTTGCATATGTGTACATGTGTAAGTATGTGTATGTTCTTTTTGTGTCTTCTGTTTTGTTTTTGCTTTTGAAGCCAGCAACAATGCCATTTGATAATGGAATAGAGTGTTACAAATAAGCTTTGTGGCATTTTATTCTTTTAGCTAAGATTATTGAGATTCAGGGTTACACATGAATCTGGCTGTCCCACCTGAAAAGGTTGTTTATGATCTGTCTTTTATTTCCCTGCTTTCCTTCTTCTACTTCATTCCCTTACTCAACACTAATTTCTGCATTTGCTTCTTCGTTGTTAATTTGCAGTTCCATATGATCTCCATAGTTTGACCAACTTCTCTATACTACTGTGAACAACTGCATTGCTGGCCTTGTGATGCTGGTTTATTGGCCTATGTTCTTTCTTCCCACCTCTTACTACCAAGGAATCAGTTGTTCTACAGAGCCTTTCTAATTCCATCACACTCCAGACCTCAGATAGTGCCAAAAGTATTTCCCATTTACAGATGAAATAGTTTACCATTACAGGCCATGACAAACACTCCTTAGAATGTGCAGAATAGAAGCCAGTCCTTAAGAAGGAAGATAATTCAATCAGGATTTTAAAGCTGAGTCAACTAGAAAACTGATGCTGTATATTTCCTAGTTTTTGAAAAAATTTCCTTGCCTTTCTCCCTTCCATCCCTTCCTTTCTTCACTGCTGTCATTAGTATGATGATCTGCCATGCAGAGGTAGATAGGGAATGAAGGTAGGTTATAGTTGGTAAGTATTAAGTCTAGGCTGATGCTGAAATTAAGTAGAGAGGGGATATGCAACCTTGGGAAAATACCAAGATATTGGAGACTGGGGAGACATAGTTTGAAAAACATTTCCTGGAGATGTGCTATGATCTTCAGTGGGTATTATACCAGCCTGGTTGAGAACCACTGAGATAAGCAAAAAATGACTGCTATATCATTCATAAGGATTTTATTTTTTATCAACTTGAAATGACTCCCTATATCTTAATAAATGCTTTTCCTCACAAAAAAAAAAAAAACAGGAAAAAAGAAACTAGTACTGAAGAAAATAGAAACTTGCTTAGAATAATTTCACAGATGGTTTCTAATATTTGCAATTTTTTATATCCAGGAGCCCAATGAGATTAAAAAATTCTTGTAAATAAGGGGAAAAGGCATGTGTAATCTGCAGTGATCCTGCATATCTTAAATTCTAGCAGATTATGTGAAGAAAGAAACACCATTGTCTGAAATGGGCAAAGAAGAAAAATGCTCTGGAGGGCTTCTCCCAGATTCAAAATACATTTTCCATATAATTGTACTAATTAGAGATTCTGTATTGGTTGATGATCTCCTCTTTTAAGATACAAATGTCTCATGGAAAGCTAAGCCTCAGTAACATTTTATTATCAATTACTTTAATCAGATATTCAGATCAGGTTTGCTGAGGTTTCTGTTCCCCAGCTTCATGAAATAGGATAGGAGCACTGAAAAAAATACATAGTAACTCTTTCTTTCCTAGATTTTCAAAGTGTTAACTAATCTTATTGTGCTAACCATTTCACAATATATACATATATAAAACCATCACATTGTACATCTTAAATTTACACAATGCTGCATATCAGTTATATCTCACTAAATCTGGGAAAGAAGACCTGATCATCTCAAAAATTGTTTCTTTGTTAAACTTCTCTCTATAGAACACAGAAAAAAAAACAATTGATTTAAACAAAACCATCTTTTTTTTTTGACAAAGACTCAAAAGGACAAAAAAAAATACCCTTTTAGAAAGATAGAGTGGCTTTTAATCCTCCTTAACCAGTTGCTGGAACAGTACAGCATAGTAGCCATTGGCAGAATGTGTGTTAAAGGGATTTATATATTTAATCATTTCCCTTCTGCACTTCCTTACCTTTGTAACTTCTTCCTTGTAACCTCAAGTAAAATACAGTGCTGACGTTTCCTTCTCTTCCCCCCAGTTGAAGTTTAAAATTATGAACCCTGTATAATGAAATGGTGATTTTTATTCTGTCCTGGTGGTAAAAAGGGATTTCCTGATGTGTAAAATGAGACAAAGATAAATAACAAACAGATGTTCTCACAAAATGTTCATTAAATCCCTGCCTAGTGGAAGATGCTAGATTGCATGTGTTCAAACTCTAATATGTTAGAGAATAAGGAGCTTTTATATCTTAATGCTCAATTTAGGAAAGACTATATAGCTTTCTCTGTTAAAATCATAATAATCAGTGACTTATAGTCAGTCTCTCTCTCATTTCAGAGTGGCTTGTCATGACTGTTTTAAAACTTTTGTTATTGATTTTGACCGTTTCAATTATCCAAACAGACATCACTTTATTGGGGGATTATGAAGTTGGTTTAAGCCTCTTGGATTGTTATGCCCCAGATAGGGGTTATCCAACATGCAGAAGTTAAGACTTTTGCTTGGATCATCTCTAAAGAACTTTCTGCCATGGGGATGTTACAGTGATTGCAGAGGAGTGAAGTTGAGAAGGGAGAGCAAGTCACTCTTCCATAAAAAGTAGAAATTACAGTTACTGACACAGTGTATTACTTACAGCAAGGACTATCTGCTACTGCTAAGCTGCTGTTCTGCTGTGCTAAACTAGGCAGGTGGTTATTTCTAGTAAGTTGTAATATGTAGTTTATGTTCCAAAGATAGGAAGGAATGCCCAGCTTTACCTATGGCAGGGTATCAAAGAGATAATATTTGATTTGAATCTTAGAAGATGGTAATTTGTTAGAAAAGGAAACAAAAGCATTTCAGTCATAGGGAAGAGCATATGCAAAGACACAGAACCCTGAGACAATGTGAGAAACTTCAGATAAACTGCCAATGATTCAATTTGGCTTTGGGCTTCAGTTTCCTCATCTGTAAAGTGAGCTCAATAATTATACCTCTTATATGGTTGTGTGAACTAATATATGTAATTTGGAACAGTGCCTGTCATGTAAAAAGTGGTTAATAAGTCTTTGTTCTTATGCTATTGATACCTGGAGTTTGGCATTTGGATAGAAAAGTGGAGAAATGCTAATGAAATAGTAAGCGGAGGGGGCAGATTATAGATTAACACTGTGCTAAGGAATGTGTATTCTTTTTTACAGGTGATGGGAATTATTATGGTGTTTTAAGCTGGGGTTTTGAATAAGTGACCAGATTTGCATTTTAGATTACTCTCTTTGCTTTCTGAAAGATACATCTGGATGGGGCAGGGAAAGGGAAGTATTTGTGAAAATTGAAACCAGAGGAATCAGTTATAAAGCTGTTGTCTATATAAAAGTCTGTAATAGTCCACATAAAAGATGATAGAGGATCCAAATTAGAAGAATGGCAGTGGAAATGGAAAGACAAGTGCAAATTCAAAAGATATTTCAGAGTTACCAGGTATCACAGACTGGCAACTAACAAATATGTTTTGTTTGGGCCACATAGTATTTGAATTTGAGTGCCTTTAGATGAAACATGCATTATCTAGTTTGACTTAGGCTTCACCACTCCCTATTGTATTACAATATTGGTGTTATGGTATCACAAAGTGATGTTAACTGGATGGCTCTTTATGGGCAAGGGAGAGGAAGGAGTTAAGAGTGACCTCCAGATTTCTAGACTGGGAGACTAGATGAACGAAGTTGCTAACAGCCTAGATCAGGAATTCAGGAGTATAAAAGAAAGTATGAAAAAAGAGAAGAAATGAATTATATCTTGGGTATATCAAGTTGGAGGTATCTACAGGACATTAATAAGAATTGCAGATCTGTGGGTCAGGAGATAAGTCTACATTAGAGATATAGATTTGGGGGAATCATTTATTTATAGTTGGTAGCTGAAACCATTTAGGTGGATGATATCACTCCTAGAGTATATTTAGCGTGCTAAAAGAAGACTAAGCTCAATAAGAAATCAGTGAAGTGACCGGAGGTAATGCTAAAGGAGGAAAGAGTTCCAGGCATAGAGCAGACTAATAGTATAGATTCAAGTGTAGATTCATAGTATACAGCCAATCTGAGAGGTTCTCTACATGTGGACTATGGGCTCCAGGGCTCCCCAAGATTCTTTCAGGGAGTCTTATAGGTCAAAACTGTTTTCACAATAACTCTAAGATGTTATTTGCCTTTTTCCCTGTGTTGACATTTTCACTGATGGTGTAAGAACCATGCTGGGTAAAACTGCTGATGCCTTGGCACAAATCCAAGGAGTGTACTAGTTAGTGATTGTATTCTTTACCATCACAGACTCTCAGTTAAAGAACAAAGCCACTTGCACTTAGTAATTTCCTTGATAAACCAGTAAACATTAATTTTATGAAATTTTGACCCTGTGTACATATCTTTTTTAACAGCTTTACTGAGGTATAATTGATATACAAAGAACTGTATTTATTTATATGTAATGTCCACAATTTGATGAGTACATATCTTTTTAGTAATCTGTGTATCAAATTGGGAAAGCACTTATGATGCATACTGAAATATGATAGTGTCTTGAAGTAAAGTACTTGCCTAATTGAGTTGCAAACTGAATTAGCAGCTTTTTACATATAACTCCAATTTTACGTGGAAAAACAGTTCACAAACTATGGTTACTCA
This sequence comes from Smutsia gigantea, assembly GCA_032199065.1. Lineage (NCBI taxonomy): Eukaryota > Metazoa > Chordata > Mammalia > Pholidota > Manidae > Smutsia > Smutsia gigantea. The sequence goes on along the minus strand of JAVSCE010000828.1, from coordinate 14,967 downwards.
GACTTGGGTACTTAGCAGCCATATTTGCAAAAATAAAGTAAGTCCATCACTTTAAGGAAAATAACTGACAGTATTGTCAACAATGAAATTTGAGCTTTTACATGAAAATTAAAATTTTGGAACACTTTTTTCTGCCACCATAAGCTTGAGAGCTTCCTAATACTTTAGCCTTTGCTGATGAGATCAGCAGTGGTAGTAAATAATGTGATTTTTAAAATATTGTATAGTGAAAAGTGTCATCATTTGGAAGATCTGCAAAAGTCAGTGAAAAGATATTTGTCAAATGAGCAATGCATGATGTAAAATCATGCCTGTGTAAAAGGTGCAGATGGTAACTACACTTATTGTGGTGGGCATTTCATAATGTATATAATTGTCAAATCAGTATGTTGAACACCTGAAATTAATATATTATGTCAACTATACTTCATATAAATTTTTTTTAAATATGAGACTGACCAGTGGATTTTAATATAATAAAATCCAAAAAGTTAACTAATATGGATTCAGATTCCCTGTTGTAGTTATCTTAAGGAAACTACCATTGTCAAATTTTGGTGTAGTATTAAAGAAGAATATCCACAGTTATCTGAAAAGACTATTCAAATACTCCATTTTCCAAATGCATATTTATTTACATGAGGCCAGATATTTTTCATATACTTTAAGCAAAGCACAAAGCGCAATATACTGAATGCAGAAGCAGACATAAGAATCCAGCTGACTTCTAGGAAACTTTCTTCTATAAAAAACAAATTTTTGCAAATTTGTAAAACAATGCCATTCTCACCATTTTTATTTCATTTTGGAAAATACAGTTCTTTTTTCATAATTGTTTATGTTAACATGTACTGGATTTGTTGTTATGTTTAAGTGAGTAAGTAAATCAATATTTTTTAAATGCCACAGTTATAACTTCTAATTTGTAGATATTGATAGATATAACCTATGAAAATCAATGAACGTTGAGAGCCTCAATATTTTTTAAAAGTACAAAGAGGCTTCAAAACCAAAAATTCATAGAATTGCAGTTGTGAACTACTGAAAAAAAAGTGGTGGGGGGTAACAAATGATGACCCTTGTTGTACCATTAAGTAGCCTAGACTCCTACAAGGAAACTAAGACAATGAGCAAAACATAATATGTGAAAATATGACTAAGTGCAAAAGCAAATGACATAAACAGTAAGCACAAAACAAGAAAAAGAAGAGTGTAGACTAAACTGGTAAAGGATTTGTTGGGAAGAGAGACTTGACCATAGGAAGGCTTTTTGTAGAACAAAAGAGTGGGGAAGACTCTTTCCAAGCTTGATGATGATGAGCAAAGTCCTAGGGACCAAGATAAGCATATGCTCTAGGATCAGTGAAGAGACCATCCTAGCTGGAGTAAATAGTTTGCATTAGTGAATAGCAAGAAATTAGTTTAATAAATAAGCTAGAGCCAGATTATGGGGAGCTTTAAATGTCAGAATGAGGAATTTAGATTTTATGGACAATAGGAAACTTAAAGGTTTGTGATTCAGGATGATGACATGAAAGTTATAATTCGTGAAAACTGATCCAGAAGCAGTGTAAAGGGTAGACTGGAAATAGAAAGACTAGAAATCAATTAGGACAATATTATAGTCATCCATGCATGAAGTGACAAGGACCTAGTTATGGGAATGGAAAGTAAATAATGGATACAAGAGATACTGTAAAGGAAAATTAACAGGACTTGATTAGAAGAGGGGATTAATTTTGAGACTGGATGACTGAGGAAATAGTGCTGTCATTGATGGTATGTAAAAGAGTATATAGGGAGACCCATTTTAAGTAGTTGATGATAACTAGGTTATGTACTTGTTTGTTGAAGGTGTGGGATTATCCTAATAGAAATATGTATGCATAGGGAGTCACTAGATAGGAAGTTGGATGAGAAGTATCAAACTGAGAGGCTACATCAGAGAGATGACTATTGGGTTTGAGAAAGTGAATGAGTTTTCTGAAGAACAGATTATATAAATCAGGAGCTCAGGCACTAAGGCTAATGATCTAAAGCTTTTAGGTTTTGATAGGAGGTAGCCAATGAAGAAGACTGAAGAAACAATTGAAGACTATTAGGACAACAGAATAATGTCAGATTGTAGAAGTCAAGGGGGCACAAAGTTTCAAGGAGATGGAAATCAGCCATGTCACATTCCACAGAGAATAGAAGATTTAATATATAATGTAAGCTCTGTGAAAGCAGGGATCTTTGTATTGTATGTTTTACTCAACAATGTTTCCTAAGTGCCTAAGATTATAGTTGGCACATAGTAGGTGGTGAATAAATACATAAATGAATATGCTAGGCTACTGCTGCTAAAAGTTTTGCAAACCTCATAAATATAAGCACATTGAAAGAAAATAATTAAGTAGCAGCATCTTCAGATACAAACCTCTGTAGACACATTGATTGTATTTCCTTATCACTTACTGTTGTTGGAAGCTAGCACAGCATTGTTGAAAATGTACAGTGAAAAATGGAGGTGGATTGTTTAGCCTCTCTGACTCACATGTGAGGCAGCCAGAGGGAGGTATATGATATATTTCTATTTGTGTAACTCTACAGACCAAAACACAGCTGGCAGCCTTACCTTCTAGTCTTATTAGGATGTGCTGTTCATCTGTATGGGATATATTCTTTTACTGATCATGTCTGGTGCAATAATTCTTCACTGAAATGAATAACCACCTTGGTATTTAATCATAATCAGTCATAATCATAGCCATTGAAAAATTTGGTTTTAGTTTGTTTTGGTATTGGTCCATAAATTTTAGTTGCAAGACATTCAGAAGACTAGTGCATTGGTTGGGTTAAAAAGACTATCCAATTTGGTGGTTAAAGTAGTTTGTTTATTTCAGTTTTGGCATGAGTTGCCATAATGGATACTGGAGGAATATAGGTGGCTTTACTGGAGGAAACAAGCTATTTGATATTCATGGATTTCTTCATAAACTAGTTTTATAGCAGTGACTGTTTTGAGTTTGAATTTTTGTATTAGTTATAAATTTCTATGTAACAAATTATCCCAAAATTTAATATACTAAACAACAAACATTATCTCACAGTTTCTGTGGGTCAGGAATCTATGCATGGTTTAGCTGGATGCTTCTGGCTCAAGATTTCTCATGAGGCTAAAGTCAAGCTGTTGGCTGAGGCTGTGGTCTCATCTGAAGGCTTGACTTGATTGGGGGGATCTGCTTTCAAGCTCATATGTGTGGTTGTTGGCAGGTGGGCCACAGTGGGGCTCTCCACAGAGCTCCCCCATGATGTGGCAGCTGGCTGTCGCAGAGAGAATGATCCTAGAGAATGAGAAAAAATACCAAAGACAGAAGCCAGAGTCATTTTACAGCCTGATCTTAGATGTAACATCCCATCACTTCAGCCATATTATAATTGTTAGAAGTTAAGTCAATACATCCAGACCACATTCAAGGGGAAGAGACTACCCAATGGTTTGTAAATACCAGGAAGCAGAGATCATTGGGGACCATCTTAGGAGCTTTCAACCACAGATTTGTTGACATCTATTTTACCTTCAAAAGACAAAACTGAAGTTGCAGAAAGGGAGAATTTTACTTTCAAAGACAAAACTGAAGTTGTAGAAAGGGAGAAGATACAGAGATAAAGTCAACTTCTTGGTAATGAAACCAGGAATATGTCCTGTCTCCTGAATTATGAAAATGTACTTCTCCCTCTATAAAAGATGTATAATTTTAGAAAAATTTCTGAAGATTAATACATGTATATTACATTATATATAATTTTGTGCATATACACACATACACATATTTTTTAAGACATTGTTTTTAAGGAAACAGTGTGAGAAGAAACTGAAAAGCCAAGCAAGATAAAAACTTAACATGAAGAGATAAAATTTATCTTCAAGTGATTTCTTCAATTAAAAATCCACTCAGAAAGATAGCAGAAAATGTTTGAAGTTAACAGGAACTCCATTTTAATTCAAATGCTGTTATTCAATTAATGTAAGTTAATATGAAAAAAGATACAAACTGCAAATAAATGTAGCCCCTGCATATTGTTTTTAGTACATATTTGAAGGCAGAGATAGAAAAAGACTAAAACCAGTGAGAAATTGAATTGTAAAAACATATTATGGATTCCCTCATAGTTCATATGTCAGAACTATCTCTTCATCTTACCTTTCCTTTACTTTTATTCCATTTTGATTTAATAACTGAAATTATAAAAATACATGCTTTTGATGATAAAATGGTAATTTAGCAGGAAGCAGAACAATACTGTCTTGCAGTGGATCTTTAAATTCAATTTTTAACTAAATTAACTTCATGAGGCCTGGATTGTTCTATCCAAATCCAGAAATTATAGTTATCCATTTAGATTAATAAACCATATTCTATTTACTTCAAGTAAAGGATATAACCCTGTCCTTGTCTACAGAGAAAAGGAATAAGGTAAGAGAAAAGTGCTTTATGAATCATTTACTCGTAACAAGATCAGATGCCTATTTGAAACTGAGGATGAAGAAAATGTATATAATAGTTAAAAGAAGTGTGTGTGTATGTGCATTTCAAAAGGGATACATTTCTGAAGTGGTCATTTCTTACTTGGAAAGACAGACATCTTTGCTCTCAAAAAGGAAAATAATAAGTGAAAGAGAAAGGTTTGGGATTAGAGGATCTCTAACATCCCTCCTACTTTAACATTCTTTGAGTTCACGTGCAGATTATACATTTGAGGTATAAATCTTGGCTATTTGTGCTAAGCAGAATGAGACAATATGCATGATTAAAATCTGTAGACCATCCCTAACCTTCATTTTAACCTGAACTTTATCAGGGTCAATACCAAATATGTGTGTGTACTCATGTGGTCAAGGCATCTGGGTCTGGAGGTTATGAAAGTGGGGCAATACTGCATACCTTGCAGTAGGATGTTCAGTATTTCTGTGTCCTACTAAGAAAAGTAGGTAATTGCTTTACAGACATAAACCACCTGTGTATTCTCTGTAGCTCAAGAATCCATTAGAATAGGAGGGAAGCTGTGACTAGCCTTCCTTATGTCCTGGAAATTCTCTTCAAACAGGCTTTTCTTCTTAAATTTCCCTGTTTTTCTTAGGTTTAACTAAGGTGGCTGCTGTGTATTTTCTCCTCCCCTATAGGTTCTGTTTCATACTCATTCATTTATTCATCAAATATTATTTGAGTACCTACCATCTGCCAGGCATGGTTCTAGGTTCTAGAAAAACATCTGAGTACCAAAAAAAAAAAAAAAAAAAAAAAGCTCGACCCTATTACTCAGGATCTAGAAGGAGATAGCAAATATTCCATGCATACATGCACACATATATTCTTAGGTGACATATGCATATATATGGTGATAAGTATATATAAAGTCAATGGCGTGGAAGAGATAGAACAGGATTAGGGGGATTGAGAGCACTGGTGAGATACAGGTTGCCATTTTAAGTAGGATGTTCAGGGTAACCTCATTGACAAGGGACATTTAAACAATTGTTTGAAGGAGAGTGTCTGGATTGCTCAAGGAACGAGTGTTCAAGAAACTACTGTAGCTAGAGCAGAGTGAGCGAGGAGAATGATAGAGATTAATTCAGAAGAGTATAACTGGGTAAGAGGGCAGGTCTTATAGGGCCTTGAGACCATTGTAAGGACTTTGGCTTTCACTCTGAGAAAGATGAGAAAACTTTGGAGGGTTTTGAGCACAGGAGTGATTAGATCTGGCTTTTAAAAGGATCATGATGGCTGCTATCTTGAGAGGAGTTTATCGAGTTTTGGGCAGGGTGGAAGCAGTGAGACCAGATAGGAAACTACTGCAATAATCCAAGCAAGAGATGATGGTGGCTGGGAGCAGGGTGGAAACAGTGTTAGACAGTGATAAGTGGATAGACTCAGGATATATTATGAAGGTATATAAAAACAAAAAATGCTGATAGATTGGTTATGAGGTATACAGGGAGAAGTCAAGAGTGAAATCAAGGTTTTTTGGCCTGAGGCAGGAGGTGACATTTACTGATATGGGAAAGACTATATAGGCAGAATGAACTTGACATGCAGGATTTTAGTTTTGGATGTTTTAGTTTGAGATGTTTAGTAGACATCTAAGTGGAAATGCCAAGCAGGTAGGTGGGTCTGGAGCACAGTGGAAATGTCTGAACAACTATATATATGGGAGTCTTTAGCACATACATAGTATTTAAAGTAAAGCCAGAGAAGAGATCGAAGTACTGAGCTCTGGTTCAATCCACTGTTAAAAAGTTGGATAGAGGAGGAACCAGCAAAGAAAATTGAGAAGGAATGGCCAATGAGAGGTAAAAGGAAAATTAAGAAGAGTATGGCATCTTGAAAGCCAAATTGATCATGGACCATAATCTTTTCTGCCTTCTTTATTGCTATTGTCCTCCACAGTTCAGCACCACATCATCGCTTATGTGAACCATAACAGTCTCCTAATTGTTCTTTGTGCCTCTGTTCTTACTCTCTAATGCATCCCCCACACTGCCAGACTTTTCTATTTAAAACACAAATTGGATCCTGTCACTCCTCTGCTGAAAACATTTAATCTATTTGTAGTTTATGCACACTGTGTTGCTTCTCTCTTCCTGCCTCTGCTATTGCTTATGTAGTCCATTGTGCCTGAAATGCCCTCTCTACATATCTCATCACCTGACTAACTCCTACATCATCCTTCAAGACTCAGTTCAGGTACTATCTCATTCAGAAAGCCTTCCCTGGTCTTTATTCTGTACTTTAGTTAGGCCTTGTGCATATTTTAATTTTTGCCCTGATTGTACTAGTTTATAATTACCTGCTTATTTATCTGTTTCTTCCATTTAGGCTGTTATTTCTTGGAGAGAAGTGGCAATATTTTACTTTAAATGTTTGGCACCTAGACCAGGGCCTGACACATAATAGTTACTTAATAAACATTTAATGACAGAATAAAAATGAGTGGTCACTTTTTCTCCTTGCTCTGGATATGTCAGTTTCAGTTTAGAGAGTTATAAATTTTTCTCTGCAACTTTGAGTTGTTTCCAATTCTTCAATTTAAAATTCTAATATAACAGTTACTGGACAGAATAACTGATTTGCATCTCAGATGCAGGAGTAGCATGATGAATAACAATATGCTATGGGTTTGATAGCATTGGGATATCATCTCCCCCAGTGTAATCAGTATACATCTGAATTACTGTAATATGGCCAGTCCTCAGACGTTGGATTTGTTAGGTTTCTGTATTTACCTTCATGGGATACCTAAACCACGTAAGATAGGTTCTTATGGGTAGGCTCAAATTTGTTTGTACCTCTGGGGAGAAAGAAAGAAGGTGTTGCCATCCTGGACTTTCTGAAGGGTATTTAACATTCATTTATCATAAGCTAAAAGGATAAAGCTAGAGTTTTTTCAGTGGCAGCCTTTACTTCATAGGTAGAAATGTAAAAATGATCATGATGAGGCATCCCTGTCATCCAGTATTCTGTTTCTGAGAGGGCCTGATTAGGAAATCATCACATGTCTCTTTAATACCAATTTCAAAACAGGTAGAAGCATCCCCAGGAAGAAAAAAAAAATCTTATTTCTCTCAGTAGTCCATTATGAATCTATTGTCTGTGATTTTATCTCAAATTATTTGAATTTGTTCGTTTTCATTTTTTTAAATGTCTAATATATTTGAGACAAAAGAGTTCTCTAGTTACATTTTGCTATTTAAATAATTTTAAAATATTGAGATAAAATTTACAGTGATATGCACAGTTCTTAAGTGTACAATTGAATGACTTTTAACAAATGCATACACCCTTGTAATCAACACCACAGTGAAAACATAAAACATATTCATCAGACCAGAAAGTTCCCCATGATCCATTCTAGTCTATCTGCAACCTACACAGGCAATCACTATTCTGACACCTATCACTGTAAGTTAATTGCCTGTTACTAAACTTTATATAAATGAGATCATATACTATGTACTTTTTTGAGTCTAGTTTCTCTCAGCATTTTTATTTTTTAGATTACTCCATATTTTTGGGTGTTATCAATAGTATGTTCCTCTTTATTGTTCAGTAATATTCTGTTGCATGAATTAATTACAGTTGGTCTATCCATTCACCAGATGATGCACTTTGGGTTGTTTTCAACTTTTGTCTTTTATAAGTAAGTCTACTGTGAACATACAAACATTTAATGCTGTATTTTCCACTCTAAGCACTGGTTTAGTTATCCCACAGACTTCGATATGCTCTGTTTTCATGTTAATTCAGTTCAAATACTTTTTAATATGTGACTGCTTCTTTGACACATGGATTATGTTTTCCAGACATCTTTCTGTTATTGAATTCTAATTTTATTACACTGTGTCAAAAAACATGCTGTATATGGTTGAGATAGTTTTAGATGTATTTCAGATTTGTTTTATGGATCTGAATATAGTCTTATCTTAGAGAATGTTCCAGAAGGTATAACCTTGGCTTCATTTGGAACTAAGACCTCTAGACCAGCAGAGCCTAAGGTCAGAAAGCAAAATATTTGCTAGTAGATAATCAGGGATAATAGTGAGCCAATCACTCCTATTTTCACCTCTAATAATTATTTCTTGATCCATAAATCCTGATTATTAGAGAATTAACACAAAATGTTGGACATTGATTTAGAGTATATACTGTATCCTGGAAGGCATTGCTACCTAGTTTATACTGAGTAGTTCAATCTTCAAAAGGCCATTCTACCATTACTGGAGGCCTGCTATTTCAGGATGATGGGCAACATGGTAAAGCTAGTGAATCCAGTGAGCATGGGCTCATTATCACTTTTCATTTGCTGTGAATTAGTTCCTTGATCAAAAGGGATTCTATGTGGAATGCCACATAGAATACCATAATGATGGTGAATAAGACATTCCATACATTTGTATGAAACTGACAAACTACTTTCCAGAGTAGCTGTGACATTTTACATTCCCAACAGCAATATGAGTGATCCAGTTTCTCTGCATTCTTGACAGCACTTGGTGGTGTCACTTTTCTATTTCAGCTATTTTGATAGTTGTGAGTGGTATCTCATTGTGATCTTAATTTGCATTTCCTAAAGGCTAGTAATATTGAATATCTTTTCATCTGTTTATTTTCCATCCCTGAATCCTCTTTACTGAAATGTCTCTTCATGTCCTTTGACCTTTTTCTAATTGGATTGTTTATATTTTTACTGTCAACTTTTGAAAGTTCTTTATATATTCTATGTATGTGAGTACTTTGTCAGATGTGTGCTTTGGAAATATTTTATTTTTTGTCCTGTAGCTTGTCTTTTCATCTGCTTAATAGTCTTTCAGAAATAAAAGTTTAAAACTTTGATGAAGTATAACATCAATTTTTATCTTTTATGGATTATGCTTTTGTTATGTTTAAAAAGTATTCACCAAGCCCTAGATCCCAAAGATTTTCCCCTACGTTTTCTTCTAAAAGTTTTACCATTTTCATTTAAAGTCCATGATCCACCAACTATTGAGATGACCATAAGGTTTTTATCCTTCAATGTGGTGTATCACATTGATTGATTTATGAAAATTGTACCATCTTTGCATCCCTGGAATAAATCCCACTTGGTTGTGATGGAAAATCCTTATGATGTATTCTTTAATTCAGTTTGCTAATATTTTGTTGAGGATTTTTGCATCTATGTTCATCAGATATTGGTCTATAATTTCCTTTTTTTGTAGTGTCTTTGTCTGGTTTTAGTATTAGAGTGATGCTGGCATCATAGAATGCATTTGGAAGTATTCCCTCTTCTATTTTTTGGAATACTTTAAGAAGGACGGTATTAGCTCTGCTTTAAATGTCTGGTAAAATTCACCTGTGAAGCTATCTAGCCTGGAATTTTCTTTGTTGGGAGTTTTTTGATTACCTATTCAATTTTGTTACTGGTAATTGGTTTGTTCAGATTTTCTGCTGCTTTCTGGGTCAGTCTTGGAAGGTTGTAATTTTCTAGGAATTTTTCCATTTTTTCTACATTGTTCAGTTTATTGGCATATGATTTTTCATAAAATTCTGTAATAATTCTTTGTATTTCTGTGGTGTCAGTGGTAACTTCTCCTTTTTCATCTCTGATTTTGTTTATTTGTGTCTCCCCCGTTTTTTTTTCTTGGTAAGTCTGACCAGGGGTTTCCTATTTTGTTTATCTTCTGAAAAAAACAGCTCTTGGTTTCATTGATTTTTTTTTCTATTGCCTTATTATTCTCTATTTTATTTATTTCTGCTCTAATATTAATTATGCCCCTCCTACAAACTTTGGCTTTCATTTATTATTTTTCTAGTTTCTTTAGTTGTAAGTTTAGACTGTTTATTCGGTATTGTTCTTATTTCTTGAGGTAGGCCTGTATTGCTATGTATTTCACTCTTAGAACTGCTTTTGCAGAATCCCACATATTTTGAACTGTTGTATTTTTGTTTTCATTTGTCTCCATGTATTGTTTTATTTCCTCTTTGATTTGTTCATTGATCCATTGATTATTTAGAAGCATGTTGTTTAGCATCCATGTGTTTGTGGGTATTTTCCCTCATGTAATTGATTTCATATTTCTTACCATTGTGATCTGAAAAGATATTTGATACCATTTCAATCTTTTTGAATTTATTGAGGCTCTTTTTTGTGGCCTAATATGTGATCTATTCTCGAGAATATTCCATGTATACTTGAGAAAAATGTGTATCCTGCTGTGTTTGGGTGGAATGTTCTGTATATATCTGTTAAGTCCATCTGTTCTAATGTGTAGTTCAATGCCTATGTTTCCTTATTTTCTGTTTGGATGATCTGGCCATTGATGTAAGTAGGGTATTAAAGTCCCCTGATATGATTGTGTTGCAGTCTATATCCCCCTTTAGGTCTGTTAGTATTTGTTTTATACATGCAGGTGCTCCTATGTTGGCTGCATATGTATTTATAATTGTTATATCCTCTTGTTGGACTGATCCCTTTATTGTTATGTAATGTCCTTCTTTGTCTCTTGTTACTTTCTTTGTTTTGAAGTATATTTTGTCTGATATAAGTACTGGTACTCCTTGCTTTTTTTTTCCTTTTATTTGCATGAAATCTCTTTTTCTATCCCTTCCCTTTCAGTCTATGTATGTATTTAGGTCTGAAATGAGCCTCTTGTAGGCAACATATAGATGGTCTTGTTTCTTTATCCATTCTGCCACCTTATGTCTTTTGATTGGTGTATTTAGCCCATTTACATTTAAGGTAATTATTGATAGGTATGTGCTTAATGCCATTTTATTAATTGTCTCCTGGTTGTTTTTGTAGTTCCTCTCTCTTCTTTCTTCTCTTATACTTTTCTCTTGTTATCTGATGGCTCTCTTTAGTGTTATTCTTGGATTTCTTTTTTTTCTAAGTTTTTGTGTATCTATTATAGGCTTTAGGTTTGTGCTTACCATAATGTTCATAGTTTCCCTAAATATATAACAATCTGTATTAAGTTGATAGTCACTCCATTTTGAATACAGTCTAAAAGTACTACTTATTTATTCTTCTTCCTCTTCCATACTTTAGATATGTCATAATCTACATCTGTGTATCCCTTGAATGGTTTTGTATATAATGGATTTACTACTTCTGTTTTTTAAGCATTTGACAAAATTCAACATCCATTCATGATAAAAAAAAAATCTCCACAAAATGGACATGGAGGGAACATACCTCAATATTATAAAGGCTGTATATGACAAACCCACAGTTAACATCATGCTCAGTTGTGAAAGCTAAAAGCTTTCCCTCTAAGATCAGGAACAAGACAAGGATGCCTACTCTCACCACTTTTATTCAACATAGTACTAGAAGTTGTAGCCACAGATGTCAGGCAAGATAAGAGATAAAAAGCATCCAGATTGGTACAGAAGAAGTAAAACTGTCACTATTAGCATATGACATGATATTATATATAGAAAATCCTAAAGACTCCATGAAAAAACTACTAGAACTGATAACTGAATTCATTAAAGTTGCAGTATACAAAATCAATGTACAGAAATCTGTTGCTTTCATATATACTTACAGCAAGCTAGAAGAAAGAGAAATCAGGAAAACAATTCCATTAACAATTGCATCAAAAAGAATAAAATACCTAGGAATAAACTTAACCAAGGAGGTGAAAGTTCTGTACTCTGAAAACTATAAGAGTGATGAAATAAATTGGGAAGACACAAATAAATGGAAGTCTATCCCATGCTCATGGATAAGAAGAACTATTATTGTCAAAATGGCCATCCTGCCCAAAGCAATTTACAGATTCAGTGCAATCCCTATCAAAATACCAATGGTATTTTTCAATGAACTAGAGCAAATAATCCTAAATTCATATGGAACCACAAAATACCCCAAATAGTGAAAGCAATCCTGAGAAAGAAGAACAAAGCTGGGGATATTATGCTCCCTGACTTCAAGCTATACTACAAAGCTACAGCAATCAAAACACTTTGGTACTAGCCCAAGAACAGACCCATGGATCAATAAAACAGAATAGAGAGCCCAGTTATAAGCCCACATGTATATGGTCAATATATGATAAGGGAGTCATGAATATACAATGGGGAAAAGACAGTATTTTCAATAAATGGTGTTGGAAAAACTGGATAGCTATATGCAAGAGAATGAAACGGGATTATTGTCTAACTCTATACACAAAAGTAAACTCAAATTAAAGACCTAAATATAAGACATAAAACCATAAAGTTCTTAGAGGAAATAATAGGCAAAAATCCCCCAAGCAATGGAAACAAAACAAAAATTAAGATGTGATACTACACCAACATAAAAAGATTCTGTACAGCAAAGGACACTATCAACAAGAATATATTCATAAATGATTTATCTAAGAAGGGGTTAACATCCAAAATATATAAAGAACTCTTATGCCTCAACACCAAAAAAAAAAAACCGGTTAAAATATGGGCAGAGGACCTGAACAAATATTTTTCCAAAGAAGGAATACAGATGGGCAACAGGAGCATGAAAAGGTGCTGCACATCATTAATCATCAGGGAAATGCAAATCAAAACCACAGTGAGATTTCACCTCACCAGTAATAATGGCCACTATCTAAAAGACAAGAAATAACAAGTGTTGGTGAGGATGTGGAGAAAAGTGAACTCTCCTACACTGTTGGTGGGAATGTAAATTGGTGCAGCCACTATGGAAAGCTGCACCACTAAGGAAAGTATGGAGGTTCCTCAAAAAAACTAAAAATAGAAATATCATATGACTCACTAACTGCATCTATAGAAATTTACCCAAAAACAAAGTCACTGATTTGAAAGTATGTATGCACCTGTATGTTTATGATGCATTATTTATAATAGCCAAGGTGTGGAAACAACCAAAGTGTCCACCAATAGATGAATGGATGAAGAAGATGTGGTACATATACACAATGGAATATTATTCAGCCATAAAAAGAAAGAAATCCTGCCATTTTTGACAGCATGGATGGACCTAGAGGGTATTATGCTAAGTGAAATAAGCCAGGCAGAGAAAGCCAAATACTATATGATTTCACTTACAAGTGGAATCCAAAAACAAAGAAAAAGTAACAAAACAGCAGTAGACTCATAGACACTAAGAAGTGACTAATGGTTACCATGGGGGAGGGGTTGGGATGGGTGGGTGGGGTGCGTGAGGGGAATTAAGAAAAAGGTCTCAATCATAAGTTGATCACGGGGATGGAAATGCAGCATGGAGAATATAGTGAATGGTTCTATAATATCTTTCTATGTTGATAGATAATAACTGCATTAGTGGGGGTGTGGATTTAATAATGTGTGTAACTGTTTAATCACTGTGCTGTATAGTTGAAACCAATATATTATATATCAACTATACTTAAAAATAAAAATAAATGAAAAAATAATAAGTAGACATGATCTTAGCTCTCATTAAGTATTTAGTTTAGTGGAAGAGATAGATATTAATTATATGAGCATACAGTTATAAACTATCACAGAAGCAAGAGAGGAAAATCAATGAGGAGCAATGAAAGTGGAGATTAATCACACCTGATTTAGTCAGAGCTCTCAGGTGAGGCTTCCCTGAGAACATGGCATTGAATATGATATGTGAAATGTGAACTGGAAATTGTTAGCTGAGGGGTTTAGGAGGCATTCATGTGTTCCTGGCAGAGGGAGAAACATATGAAAATGCCCTGAGTTAGTAGGAAGCATGCTGCTTTGAAGAATTGAAAGAAAATTCGTGTATAGAGTGCAGAGATCAGGTAACAGAGTATTGTTTGCTGAGGGAGGGAGGAGAGCAGGAGATATAAAGGATCTTGCTGACTATACTATATCTTTTGAATTTTAGCCTAAGAACAGTAGAAACTACTGAATGAGCTAAATCAGAAGCATAAATTGATAGTGTTATTTAAAAGAAAAAACTGTCCATGATCCAAATTGAATTAAATTTTGCCTAACATGTGAAGTTTATATCAAGGTTCATTTTTTTCGCCTATACGTATCTTTCTTTATCACCATCTGTTGATTGCTGTAGCTCTATAAACTTTATAACTGGATAGACCAATTACTCTCATGTTATTCTACTTTTCCAAAAGTATTTTTGCTATTCTAGTTCCTTTGTCTATGCATATAAATTTTAGGATGGCTGTCTGTATCTAGAAGAAATATTGCTGAGATTTTGACAGATATTGCATCCAATGTATATTCCATGTTGAGGGAAAATTGAAATCTTTACTATGTTGTCTTCTAATCCATAAGCACAGTAGGTCTCCATTCATTGATATCTTGGATTTATTTAATCACTTTTGTAGTTCTCAGCATATAAATCATATACACTATCTTGTTGGATTTATACCTAAGTGTTATCTTTTTTTTGAACAATTGTAAATAGAATTTTTAGTTTTGGTGTTCACATGTACATTGTTAGCATATAGAAATATAATTGATT
>JAVSCE010000827.1:0-24637 GCA_032199065.1 Smutsia gigantea | reverse complement strand
ATAATGTTGCTCATGTAATTGTATATTAATAATAACAAAATAAAAAAAAATTAAAAAAACACAAAAATGACCATTCAGCCATTTTCAACTGTACAGTTCACTGGGATTAAGTATGTTCACATTGTTGTGCAACCATCGCCATTATATTTCATAGATTACTAGTTCACAAACTCATATAGCATCCTCACAGCGTGGTGGATCAACCCACCCCAGGTTCAGAGGGTGGCCTATTGTGGCCTAAACTTCTTGGCTTATCCCCACCTTCGCCTGAGTGATCAGCTGAGGGACAGGCCTCCAGGGTTGCGTGAGTTAGGGCGTGGCAGTCTCCTAAACTGGTTTGGTGCTCAGACTAAAGTAGTTGCGATGGAGACCATATTTCTGTGGAAGGAAGGATATTGTTTCCAGGCAAATCTGGAAATGTTGAACCCATTTGGTTCTCATGAAGGAAGCTTCCAAGAGGCTGACTGAAACCAATACCAAGAAGGGGGCAGAACTGAGAGATCACAGAGGAGTGAAGGTGAAGATAAACCTTCAGAAGTCTGCTGTACCTCTACAGGGAGGCTCTTAGTGGTGTGGTCCAACAATTTCTCGTTGAAGCTGTTTTGACATTCCCTTGCCCCGCTTAAAACAGCCTAATACAGTTGGAAAACACTAAGACATATTTCTTCTCCAGTGCTAGGAGCTGCTGATACAGCAGTATACAAAACAATGTCTGTCTTCCCTGTGCTTTTGCTACAGGGAGGATTGATAATAC
Source organism: Smutsia gigantea (assembly GCA_032199065.1). NCBI lineage: Eukaryota > Metazoa > Chordata > Mammalia > Pholidota > Manidae > Smutsia > Smutsia gigantea. The sequence continues at coordinate 23,883 of JAVSCE010000827.1, read as the reverse complement.
TGGAAAGCATATAAATATGCTTTGCCATTTATGTACCTCACTCTTAAAGGTGTCAGCCTGTAGCAGAGCCTGCTAGGTTCCTGCTCAAAATCTACTGTACCTTTTCTCTTTGTAGGAAAACTCCAGATTTCATTTAGGGGGGCAATGTTCCTGCATGAAAGACTGCATTTTCCATTTTCCTGTGCAGTGAAGTGTGGCCCTGTGACTAAGTTCTGGCCAATGAGATAAAAAGCAAAAATGTGTCTAAGACCTGCGGGAAGGCTGAGAAAAGCAGCTTACTCAGCTGGGAGGGAGAGCCTCCTTTATCCTCCCCTCCCTCTGTCACAGAAGCAGCTCCAGGAGCCGCTTCATCTCATGAGGTCACACCGAGGATGGAAGACAGCGCTTCCTTGGAGAATGTGGAATCATATTAGACCACTTACTTCTGAACAGCTTTTACATGAGACAAATAAGTTCCTTATGGTTTAAACCACTGTTAATTTGTATTTTCGGTTATGATGTGGCTGAACCTAATTCTCACTGGCTCACAGCCTGAAACATATCCAAAGACTCAATAGAACCCGCATTTCACTCTATATGAAGCATCATTGTTATTTGTCAGGGAAAGACAATATTGTATGTCATGGAACCTGTATGAAGGGAAGGTTTCATCTGGGCTGACCTCTACTTTATCTAGACTGGATCCTGATGGACTTGCATTGAATCACATCCTTCATGAATCCAGGTGCTGAGCAAAGTTCAGGAATGCCTAATCGACACACATGCTCGAATGTCTTCCTCATTCAAGGCACCTCAAACTTGGTGAGTCTGAAACTGAAACTGATCTTGCCCATCCTAGTCACCACCACTGTCACATGTACTTCTAATCCTTTTTTTTAAGTGTTTAGAACAATGCCTGATATATTAGAGGTGCTATATGAATTTGGAAAAAAGATCAATAAATGGCTCTAAGCACTGATATAAGAGGAAAATCTAGAGGTAGCCAGTGTTGCACACAGTTGTTCCAACAAAGTTAATCTGTGCCATTACCTCTCGTTTTTCCTGGAACATTTTTCAGCTATGGTAAGATTGTGATTTAAGGGACCTAATTCAACTGTTCCCATTTTCTCTATTTAGAATTGAACAAAAGACTCAAGAGAGCTTTCCATAGTGTAATTGTCTCTAATAATCTGCTTATGCCCATTTTCTCATGTTGTAGCCTATGGTAAATGAAGCAAAGCTGCTTATTACAAATTGCATTGCAATGTCACAATGCACAAACTGTCTTACTTGAAAGTAGGTGACAATCCATTTAGAAATCTTAGGTAATTAAATTCATTTTTAAATTCAGAAATTCATTTATTAAAAAACAAAGAAGTGTATATAATTTCTTGGTTTAATTTTTGAATTATTTTCTGATTTAAACATAAGAACAAACTTATCCATGAAAAAGGAAGTGGGCCTTCCCCAGAACAAAAGATCAAAGAAAATGCCATTATTATATCGTGGAAAGGCTGAAAGGAATTCTTCCTTTTCTATATTCCCTGAAGAAATGCTTTTTTTTATTTTAATTTTAATTTTTTATTAAGGTATTATTGATATACACTCTTATGAAGGTTTCACATGAAAAAACAATGTGATTACTACATTTACTCATATTATCAAGTCCCCACTCATACCCCAATTCAGTCACTGTCCATCAGTGTAGTAAGATGACACAGATTCACTGTTTGCCTTCTCTGTGCTACAGTGTTTTCCCATGATTCCCCACACCATGTGTACTAAACATAATCCCCCTCAATCCCCTTCTCCCACCCCCTTCTCCCACCCTCCGACCCACCCTCCCACACCCCTCCCCTTTGGTAACCACTAGTTCCTTCTTGGAGTCTCTGAGTCTGCTACTATTTTGTTCCTTCAGTTTTGCTTCATTGTTATACTCCATAAATGAGGGAAATCACTTGGCACTTGTCTTTCTCCGCCTGGCTTATTTCAGTGAGCATAATGTCCTCCAGCTCCATCCATGTTGTTGCAAATGGCAGGATTTGTTTCCTTATCCTATTTTTTTCTTTCAGTAAATGTTCACTGAAGTGCACATCCGTCCACCTAATTTATCATTCCAGGAGTTTGGATGCCATTTTGACACCTTCTTCCTCATTTCTAATATCCAGGCCATTGCCAATTATCAGAATCTCCCTCAAAAATATATTACGATCTGTTTCTCTCTGTCTCCGCTGTCACTTGCAGGGTGAGTCTATACCATTTCTTGCCCAGACAACTCCAAAAGCCTTACCTCTGGATTGTCATTCTCCACACAGCAGCTAAAGAAAGCACAAACCAGATCACATTACCACCATGCTGAAAACTCTAAGGCTCCCAGTAGCGTTAGGATACAATCCAAAATCCTAAGTATGGCCTATGATCAGGACATCTGCACCATCTGGCCCCTGCCTATTCTCCACCCAGCACTGTCTTGAGCCAGTTTCTCTCACCAACTTGCTTCAGCCACCTGACATCTTTTAGTCCCATGAATGTACCAAACTGTTTCCCATCCCAGGGGCTTATTCAGCTTGGTGCCCTGCATGGGTCACTCTGCTCTGGGAATTCCCTATTTAATGGTTAACTCTTACTGATTCTTCTGGTCATTGATTAAATGACACTAAGATTCAATGTCTATTGAAAATCCTGATTCACGTGTGGCCATGTTCCATGTGTGGCCATGTTCTCCCTGTGTCCTTCTGGCAGAGGATTATGGTACTTTAAATTATATACAAGGTCACTTTTGTACAATGTCAATCTCCCTGCAGCAAAAGCACAGAGAGGACAGGCATTGTTTGTATACTGCTGTTTCACCAGCTCCTAGCATAGTGCCTAACACATACAGAAGCTTCACAAGTATTTGTGGGAAGAATGGATGAACTAATGAACTGAAGATGAGACCTAGGATGTCAGGCGCACCTGCTTTTGTGATCACTTCCCTTAAATTCTGTCTTATATAGTTTAATGCTATGATTTCAGGGGGTAGGGTCCCCTGCTCCCATAATTTCTCCCATACTGATGGAATGGTATCTTCATCTCCTTTTCCTCTCCTCCTCCTCCTGCCCTCCCAATCTCCTCTTCCTCCTCCCCCCCATCTTCATCATTATCATAATTTTGAGCCAGTGCTTTACAAACACAATTTCATTAAATCTTCTCAATCAGCCTGCAGTTGCAATGCAATCTCCATTTTGCAGAGGGTGAGCCTGCCAAAGTCGCACAACTATTAAGTAGTGAAGCTGACTTGGAATGCTTATAATTTCTATCTCTTCCTGTACCATAAGGTTCCTCTGCACTTGGTCATTCTTCTCATTCATTCCATGGTTATTGATCATCTTTACCAGGTAGTGTACAAAGTGGAATTCAATAAAAAAAAACCTAATTAGGCCTTTCCTAATAACAAAAGTTATTTACCCACAAAAATGGGTTTATTTGGGCATAGCAGAGAATTGCAATAGGGACATGCAAGCTACAGCAAAACCATAAGCAAGTCCCACAAAGAAGAGGAATGTTATTTTATGGAAAAGAAGGAGGAAGTTGGCAGTGACTGTTCTGAATGAAAGTCCACTGGAGAAAAGCAAGTGTTAAGGGTGATGCTAATTTGGAGGGGTAGTCAATTTCTTGTAGGAGAGCAATGTACACTTTTTCCTGTTGGGGCCTGTAATTGATAAATCCTTCCTATTGAGGATTGTCTGTTGGGATCTGTAAATGACAGTTCTTCCTGTAATTGAGGTGGAGTGGTACTGGCACCCCTTCTACCCTCCTGACTCCACTTAATGAGGTTTTCCATTGTTAATTTTGACAGCATTACAGTAGACCTATTTAGTGTTGAATTAAGATTCATATCCATTCATATCCTGCTCTTTGTATTTTTATTTTATTTTTATTTTTTGATATACAGTCTTATATGAGTTTCAAGTATACAAACAGTGGTTTAACAGTTACTCATATTATTAACTTCTCACCCCCCACTAGTATAGCTATTACCTGTCAACGCACGAAGATGTTACAGAATCATTGGCTATATTCTCCATGCTGTGCTACCATCCCTGTGACCAACCTACATTATGATTGAGGATTTTTGTGCCCCTTTATCCCCCATCCCTCTCCAATCATCCCCCCTCCCTCATGGTAACCACCAGTCCCTTCTCAGGGTCTATGAGTCTACTGCTGTTTTAGTCATTCTGTTTTGCTTTGTATTTGTAGTCCACAAATAAGTGAAATCATATGGTATTTGTCTTTCTCCACCTGGCTTATTTCACTGAGCATAATACCCTGTAGATCCATCTATATTGTTGCAAAGAACAGGATTTCTTTTCTCTTTATGGCTGAATAATATTCCACTGTGTACATGTACCACATCTTGTCCATTCATCTATTAATGGACATTTAGGTTGCTTCCATATCTTTCCTATTGTAAATAATGCAACAATAAACATAGGGGTGCATATATCTTTTTGAACCAGGGATTTTGTTTTCTTCAGGTAAATTCTTATAAGTGGAATTACTAGGTTGCATGGTACTTCTATTTTTAGTTTTTTGAGGAAACTCCCTAGTGCTTTCCACAGTGGCTGCACCAAGTGACATTCCCACCAACAGTGAAGGAGGGTTCCCATTTCTCCACATCCAGGCCAACACTTTTTATTTCTTGTCTTTGGATAGTGGCCATTCCGACTGGTGTGAGGGGATATCTCATTGTGGTCTTGATTTTGTATTTCCCTCATGATTAGTGGTGTGGAGTATCTTTTCATGTGCCTCTTGGCCATTTGTATTTCTTCTTTGGAGAAATGTCTGTTCAGGTTCTCTGCCCATTTTCTGATTTTTTTTTTTTGATGTTGAGGCATATGAGGTCTTTATCTATTTTGACCATTACATAGCCACCTGCTCTTTAATACTGTTTTAGATGTGGGTGTGCATGCATGTGTGTAAAGACACAACAAGTTTTTGTTTGTGATGTTGTAAATTGTTTCAAACACTTTGTTTTGCCCCAAATATCTAAAGAATTGGTCACATTGAATGAACCATAGTTTTTGTGGCTGGGAGTGGAAAGTGGTGAGGAAGGAGAGGCACTTCTGGAGCAGTTCCTTTTTTTTCTTTTTAACTTTTTAATTGAGATATTTCACATACCAGAACAAATTTGCTGACTTAAAGTACACAATTTGATGGCTTTTAATATATTCACAGAGTTGTAAAACCATTACCAAAACCTAAAGTTTAAATTATTTTCACCATCCTAAAGAGAAATATTTACTCCATCCCTACCAGACCGTCCAGTGTCTGGCGACCACGATTCTCCTTCCTGGCTAGACAGATTTCCCTGTTCTGGACATTTCATGTGAATGGAATAATGTATGTGGTCCTTTGTGATTGGCTTCTTTCTCCTAGCCTAGGGTTTTCAGGGTTCATTGTGTTGTAGCATATGTCAGTACTTCATTCTCGTGTATTGTAGAGAAATATGATATTGTACAGATACACACATTGAATTTATGCATTCATCAGCTGATATATACATTTGGGTTGATTCCACTTTTTGGCTATCGTGAACAATGCTGTGAACATGTATTTGTGTGGACGAGTTCCTTTCTCTGGACTATACGTAGAACTAGGGAGTGGAGTTGCTGGCTCATAGGTTAACTCTGTGTTTAACACTAAAGAGTGTCAGCAGCCCCTCTTTGTGAGAAAAGGTTTAGGTTTTTGCCCAGAGGATTGAGTGCCCAGGACCTCAGTTTACATCTCTTCTATTCCTGAGTGTCTTTGTCTCCTTTATTTGCCTCTTTTATTCTCTTCTCTGTAGACTCCAGTCCCCTGCTGATTTTAGTAGGAACTAAAGCTTTCAAGGCCCAAAAGTTATTTGTAAAACATTTTGAACTCTCTGGAGGATTGACATTAAAGTTGTAATGTTGTTCTGTTCATTGGGTTAGACACTCACAGTGGTGGTTTGTAACAAAAGAGCTTATTGAGTAGGAGGCTTAATTCTTCCTGAGGGTTAAACACCCACAACATACTGTCCAAACAGATTCTTAAGTACTCAGCTCCCAGTCTGAACGTTTTAAAGAAATCACTTTGAAACTTCTTGGTGATACTAACATTATTAGTAAACCTGCAAATGTAAATATATGTTGTGAGCTTGTAAAAAATGTATGGAGAGGTCCTAGTGTGTGCCTAACATAGAGTAATTGCTTAATAAATTGTTAGCCGCCATTATGAAAAGTTAGTATAATAAACATGATTTTTTAGGTATTAATTTCAGTAATTTAAAACGTCTTCAGTTTCTTGGGGACACATTTCAGGTCTGTTTCAGAATACACAGAATAGATTTTCACAGTACGGGAATACATTTCCTGGTGCGCTGACACTGATTCTAATTTGATCGTTACCCCCACGTCGTGAAAACCATACATAACCCTGCATTTATTTTCCGGTGGTTATTTTTAGAAAAAGATCTTCTGTACCTACCCAAGCAAATTTAATCTGCTGCAATTCAACAGAAACAACCCTTTAGTGGTTTAGCCGCCCTCTCGCTTCCCATGTGTCATTCAGTGTGAATACGCAGAAGAGTGTGCCAGGAGCTGCCCGGCTGTGCGCGTGTAAAGCCTTCAATACACCGCGGGGATTTGACACACATTTTACCCCACAGGCGGAACGTGAAGAAGGACCTGGGAGCCCTGTGTGCGCGTGCAGTTACAGCTCAGGGTCCATCCCGGGATAAATGAGATACATGAGTCCACCGTTTCCTCCAGCGAGCCAGCCCTAGGACTGTGCTGCCCAGCTGCGGGGAACAGAGAGCAATAAAGGCGCCCCTTCCTGGCCAGGAGCCGCCGGGGAGTTCCCCGCGGAGGGGCGCCCAAGCAGAGGGGCGGGGCGCGCGCTCCGGGGGTGGAGGGGAGCCGCGGGGCGGAATTCTGGAGTGAGGAAGCCTCGGAAGGAAGAGGAGGGGCAACGCGCGTGGGGAAGAGAAGGAAGAGGCGTCTGGGGAAAGGAGGGGAGGAGGCGGAAGGCGGAGGAAAAAAGAAGGGGGCGAGTGGGGCGGGGCGGGCCGGGCTCCCGAGGCGGGGCGGCCCACTCCGGGCCTCGGGGAGGGTCTGCGGCGCGGGGGCCGGGCGGGGCGGGGTCGCGGGCCCGGAGCTCGGAGGGGGCCGCGGGATCGGGGCGCCGCGCTGCCTGCTTACTTCTGCAGCCGCTGCTCCGCGCGGTCAGGCTCCGCTCGGAGGGGCATGTTCTTGCTGCGCGCCCCGCGCTCCTAGCTTCTCCGGGACTGCGGCCGCGGCCCCGAAGCCCGGCCCGGGCGTAGCGCGCGGCGGGCGGCTGGCTGGCTGGCTCTGTGCGCCGCGCGCGGACCGCTGCAGTCATGGGGCTGCAGCCCCTGGAGTTCAGCGACTGCTACCTCGACAGCCCGTGGTTCAGGGAGAGGATCCGCGCCCACGAAGCGGAGCTCGAGAGGACCAACAAGTTCATCAAAGAGCTCATCAAGGACGGGAAGACCCTCATCGCCGCGACCAAGAGTAAGCGGGGACCTGGGCGCGGGCGGGCTGCGGCGCGGCGAGGCCGGGAGGAGCCTCTCCCGGAGGGAGACGGACAGTCCGTGCTCGGCGGCAGCTGCCGGAGGGACAGGAGATTCATTCAGATCGCGAGGCCCGGGGGTCATTTTTCCCCGGCTCCCCAGGCAGCCGGCGGCGAGCCCCCTTCCCGCCCCTGCTCCTCTGCGGCGGCCGGAACCGGGCGCCGAGCGCGGAGCCCCAGCCCGCCGCCCTCCGCGGCTCCGCTGGACCCGCCCCGGGTCAGGTTTTATTGCAGCCTAAAGCTGCTCACGAAGCAGAAACATCAGTTCTACCAGTTTTGTCTCGTGATCCCTCAAAAGAACTTTCCTGGGATTATTTGAAGACCTTCTGGGAGTTGAATTGTTCACAAGTCCTTCAAACTGCACCCTTTCCGTGTTATTTCCTGATACTTTCCCCGACAGTCGCGTCCCGGGTCCTTCATTGCTAAACCAGAAACTCCACCTGGCGTTGTGCTGCTTTCCGCACATTCCTTTCCTCCTCCTGCTCTGGGGAGGGTTCAAAGATTGGGGCTTGGAAGGTTGAGCAGACAGCTTGCCCTCTGGCCCGAGCGAGACAGCGCTGCCTGAAAATAGGGAATTCCACCCCTCTCGAGCTTGATGCCTTATTCCCCTGTTCGTTATCTTTTGAACAACTCGGAAGTGGTCAGAGGAGAAATAGGTATCTATATATCTGTATCTGAGAGCTCTTTCTTAGGAGGGAGGAGGGCTGAAATTCGTGCTGAAACACGGAGTTGGTGATACAGCTGGAAATAAGCATTAGCCCGGGTGAGGAGCTGGGCAGCCTAACTACATCTGTAACCCACAACCCGTTCCAAGGATGCCTAGGAGTGCCCCCTTTTCCCTCTTAAAAAGACCTGTCCATTCAGCAGACCGGCAAGAGGGGTGGGGGCCGGCGCAGAATCCATCCTGGCAAGTCTGTGTTGTTACGTTATCTTCCCTAGTTTCGCAGTTAGGTAATTCCCAGCCTTGGGGGTTGGTCCCTTCTACACTTGTTTGTAGACATCACTCCCTGCACCCCTTTCTTCATTAAGGAAGATTAAAACATACTGAATGAACTGTCTCAAGTATCCAGCACAGTGCCTGGAACGGTAACTATTCATTTAGTGAATGAGTTGAAGTAAGTTTTAATGGGAAGAATTTAGTGTGCCATCCCTGTAATCTTAGGAGCAAGTCACTCAGCTTCTTTGGATGATAGCCAAGGTTCTTTTGGTTCTGTGACCTCTTTGGTGTTGCAGAATGAGTATTGAGAATCACTTTGGGACATGTGACTGATGGGCGTATTTGGTTGATGGCTCCCCGGGGCCTTGGCATTAGGTCTGTGTGTGGGGTGGAAAGTAGGGAGAGGCTTTAAATAATGTAGGAGCAGGCATAGATGGGAGGTGGGGAGGAAAAGGGCTTGGTGTGTGTGTGTGTGTGTACATGGGAAGAGACTCCTCCTTCTGGTAGCATGGTGTTAACCAGTCACTGGTTCAGGGAGGAGTGTATCTTCTCTTACTGGCTGTAGCAGCTCCCTGTGGAACTAGGGTGATGAGGAAGGAGGCTTTGGTGTGGAGAGAGGCAGATGGCAAAGCCAGTTTGGCCACTGGTAGAAAGCTATTTATGTGACTGCATATTAGCTCTTCTGCCAACAGAACACATGTCTGGTGTTCCAGCAGCAGCCTTCTCCCCCAGAATGTAGACTTTTTGAATTTGCGAATTGATCTCTTACTCTTGTCCTTTACCATAAGAAACATAATTTGTAATGCTTAATAAAGCAACCAGAAAGTATCCCCCACCCCACCTTTGTGTTTAATTAACTTAAATTATTTCCCACAAGACACAAAACAGCTTTAGCTCACATGCTTTTGTCCAGTTAGGAAAACCCAGCCTTTGCCCAGCTTGCTCCATAAAGTTTACTTCTGTTCTTATCAAAGACTAAGAGTAAAGGACTTAAGTCAGGACACCTGAGTTGAATTCACCTTTACTGTTAAAGCCTGGTTACATGACAGCTAAACAGGTCACTTAATTCTTTTGTATTCAGTTTCTGTTGTCCCACTTCTTAGAGGCATTAGTAAAGTTCTACAATGTTTGGAAATTGCTTGATTAGGTCACTTGAAATTGTAGTCTAGGTCAATCATTCGCCTAACCAACTGAGCCTTTCTGTAACATCTCAGAGTCAAGAAGTCAAGGGAAGGACACGAGGTGGAGGGAGAAGCTCCAGAAAGAATAGCAATCAACTAGCTCAGCCTGATTATATTTTCAGATATTTTACACTTTGTTTTGCAAAAATGGCATTTTGTGCATTTTTAGAATTAAGTTTAAGTGATTTCTGTTTTTGATTGCTCTGTAAGGTGCCTTCTGCATGCACTGAGTACTTGTTATATTTATATACTTTTGATGTCTTGATACCTCGAATGTGACATCAGTATTTAAAGAAGTTGGAGGCCACTCTGTAGGGCCTGAAATCTTTTGCTGAGGTCAGTATTGTAGCAATCAGAAAATATTTAGCATCTATGATTTGTTAAATATGGGGCTTGAGGTACAAAGAGGTAATAAGGTAGAGGCCCTCGTCCTTGAGCTTATTGTCCTGTAGTTTTATTCAGTTCAATCTAGGGACGTGTTTGAATGCCTGTGTGCACGGTGCTAAGTTCTTGAAGAAACAAAGGATGCACAGGTATATATTAAAAGGTTAAAGATTCAGTGACAAGCATTCTAACTTTGCCAGAAAACAAGAGTTTTTTGTAGGTTAGAGTGGAGGTTCGCTGGAAGTTTGGGAGCTCAGTGTTGTTCTAAGTAATGAATAGAACCTTGGAGAACCTTGTCAGATTGGAAACAGCTGAGAAGAAACCAGACTACCACAGTGTTTGAGGACAGTTATGAGACCAGTTTGGCTGAAATGCAGATTTCATTTTGGGTAGTAGAATGGGATGAAGGGAAAGGCCACTTTCAGATTATGGAGGCTGTAAAAGCAGGGTTGGGAATGTGGACTTTACCCTGTGGAGAATCACTATGGGTTTTTCAGCAGAAGCCTAACATAATGGGAAAGAGAGGGTTTAGAGACAGTATTTGACATCTGGGTGTAGGGTGAATCTGGAGATAGCAGTGGGGGTAGGGAGGAGCTCCACAGAGGAGTCTGGGATCATTGACTTATATGGTAGATTTGGGAGATCATTCACTCAATTCAATGGAGTCTTTGTTTAAATGACTTCTTTAGTCTTTTTTCTTTTCTCACTCCTTTCCTTTCCTAGAATAACCAGTGTCCTCTTTCAATACAGTTTAAACTTTTGTAACCCTTTCCTGTGATATCTACATAGTTTTGGATGCTCATGATTCATAGAAAAGTATATACATTTGGCAGAAACAGCCATAAGCCATATATGCTTTATTTGGTCAAGTTTTACATTAGGCACTCTTGAGAGAATATATTCTGTTTTAGTGGAAAATATGTATATTTTAAGCAAATAGTCCTTACATTTACTAAGCACGTTGTTATATAAAATACTCTTTGGTAAACTTAGATTGTCTAGCTCTGTGTATGTGTGTTTGTGTTCAACTGGAGGGGCCCTCATAAGTGAGCTTACTTTTATCATAGCCATTGGGAAGGATGTTAATGGCAGCTGGGACTAGAATTCTAGTGTTTCAAGTCTTGGTTTGAGGCCTTGCTGTTTTAATAACTTTTGCTTTTGCTTTGTTTTCTCAGGACAACATAAAAGTTTCCTTCTGTTGTCTTTGTGTTTATTGTTTTAGAGGAATCATTCATGTGGTAATTCCTTTTGGGGGAAATTCCCCAAGTTGCTATTACATTGAAATATATAACGTTTGAGGGACATAAAATTTCACTCAGCAAACTTGAGCCAGTTTCCTTACTTGTAAAATGAGACTGTTGCAGAAATCCTTGAGGAATGGATAAAATGGGGTAAAGGTGTTTTGAAAACACAAATGTAAAGGAGCTGTGTAAACTCTCTTGTTTGCTCACCCAACATGCTTTTTCTCTCTGTGACATTCCAAATTTTGTTTAGGTGCCTACACTCTTTCCCAAGTGGCTCTGGGAGAGGTGATGGGGTAATTCTGATTAGTCCAGCTCAGTGGTTTTCAGACTGAGCTGACCATCGGAATCACCTGGTGGCTATAAAAACATGCAATCAGAGTTGAGAAGCACTGAACTCTAACTTTTGGAACAGGGAGAAGATAAGGAAGGCATTTTTGTGTTTTAACGTTTAAAATGGCTGATGAGACAGTATAGTATAGAAGACTAAGAGCATAGGTTGAGGTACTTGTCTGTCCAGGTGCACATACTAGGTCAACCACTAACAGTGGAACTGTGGTTAGTTTGCTCAGCCTTTCTGCATCTTATGTTGTTATCTATAAAATGAAGATTAAATACAGTCTACCAGTTAGGGCTTGCTAGTTGGATTAAATGGGTTAATACATGCAAAATGGTTAGAATAGGCACTAAAAGGTTAACAATTATTATATACTTTCTAAATTGGAGGTATATGTTTTAATATCAAGGTCCTTTTCTTGTCTGAAAGGTGGCTGCTCTGGCCCAGAAGCCAGTATGTAAACTTTTAGTGTTTATTACCTGTGACGGTCTATTTGTCCACATCATCATTACCAGTGACCAAGAAGATGGACAAATTTGCCAAACTCTGGAAAGGCTTGCAAAGTTTGAATGTAGTTCAGGATGCTGAAAAATCTTGGAAGTATGTTGATGAATTAAAGCTAAGTGGTATCTTAATATTTTCAGAATTTATTTCTGATTCACAAAGATCTGAAGAGGAAGTGTAAGGTGTCACTAAGGCTGTTCTAAGTCTAGCAAGCCATTGTGGCAGAGTCTCAAGCAGTCAGTAGCAGGCCTTTCATCCAGGGGACTGGTAAGGAAGAGTTGGAAATGCCTGGGAGAGCGCGGGTGAAGGTGCTGAGATGACAGTATCAGTGACTGGAGCCTTCAGATACTTAAGAATCACAGTGATACGTTTAGAGGATGTTCACTTTATAGTGTTTGACATGCAGGAAACTCTAATAATGAACAGTGCCTGTGTGTGTGATGAGAAATTCACAATAGGAAAGAGAAGGTAGCCAGTGACATCCCTAAGATGGATGGTCCTCTTAAGCTGTTAGGTAATCCTGTTCTCTACCCAAGAATCCTCCAAGTTCCCTGGACAGATTCCCAAAGAAGTTTTTTTTTTTTTCTTGTGACTTCAGTGGCTATTTATCACCTTATGATTTTGGTTTTCTTTTCGGGTCATAAGGGAGGCAAGAATTACTGAGGATGTAAAAATATTGTGTAGTTTACTGGGTTACCATAAATTATGCTTTAAGTGATTATTGACTGTATGTGGCAGTGAATAGGTAAAATGTTTACATTTCATCACAGCATGGTGTCTTTTGTCACTTTTAAACAGTTTAATGTTAGAAACATAACTACGAAAACATTGTTTTATGGGATTCAGTGTTGTTTTGACATTGCTTTTGACTGTCTTCATCTTGTTTAAAGAAAACTTGCCTAGTCAAGTTGACTTTGTTTCAGGATTTGTAGGAGAGTGTTTAGAAATTTGTAGATTATAATTCTAATTAAGGGGTCTTGGATGTTTTACTAGGTTGCTTTTAGTGGATTACATTTCAGAGACTTAGGCAGATAGAAACAGCATTTGAAAACTTTTATGTTATTTAAATGTATATTACTTAAATAATTTTAAATAGCTAACTTTTATTAAGCTTTTTTTTTCTGTTTGCTTTGTGCTAGATTGAGCACAGACATTAATGTAAAGACTCATTTAAATTTTTACTCATTATGTTATTTTACATTAAATAATGTAAAGACTTTACTCATAACATAAAGACTCAAAGTTAAGTATGTTATTATTTATCCCATTGTACAGATGAGGAAACTAAACTTAGAAAGATTATCACTTGTTCAAATCAGACAATATGTCAGTGGTGGAGCTGAAATGTGAACCCACATTTGTCTAACTCCAGAACCTTCATAACCAACCACAATCATAAGCTCTCTCTGTAAAGGGGTATAACTGTGGTCTTAACTCTTGGTTATTTGGAGTGTGTGTACGTTTTGTGATCTAGTGAGGAGATTGTTCTTACTAGCTCATCACAAGGACCATGATTTAAAACTTAAGGCAAGGTGCCCTGAGAAGATTATTGTAAGCAATACTGATTGCTGATTTGTATAGTAAGTATAGACATTCAGAGAGGGGGTTGATTTTGGATCAGTTTTGATACAGACCTATACTCAGAAAACTAGTTCCTATCCCCTTGGTCTCTTAATCTCCTGCTCTCCCTCTCTCAGTTTCTTCTTTCTTCCCTGTTCCCCTTCCACCCTTTGGTAGAGTAAATTTTAATTTCATTCTCATACTTTAGTATTAGGTCTCTTTCCTTAATAAAAATAATGAGATATTTTAGAAATATAACAAGATATAAAGAATCTCATAATAAGCATCACTGTATTTGCTTCTCTTTTAGAAGTAAAAGCTTTCTGTCTGCCTTTCCCCAGAAGAAACCCATCCTTCTGAAAAGGTGGAAACTATCTCAAATCTGGTGTTTATTATTCCCAGACATTTTAATACATATGTACATATCCCTAAGTAATGATAGTATATTTTTCATGTTTTTAGACCTTACATAATGGTTTCATACTCCAGGGATTCTGCAACTTTTTCCCCTTCAAAATCATGTTGGGAGATTTATCCATGTGGATCCATGTAATTCTATTTCATTTAGTTCAACCCCTTTTTCCTACAAATGGCATTTAAAACGACTTTGTTAGTCGATGTGGTGCAGATGTCATAACTAACGTAAGATGTTTTGTGATATACCTTAGATCCCTGCATTTTTTGATTGCAGAAAAACAGAGAATTTATTCAGTATGAAAGCCTTATTGTAATTAACTTTATAAACTTTAAGACACTAGCTTTGATAAAAATCTGTAAATAACGAATCCATGAATTTTGAAGACATTCAATAGAATATTTCTTTGGTATGTTTTTAGCTCAGCAAGGATAATCAGAGGCAAGCCAGTTTAAGTTTTAGGACTGTGAGAAATAACCAGTCTGTGTCACAAAGAGTTTTTAAATGCCTTTTTGCTTTATTGAAATGAGATTTCCAATATTAGTGTATATAAAAAAAAAGTTTGCGTCCATAAACACACGGTGCATTAAGAACTCTGGTAACTGTCAGTCTGGTTAGGTCAGATGCCCATGATTTTTAGGCAGGGATTGGTTGGTATTTTGTGATAGGCCTCACAGCAAACAGGAAACAACCTGCTTTATTTAATAACCAATGTAGGGATACTTTTATGAGAAAGCCTTGACATCCTTCTTTTTTACACACGTGTGTGCGCGCACGTACACACACACACACACACACATGCATGTGCACGCGCGCACCGCAGACATTTTACCTTCTGAGGGTTGGCATCTCTTTAAACCCCAAGATTGACTAGATCGCACCCTCCACTGCGCGGCCTGCCTCCTGGCCCAGCTCCAATTTCCTCCTTGTATTTCCTGAGGAAGATGTTAATCTTGCGTCAATTAATATTTCAACAGGGAGGGTGATTTCTCCTTCCTGGCTGACTTGTCCACCCACAGGCACGGTTTGCCCTCGGGTGCCAGGGCCTGGTGTTCTGTCGCCATCTGGTAGCATGTCATGGTGAGGTGTGTGATTGGAGGAAATCAGTGTGGCCGGAGTAGTGTCACCCCAGGTCCGAATACAGGATGTTTAATGCTCCGTGGAAAAATGAATGGTTTTTTTCTCTGACTGTGAAGTTGGCTCCATCATTTACTGGCAGTGTGACTGTGGGCAAGTTACTTAAACTCTCAGTGCCTTTATTTCTTTATTAGTAAAATGCAGGTAGTAAGAACTCTACCTCTTGGGATGTTGCTTAATCCTCATGTTGTGTATTAAGAGATTATAGAACTCTGCCTGCTTCATAGTAGGTGCTATTATTATTAATTATCATCATCATCATCATTTTTAAAAAATGCTATCCTGACTTCCTTAGGTTGAACTTGAGCCCAGTTGTAGCTTTACCAATAGTGACAGTAGAAACAGTCTGTGAACACATGTTCCTTTCTCTCTTCCAGGCTAGTGATATTTTGAAGCACAGGGCTGAACTAGGCCTCTCATTTGTTAAATAGAAGAAACCATCTATAGTAGTGTGTTGAAATCTGGGATGTTCCTGAAGATCTTTGCTTGAAAGTTTCAAGCCAAAAAAGTACAAAGGAGTGGAGTTTCATTGACATGTCATTACTTTTATTGGAGAATCTGGCCCACAGTACTTCTGTCACTCTGACAGTTTTGTTTTTCATTTGCGAAATACACGTCAAAAGGTGCACAGCACAAATATTAAAGATCATGGGTTTTGAAGTCAGATTACTTTGTGACCTTGGGCAACTTGCTTAACATCTCTGTGCCTTGATTTCCTTTTCTGTAAAATGTGGATAGTAATTTTATCTCCCTAAATATTGCTAGGATTAAATTAGTTAAATTATTTGTAAAGCACTTAGAAAACTGCAAGATCCATAGTGTACCCTGTATGTGTTTGCTAAGTGTAGGAAAAAAAAAGTCTGTTCACAGTCGTCACAATAATAACCTCATTTATGACAGTGGGGGAAAAGTGTCATCCAAGTCATTGAACTTCACCTCTTGTGGGCTAGTTGCTAGAAGTTTAATAGTGAAAAGAGACCACGTTTATCTGAGCAGAAGTTACAAGTTCTAGTTGGGGAGACAGAAGATTAATTAATCATTGTCATTTAACATTGTTGAGTAAGAGTGGGATGCTTTGGCCATGGTTAACAGGACTAACTAGTTTAGGAAGTCAAAGAAAACCTCTAGAAAGTAGTAACTTTTCAGCTGAGACCAAAAGGAAGGCTAGGAGCCTTCCATGCTAAGGGTAGGGAAGGAGGATTCTTCACATTGGGTGAGAGGCCCGGCAAGAGAGCATCTTCCCCTCTGGAGGAGTGGCTCAGATGGGCTGCAGAGGGGGCGGGGTCTGGGGAAGTGGGCTGAGGATTTCAGACTTCATTCCAAGGACAGGGCAAGTGTGGAACCTTTTGAGCAGGGGAATGGCATTGTCAGAATTGCATTTTCTTTCTTTCTTTTTTTTAATCAAGTTGCATTTACATTCTGAATGGCATTTTAGAAAGGTGTTTCAGGCTGTAGTTGTGAGAATGAAGTTGAGGAAAGCGTGACTGGAGGTTTGGAGGTCACGCACATAGACCAGACACCTTGGCGGCGAAAGAGACAGATTCTTGGAGAGTCAGGATTTAGGGGCTGTGGGCTTTGGTGGGTGATTGGGTGTGGGGGCTGAGGAAGGAGGAATCCAAGAAGACTCCTCAGTTCCTGGCCTGGGTGGTTGAATGCTGTCTGCTGAGGTAGTCCAGCCAGAGGGACAGGTTTTGTGGGAGAGAGGATGTTTTTTTTTGGCTATGTTGAGGCAGAGGTTCTTTTGAGCTATCCAGTGAACATAGTAGTTTGCTTCTTTTATGAGTAGGTATTTCAGGAACAGGGAGTAGAGCTAAATGTAAAGATTCTGGAGACACAGAATATGGATAGGGAATGACTGGATAGCAAACCTTTCCAGAGAGAATGCAAGGGAGAAGGCAGGATGGCTCAGGGCAAATCCTGAGGAATGTGACTTTTAAGGGGTAGATGGAAGAGGAGCTCGAGAAAGAGATTTGAAAGCAGTAGCCATTGTGAGAGAGAGAAAAAGAGACAAAGAAAGAGATACACACACACAGACATGAAACATACACAGAGAAGGAGACACACAGAGACACAGAGACAAACACAAAGAGAGGCACAGGTAGAGACACATATGTGCACACACACACAGACACTGAGCCAGAGACAGGCAAAGAGAGATGCACAAGTCAATGAGAAAGAATGTTCCAGAAGGAGGGAGGAGTAGACAAGGTCATGCTACAGGTAGGTCAGCTATCAGGAGTCCAGGTGACATTGCATTAGCAAGACAGTGTCACTGGTAATATCTGGGAGATGAATTTGCAGCCAGCATGGATGGAAGCCTGACTGCAGAGGGTAGAGAAGAGGGAGTGAGGAAAATAAATGAGCCGGTGGTACAGATGGCTTTCCCAAATTACTGGCTAATGGGTGAGATTTGAACATGCTGATGAAGGTATACAACAGAAAGGAGAAGATTGAAGAAATTCGAGGAGTATTCCCAGAATAGAAAGGGCTTCTCAAAATGGAAGATGGGGTTCAGATTCCAGGTGAAGGAGGGACACACCCTTCATCTACTCCACTACCAGAAGAGGTGGAAGGGATGGGTGCACATACCAGTAAATTTGTAGCCTTGTGTCAGGACCTTGAGGAAATTATTAACTGGTGGATTTATTTTCTCTGTGAGGTAGATGGCAAGATAGTTTTTAGTAATTCTGTCTTAATTACTCCTCCACCACATTCTTTTTCTGGTTGATAAGTGAAACATGACTTGTAAAAGTTTGTGTCATAGTCTGTTAGAACTGGGGGTGGGTGGGGATGCAGCATAGATATTAAACTGAAAGGTAATGGCAGGTGGGTAGGGAGAAAAAGTAAGACTGAAATGACTGAATAAACAATCCTCAAGACACCAAGAAATGCCTGTATTTCACACTTTTGTCTGCTGGCTCTTAAAGTAGAATACTTAATTCAAACAGTCCTAAATCTTGGTCTTTAAAAGAAGTATTACATGAAAACACCTTTTCTTCACTGAGAGACTGCAGAATTTTCTGTTTGATCTCAGTGGCATCATGATGGTTTTCTTGGGAGTCTCTAGAGAAGAAAATGCCTCTGGCTAGACCTGGGAAGAGATTTCTGCCTTTTTGTCTTGAGAGGACTCCAGGACTTCAGATTTCTGCCTTTTTGTCTTGAGAGAAGAGGTGGACTAGAACCTTTAAGAGTTAAAAAGTAGTAGTTATCAGTGATCTAAAAATAACTTTCCTACTTTTTATATTCTAACTAATTTAAGAAAGGATTCCTAGAAGTAAGAAATGCTTCAGGGGTTTGCGGGCAGCCTGTCTCTTCCTTCGGCTCTGGATGCACTGACCAGAGGCCCACAGCGTGCCTTCCAGATGTGAAGGTTGGAGACTTGCAGGTTCTTCAAAAGGAGGGAGTCTCGGACCTCATTGCTTGTGTCCCTAGAACTAGAGTTTGGTGGCCTGTTGTGGAAAGCATAGGATGTGCTCTTTTTCCCCTTGACAGTTCACATTTTTTTTGGCATAAAATATATGGTGTATCCTCATTCATTTTCTTCTGTTGCCAGTGAGAGAAACCCAACTAAATCTAGTGGAAGCAAAAAAGAGAATTTTTGACTTGCATGAGTAACATCTGAGGAGTGAGCTTGCTTTAAATACACCCGAATCCCAGGGTTCAAACAATGTCATCAGGTCTCTATCTTTGTGTCTTTAGCATTTATCTCAGTTGGCTAGACCCTCAGGTTGGTGCTTTATGGTGGGGAAGGCTCACATCTTACCTGTTAAGTCCAGAGAACAGTGACTCCTTTTTCCTTAAAGCAGTTTTTCTCAAATGGGAAGATTTTTGACTCTCAGGATACATTTTTGGGTGTTGTGATTGGGAGGTGCTCCCGGCTTCTCATGGGTAGAGGCTAGTAGTGCTGGGCTACTTAGCCTCCTGCATTGCACAGGGTGGCCCCTCTACAGCAAAGTGGTCCAGCTCGAAGCTAATCGTGCTGAGGTTAAGAAGCCCCGCTTAGAGAGATGGAGACTATATGGTTTATATCAGGGGACTTTTGAGAGTAAAATTATGCCAGGACAACGGCTGTAAACTGAGATTGTCCTGGGCAGACCTGGACATTTGGCTGCCCTCTAACGGCACCCTCCACCCAATCCCTGGGCGTGACTGATGGTATATTCCGGCGGCCTGAAGCCTGGGCCCCCCACCCGGGTGCGGAAGCAGGCAGTGAGTGACTGTCTGACCAGGACGCAGGCTCACAACACAGACATGTGGAGAACGTAGAAAAAAAAGCTGATGACCCATGTGCAGGAGAACTTGTGGGTGTGAAAATGATTTTACCTGTTTTGATCTGGTTCTAGGGACTTTATGTGGCAGATGAGGACTATGTGAGGACAGCATGTCAAAATGAGGATGACTCATCTTTTTTTCCCATTGCTTGGTTCATTAATTTTAACCCAAACAGGGAAGGGTGGGAGAGAGGTGAGGATGGAAATGAAGACTATGGTCTGTGCAGCCTGCCTGGATACAAGGTTAAGGTTGTTGACATGATGATGTGGTTCATATCTGTGCCTTACAACCCCTGAAGTGGGGAGTGTCTGTGACACCATTTTGATCATTGTGGCAAAAGCTTAGATTAAAATAGCTAGCATTTATAACATTTTAACTTGTTACAGTCCAAGAAACTATTTTAAAAATTAAATTGTGATTTGCTGGCTTAATTTAAATTCCTGGCACTGATAGCGCTCTTGTTTAATTTTGGAGAAACAAAGTATTGTTAGGAAAAACTGACCTTTGTGAGTGTAATTCATCTGGCAGAGTGGATTGAGTAATTTTACATTCTTTTTCCTTTTAAACAAAGAAAAACCTTTCTTGCGCAGAAATTAGAGCAGATTATTTTTCTCTTTGGTTTTATGTATTCCTGGCTTAATTTTAAATTTGAAATCAATTGAGAAATCCAGTAAACATCTAGAAAAGTCCAAATAAGCTTTTTTTCTTCTGAAATTGTATAATAGTCTGTGGAAATATTTTCCTTGTCTCTATATTACTTGTATGCTGGGTAGTATCTGAAGCAAGGATTTGAAAGTAGGTAAGTGCAACCATTTGGACTATTTTCATTGATAGTCTAGGTAAATTCAGATTTTTAAAATTAAGTATTTATGATGCAACTTCGGAAATCTTAGAATTGACTGCTATATCCTAATGGATATTGTCTAAAAGGCTGTATGACTATGCAAACTATCATCTATTGAACCCTCATACATCCAGAAATGGGAGGTATCACTTAACTGCTGTTAACAGTTTTTGTTTGCTCTAAGCTGTTTCATTGTCTTTTGGCATGTCTACCTGAATGTCAGCAGGAGTAATTTATCTTGACAGTCATAGAACAAAAAGGTTGTAGAAAGTGTTTCTTTGTCTAGTGGAAGCAACTTTGTAAAGACCTTCATGTTTTGTGACTTCGAAGTTTTTATTACAGACTATCTTTAAAGCTGAACATGCAGTTTTGAGTAAATGCACTCCCTCAGCATATTGTATGCAGTGAGAAGAAAATGGAAAGGGGTGAAGATGGACCTGGTTCTATGGTGGAAGCTAGAGCGTTGGTGAGCATTTGACCTTTGGAAGGTGTTGGAGGGCCATCTTAGAATGAAGCATGCTAGATTGTAGCCTGCTTAGTGAATGAATACCAAAACAAAGTTAGAATGGAATGGAATTAATACATACTCAGTTCTGTGGGTTTACGTTGTGTGTGTGTGTAACTAATCATAGTTCAGATGTAATTAAGCTATGTTTATTATTCAAGAGGGATCATTGATGGTTCCTTAAAAATGAATAGTCATCTTCCAACCTGTTTTTTCTTGTGTATGTGAATATCCATTTTTATATGGTGGATTTGTTTAAGTAAAGGTACATATGAAATATTTTCAGTTGAAAACAGCAGTGAGTAGATCACTGTTGTCTTAAGTTAGGGATGTTAGATTTTATTTTAATTTTCTTCATAATCTACTTAGAAGTTTGGGTATTGGTAAACATTATCTGAGATGTATTAAACAAATTTATAAGTTTACCAGAAGTAATGATAATGTGGTTGTAGTAGTAGCAGATAATAGGTTTTTGTTTTGATTTTGTAATTACTTTGTTTTTTTCCTCTGTAATTTATTTTGTATTGAAGTATAGCTGACATACAGTATTATACTGTAGGTTTTAAAAATTTTAATGATTTTAGCAGGTACCATGTAAGTGCCCAAGCCTCTCACATGAATTAGCATTGACTTCACACAGTGGTTCTGTTTGGTGGTTACTCTTACAGTAAATACCACTTTGCAGCTTCAGAACCAGGGTCTAGACAGGTTGGCTTACTTGCCCAGGGGCGCTCACCTGGAAGGCTGCAGTGGCCGCTGCCAGGTACGCACCTCTCTCCAAAGCCCTTAGTTAGTCTTCTAAAAGAGCATACGTTACTGCCATTGCTGCAGTATTTCACAGAACCTTATTTGTGGTAATATCTTGTGCAAAGCCACAGGGGTGGGGTTAATATCTGCAAAACTTGCTTTAGGAAATTTTAAAATTTTCCATGAAAGTGATAAAAATTTCCTTTAAGCTATTAAAAATCACAGGAAAGGAAGTCATTTTCAGATGGTCTAGAATAGTGGCTATACAATTCTACTTGTATTACAAAAAATGAAAAGGATTGCTGCCATTTGCTTTTTAGCTAAAGCAGAATTTAAAGAGCAATGCTGCTAATGATTCATAGGGCACACGGGTTTGGTCGGTACTGACAGCCTGATATTATTGCCATTTTCAGCATCTATGTCTTATCACTGATAGGCAAAGGCCTGTTGGATTTTGCCCCTTAAAGGAAAATAGGTATTTTCCTTTGTTTTGTGGAGTGGATGCTTTACTGTTAATGATGCCAGTTTGGACCCTTGCTTAAATTTGCCGGTTATCTCATTCCTCCAAACTATATTGTTTCTTACTCTCTTCACAAATAATAGCCATTCCTTTTCTTTCTAGATGTATTTTCATTGTTTTTGGTGATGGTATTCTGAATGTTTTTTCCCTGAAATTTTCTCCTGAAATAAAAAATCTCCTGAAATTTGATATTCAGAAGGTTAAGAATTTTGTCCAAAGTCACATATATGGCAAGCTCACAGATAATATTAATGAAGACATTGTACTTAATTTAAAAATATTTCAAAGCTTATCTAATAAATTCTGAATTTAGTAAAACTCAGGTTCCACATAGAAAGCTGGAATTAAAGTCCTTGTCTCCTGACTCCAGCCGTGGAGCTGGAAGAGATACCCAGCACTTCTTACTCTGTAGGTAAGAAAAGCCACTTAGGTACCTGCTTTGTCCTATCTGTCTGTTTCTTGAGGCTCATTTGTAGTGTTAAATTTACATTGAAGTTGTTTATCTTACCTATTTACTTGTAATATTAATGAAGAAGTAAATAAAGAAATCATATTTAAAGAGTAATTTTTCCCTCTTGAAACTATTTTCATGATGCTTATGTCCTATCCATGTATATTGAAAATATAGGTCTGGATAAGAGAGAATCTTGAGACTCAGTGGTTTAATCATTTATATAGGTGAGAATCCTTCCTCCTGATGCTTTCTTTGAAGTTGAAGTAGAGAAATTAATGAGTTAAACAAAGATGATGTGACATTGCATTGTGGGTGAAGCTACCACTCATCTACTACTGGTCCTAATAAAGACCAAACGTTCCTAAAAACTTTGCATCTTACCTTGTTTATGTTCCAGATTCTAGTAGACTCTCAGCCCCTTGAGGGCAGTCTCTGTTTTTCATCCCCCATTAGTGCCTAGAAGGGTGCCCGGCTCTTGGGTTTTGGTTAATAGTTGCTAAGTAAATGCCCATCTGGCTGGTGCAATGTTAGAAGTCCTTGAAGTCTGGAGGGTTAGGTGACACCAGTCAAAGAGCAGATAAAGATGGGAATCTCCAGAGCCTTTGATTCTGGAGCCCCTGGGGTTAAGGCAGAGAGCGCATTTTGCAACTTTGTACCATGCGTTGCTATCTCAGCTCCTCTGCACATTCCTGCTGGGTACTCAAATCTGATGAAAACAATCTACATCATATGGTAGCTCAGGAGGTGAAAGCAGCTAGAGTCTAGTCAGAAAGTCATCTGACCTCAGTTGAGCTGACCGATCTTCACAGCATGAAGACAGGACTCTTAAGAGGAGCTAGGTCACAGGTGGGAGAACTGTTCGATTCTTTTGTCATTCCCAAACTGCCTCCAGATGGAAAGTCAGCTCAGAGTGGTTGTTTTCAGGTAATAATTTCTTTCAGTTGAGTTTGTATTGTCATTCCTTAATAACTGTTTATGTTTAATGTGCTGAAAGTTGTATACAGGTTTTTCTTTAGTCTCTTCCCATATAGAGACAAATTGCATGGGTGAATTTTCACTGTTCTACATGAGTAAAGGTGGGGAATTAGTGTTTATTTCACACAAAGAAAAGCACCAGGAAAAAGACAAAAGTAGTGATTTTGCTACACAGTTAAATTGTACATTGTTTTGTTAGATGTACGGTTGAACAAGGGCCCTGAAGGAATATTGAAATGCTTTCAAAATGATAGCTTTAAGAAGTTCCCAAGCAATAATGATAAAATACAAGCAAACA
>JAVSCE010000825.1:0-15672 GCA_032199065.1 Smutsia gigantea | reverse complement strand
ACAGACCAATCACCAGTAATGAAATCGAATTGGTAATCAAAAAACTACCCAAGAACAAAACCCCTGGGCCTGATGGATTCACCTCTGAATTCTACCAGACATATAGAGAAGAAATAACACCGATTCTCCTTAAAAGTTTTCCAAAAAATAGAAGAGGAGGGAATACTTCCAAACTCATTCTATGAAGCCAGCATCACTCTAATACCAAAACCGGGCAAAGACCTCACAAAAAAAGAAAATTACAGACCAATATCCCTGATGAACGTAGATGCAAAAATACTCAACAAAATATTAGCAAACCGAATTCAAAAATACATCAAGAGGATCATACACCATGATCAAGTGGGATTCATCCCAGGGATGCAAGGATGGTACAACATTCGAAAATCCATCAACATCATCCACCACATCAACAAAAGAAGAACAAAAACCACATGATCATCTCCATAGATGCTGAAAAAGCATTTGACAAAATTCAGCATCCATTCCTGATTAAAACTCTCAACAAAATGGGTATAGAGGGCAAGTACCTCAACATCATAAAGGCTATATATGACAAACCCACAGCTAACATCATACTTAACGGCGAGACGCTGAAAGCTTTTCATCTAAGATCGGAACAAGACAAGGATGCCCACTCTCTCCACTGTTATTCAACATAGTACTGGAGGTCCTAGCCACAGCAATCAGACAAAACAAAGACATACAAGGCATCCAGATTGGTAAGAAGAAGTCAAATTGTCACTATTTGCAGATGACATGATACTGTACATAAAAAAACCCTAAAGACTCCACTCCAAAACTACTAGAACTAATATCTGAATTCAGCAAAGTTGCAGGATACAAAATTAACACACAGAAATCTGTTGCTTTCTATACACTAATGATGAACTAACAGAAAGAGAAATCAGAAAAACAATTCCATTCACAATTGCATCAAAAAGAATAAAATACCTAGGAATAAACCTAACGAAGGAAGTGAAAGACCTGTACTCTGAAAACTACAAGACACTCCTAAGAGAAATTAAAGAGGACACTAACAAATGGAAATGCATCCCATGCTCTTGGCTAGGAAGAATAAATATTGTCAAAATGGCTATACTACCTAAAGCAATCTACAGATTCAATGCAATCCCTATCAAACTACCAACAGCTTTCTTCAATGAACTGGAACAAATAATTCTAAAATTCATATGGAACCACAAAAGACCCCGAATAACCAAAGCAATCCTGAGAAGGAGGAATAAAACAGGGGGAATTACACTCCCTGACTTCAAGCTCTACTACAAAGCCACAGTAATCAAGACAATTTGGTATTGGCACAAAAACAGACCCACAGACCAGTGGAACAGAATAGAAAATCCAAACATTAACCCAAACATATACAGTCAATTAATATTTTATAAAAGTGCCTTGGATATACAATGGGGAGATGACAGCCTCTTCAGCAGCTGGTGTTGGAAAAACTGGACAGCTACATGTAAGAGAATGAAACTGGACTACTGTCTAGCCCCATACACAAAGGTAAACTCAAGGTGGATCAAAGACCTGAATGTAAGTCATGAAACCATAAAACTCTTAGAAAAAAACATAGGCAAAAATCTCTTGGACATAAACATGAGCGACTTCTTCATGAACATATCTCCCGGGCAAGGGAAACAAAAGCAAAAATGAACAAGTGGGACTATATCAAGCTGAAAAGCTTCTGTACAGCAAAGGACACCATCAGTAGAACAAAAAGACATCCTACAGTATGGGAGAATATATTCATAAAAAACGTATCTGATAAAGGGTTGACATCCAAAATATATAAAGAACTCATGCACCTTAACAAACAGAAAGCAAATAATCCAATTAAGAAATGGGCAGAGGACATGTATAGACACTTCTCCAAAGAAGAAATTCAGATGGCCAACAGGCACATGAAAAGATGCTCCACATCGCTAATCATCAGAGAAATGCAGATTAAAACCACAATGAGATATCACCTCACACCAGTGAGGATGGCCAACATCCAAAACACAAACAACAACAAATGTTGGCGAGGATGTGGAGAAAAGGGAACCCTCCTACACTGCTGGTGGGACTGCAAATTAGTTCAACCATTGTGGAAAGCAGTATGGAGGTTCCTCAAAAAACTCAAAATAGAAATACCATTTGACCCAGGAATTCCACTCCTAGGAATTTACCCTAAGAATGCAGCAGCCCAATTTGAAAAGGACAGATGCACCCCTATGTTTATTGCAGCACTATTTACAATAGCCAAGAAATGGAAGCAACCTAAGTGTCCATCAGTAGATGAATGTATAAAGAAGATGTGGTACATATACACAATGGAATATTATTCAGCCATAAGAAGAAAACAAATCCTACCATTTGCAACAACATGGATGGAGCTAGAGGGTATTATGCTCAGTGAAATAAGCCAAGCCGAAAAAGACAAGTATCAAATGATTTCACTCATATGTGGAGTATAAGAACAAAGAAAAAATACTGAAGGAACAAAACAGCAGCAGACTCACAGAACCCAAGAACGGACTAATAGTTACCAAAGGGAAAGGGACTGGGGAAAATGGGCGGGAAGGGAGGGATAAGAGGGAAAAAGGGGCATTACGATTAGCAGATGTAATGTTGGGGGGGCACGGGGAGGGCAGTACAACTCAGAGAAGACAAGTAGTGATTCTATAGCATCTCACTACGCTGATGGACAGTGACTGTAATGGGGTTGGTGGAGGGGACCTGATGAAGGGGTAGTTTAATAATCATAATATTGCACATGTAATTGTAAATTAATGATAATAAAATAAATTATATTAAAA
The DNA here is from genome assembly GCA_032199065.1 of Smutsia gigantea. NCBI lineage: Eukaryota > Metazoa > Chordata > Mammalia > Pholidota > Manidae > Smutsia > Smutsia gigantea. The sequence goes on along the minus strand of JAVSCE010000825.1, from coordinate 12,853 downwards.
ATAAATTTAAAAAAAATGAAATAAACCATGAGAAATTTTTTTTATTGTCTCAGAGAGGGAAAAGTCTTTCTAATTAGAACAAAAAAACTACCAAAAAAGAGAATGATGTATCAAAGTACATAAAAATTAAGAATTTCTATAGGGCGAAAAAAAAAAACATGATGAACCAAAAACAAAGGAAAACAAACAACATGCTGGAAACATTGTTGGAACTCTTACATGAGGGTCAATTCCCTTAATAAATAATAAGTCGATCGGATGGAAGCAAAGGGAGATGCAAATGGCTTTTAAAACAGGAAAATATGCTCAACCTCACACAATTAGAGAAACGTACATGAAAACCACGAAATTTTACTTTCTACTTATCAGATCTGCAAAAATCAAAACACCTGATGACACACCAACCAGGCTGACAAGGCTGTGGAGAAACGGAGACTCAAATCTGGCAGCAGGAAGGTAAACAGATGAAATCTCCCCGGAGACAAAAATCACAGATGCGTAGGCCTTTGACCCAGCAGTTCCATTCCTGAGAGTTTTTTCCTAAAGTCTTACTCCCACATGTGCAAAATTACATAATTATTATAGCACTGTTTGCAAAATACTGGATGGCCCCATCCATAGGGAAGCAATACAGAAATGAGACTACTGCATAGAAAGCGGAACAGCTCCAGCTGGGCCCATCAGGAGAGCTCTTTAGCAGAAAAGTAAGTGAAAAAAGTTAGCAGAACAATATTTGACGCTTTTACTGGTAACAAGAATAGTTCAAATGACCCGCATGCGTGTGGCACGGGAGGCTGGGGGAGGACAGAAGCAGGGCGGGCCCATCCCAAATGCCTCAGTGCCGTTTCCCGACTTAGGAAATGGTGGTAAGAATGGAACCCACTCTCGGGGTTTTGGGAGTTCCAGTTGGTTGATAGCCATGAAGAGGGAATCATGCTGGTGCTGAGCAGGCGCCCAGGCTTTCTCACGAGGAATCTCCTCATGTCCTTTCAATCTGGTGCCCTGAGCATGTTTACCTATTCAAAAAGTAACAGAAATATTTTAAATAACAATGCAGTGACTTGGAAAATGTTTGATAGAAAGTTAAAAAAAAAAAAGCAACAAAAAGCAGGCCACAAAGTTATACATAAATAAATACTTGAATGTAAAAGATGGCTTAAAAATAAGCCTAAGAAAGACTGGAAGGAAGTGCACAAAATGTTCACAGTGGTTTTGTTAAGAGTGGCGGAATTACAGTTTTTTGCCATTTTTCAAATATCTGTAGTGTATTTATAAGTAAATTTATTCATTTAAATAACACTAAGGGTTTACCACGTGCCAAGCACTGTGCTAAACACTGAGACCCCCAATCTTGCCATTCTATGAAGCAGGTTTTATTTACCAAGAGGACACTGGTTGCCCAAGGTCACAGCTGGATGGAGCCGGCACCGGAACCCGTTCATCCCCAGCCTGTTTACTCTGGAGTGAACATTTGCTAAGCAACACTCTCAGAAGCGGGGGCTCAGTGCTGAGTGTGGGATGGTGGGCAAAATCTGGCATGGCCCCTGACCCACTGGAGCTTCAGAGGGTGGCAGGATTTATCAACAACTACCGAGGACATGCAGGGCTGTGGGCTAGGTCCGGGCTGGGAGGGCTGGTGGGCTGGACACTGGCCTCATCTGTGGCATCAGCAAGGCTTCCCTGAGGAGGGAGTTTCACCTAAGTGTTCAACCCTATGAGTTAAGTGGGCAAATGGGGGAACAGCATTCCAGGTCCCAAAGAGGGGGAATGCCTGGTGAGGCTAAGATAGGTCCCAGGAGTGAGGACACCAAGTGAGAGCCAGAGCTGAAAGCACCTGTCCTCAAGAGGCCTTCTTGCTGGGTTAGGGGTTTTGTGTATCCTCAGAGGACTGGGAGCCTGGGTGGTTTGGCGGGAGGGGCTGGAGGTGAAGACTCTCTGCTATGGGAAGAATGGACAGGCGGAGGTGTGACATACATGTACAGCCTGTACATATCCGACACCCGTCCCATCTGCGAGCTGTCTGGGCCCAGGGCCTCCAGAGGGTCACCTGGCTTGGCAGCAGCCTCTGCCCGGCCTGTCTCCTCCCAAAGTGGGGGTCACCGGCCCCTTTGGGGAGAGTCTGAGGCTGTCCTTGGCTGCTTCCCCGTGGGGCAGCCAGGGCAGTGAATAGGCTTCTGTGGCCCTCAATAGGCCTTTCACCACCTCATGCCTCTCAGAGCCCATCACTGGCTGAGGACCCTCCCTTGGGACACAAGAGACAAAGAGTCAGCTCAGGGAGGCCTGGGCTGCCCTACAAGACACTTGGATGGAGAAATACTGGTCAGACGGTCCCGTGAGCAATCCCATGGCCTGGCCCACCTTTGCTCCAGCCTAAGGAAGTGGGGAATTCCAGTGGAGCAAGGAGATGGTATCACTTCTCTGCCTTCTCTGCCTTCTTCAGAAAAAAGTTCAGGCTCCCTCGCCAGATGAGAGGGCCTCCCAGACAGCCCCCTGAATTCTGGGGTGTGGTCCCCACCTCTCTTCCCTGGCCAAACACCCTGGGCATCCTCAGCCTGCCACCCCACTCAGCCGCACCATAAGGCCTAGGGCCCATTCTGACCTGGCTCATATGAGTCAGCTCAGTTGTCACCTCCCACAGGGGTCCACCCCACCTTTCCTGACCCATATGCCACCTGTACTCAAGAACCTTTCACTTCTGAGCACCCACCTGCTACTTCACCTCATCTGATCTTCATAAGTATCAAGTGAAGTCAAACTACTATGTTCATTTAACTGATGAGGAACTTGGGGCCCACAGCTTGAGTCACCTGTAAGTACGTAGCAGAGCCAAATTAAAGCCCAGATCTGCCTTTCAAGCCTGCTCTTAGCTCTGTGCTCTGGGCCGGTCACACTGATTCCTAACTACCTGACTGTCCCTCCCCACCAAAATAAGGCATCTTTCAGGCAGGGTAACCTGCTACCCAGCATTGGGCAGAACCCACAACAGAGAGTCACCAAATGTTGAACAAATAAATTTGTGGCTATGACAAACCCTCCAGCTTTCAGTTTGCTCAGAGAACACCAAACACCACACCAGCTTTGAAACCCACCCTGAAGCTGCCATCAGCAAGAACTTTATTCATGACTACTATGTATGTACCATGTTGTGAAATCCTTGAAGTGCTTTTACAACCCTCAGATCACATCTGGGATCTAATAACCCATTTCATAGTTGAGGAAACTGAGGCCCTTGGCCTTGGTTACCTGGCAAAATCAAAACTGGACTGGAATCCAGGTGGGGTTCAGTCAGCTCCAACTCTGAGAGCCTGCTCTGCCAGGCACTGCGTGAGGCCCCCTGACCCCTGACCTCAAGGTCACTTTCATGGGGTGGGGCTCCTGCCAGAATGGTCTGCAGCCAGCAGTTCCCAGCAGCAATCCCCTAAACTCTCCAAAACTGCACACCTGCCAACTCCCCGCGGCCCTGCAGCCTTCATCCCAAGTCACATGCGCCTCCCCATAGACGGTTTCCCGATGGCTTCAATCCAACCTGAGCTCACTGAGCAAGTCAAACAGTAGCTCCACCTTAGAAGGCCCACCTCCCATGAGCTCACCATCGCTGTGGCCTTATTCAAACTCCTGACTCACTGCTTTGCTCTGACACGGAGAAGGGCCTTTCAAGAGGAGCAGCCATACTCCTGAGTAATCTTTCAGGCTTCTGCAGACAACCTACACAAGATACCCCATCCCAGAAGGGAGCTGTGACCCTGCCCAACTGCCTGGGCTTGAGATCACACAGTCACCCCCCTGGTCACTGAGTCAACATTCCACCTCCTCCCAATTCCACCCCAGAGCACTACATGGCATGAGGCATGGTGCTGAAGCCTAGAAGCCTAGACCAGCACTGCAAGAGATGCGTATAGCCCGCTGGCTCCAACTGCTGTATCAGTGCAGATACTCAGACTCAGAGGGTAGAACTCAAGGCCACGTGAGGGCACCCATTCACTCACTCCATGCCTGACTCACTGAGGCACACGGCTAGACCAGCACCCCCGACTTGAGGCCTGGGCACAGGGAACTGCCTGACTTGCTCACTGCTGAGCCCTAGCACCCAGCTCCCGCAGGCCCTCCAGGTTCAGGCCGACGTTTACTAAGCGCTTCCGATGTGCCAAGATGCAAAGCTGATGACACTCTGCGTGAAACAAGGATCAAGGGCACCTTGGGCCCTGGGCAAACACCAGTGGATGACTGGCCCTTCACCTGCTCTACCTTCAGTGTCATCTACCGCGCTCCCTTTGGAAACCTGACAAAACTAAACATGCTCCTGCCCACTCCCAGGGGGCCCCTTCTCTTACTGTTCCTCTGCAATGCAACTTCCTCCTCAGAATGCCCACTCCCGCGTACATCTCCTCCTTTACAACCTCCTTCCTGGTGAAAACCAGGGGCAGGGTCTTCCCCATACACTAGACCTAGCAAAGCCATACAGAAAACAAAGACACCAAATGCCTCTCCTCAGAGAGAGGTGGTGCCAGGGTGAGAAAGGACAGACCACAGCCTTGAGTTCAGGAGGACAGGTCCAGAACCCAGACTGACTGTGCTGGGACCCTGAACCAAGAGCCCTGACTTCACTGCACCTCATCTTCCTCTGCCAACAGGGACGACACACCTCATCAAAGGGCTGCTACAGACGAGCACATTACCTGGCATACAATGATGGCTGGTAGCTGCTCTGAACCCAATTCTCCTTGGGACAGAACCGGCCTCGCTGGACCTCTAGGGAGGGCTCCCGGGCACAGCACCTCTGGTGGAGGTGACTTCATGCCTGTGGCCCCAGCAGCACAGCAGGCAGAGGGCAGGAACAAGGACTCCCAGGAGCAGAGCAAGAGCTGAGGGGCCCCAGAGTGAGTGCAGCTCCCCTCCCCAGGTCAGGAGGAATCTGGAAGCCTAGACCCCCGCCCTCCTGGAGCGGCATGGTCTCAGGATCACCGGAGGCACAACCACCACAGACGATAGGACAGACCTGCAGACAGAGGCAGGGTGCTCTGGGGGTGTGAAACATGCAGCCCAAAGTGGAGCCACAGCTCTGGGTAGTGGGATGACAGGGTTCTCAGCTCCACCTTTGGGGAAGGGGCAGGATACATGATTGCTCCTGTTTCTGTTTCCTCCTGTTTCATTGCTGTTGGTCCTGGAGCAAAGCACACAGGCCCTCCCTGAGGTTGGTGTGACAGGCCCTGCTCGGGGCACAAGGGGGCTAGGCTGTAAACAGTAGAGTGTGGACTGGGGAACGTGTATCCCAGAGCCACAGGCTGAAAGCAGTGGTCCTAGTTCACCTTTCTCTCCCATTTCAGCTAAGAGGACACTGACACTGGAATGGGGACGTGGCCCATGGCCACTCCCACAGGTCCCCTGGATCTGACCCAGGCTTTGGCACCTATTACGAGCTGCCTCCATGATACCCCAATGTTACGGGTCTGGAGGCCAACCTCTGCCCCAGGTGAAGGCAGAGCAGTAATCAGTCCTACACCACCAGCAGAATGGAGGCCCAGAGAGCTGCAGTGATTTCCCCAAAGTGGTACAGCAGCATTCAGGGAAAAATAAATTATGAACCCTCTCTGCTCTCTTCCCCACTCTGTCTCTGCCTAGGCCCAGCCCTGCATGAGGAATGCACCACTCAAGGGCCACTTCCCTAAGAAATGACCACCCTTTTCATATAACAGACACTCATCTTTTGATCAACTACCCACACTGCCCTCACAGCCTCTTCCCTGGGCCACTCTCATGGAACAGCCCACCCCGAGCTGGCACAGGGGATGCAGAGCCACGGCCCAGAGCCCTGGAGGGGAGCCTGGGTGGTGAGGGAGAGGAAATCACACACATGTCAGAGGAGTGGTGGTGGCTCAGTGAAGGAAGCAAGTATAAATAAGACGGCAAACTCAACAAGGTAGACTGACTTGTCTGAGGCCACACAGCAGGGGCAGAGCAGGACCGGTGTCTGCACCAAAGGGTGCCGACACAGCTATTACCCTCTCGCCTTGCAGAGACATCCCTGCAACTGTCTCTTCATGTGAGGTCAAGTGCTCTGGTTTCTCTGAAAGGCCACAGAGTCCCTGTCTCAGGAGAGAACTACACAGGCAGCCTCCCAGGCTACTCCAGCCCCAGAAACAGAGGCCGAAACCCACAGGCCTTAAAAATAGGCCCAGGAACTGAAAGAGGCACTGCTACCACTCCAACGGTCACACTTCCTCCCAGCAGCACTGGCCAGATCCAGTCTGCCTGCTGCAGGTGGAGTTGGAAGGCCTGGGGCCCCAGGGAACTCAGGAAAACTGTGCCCCATGACTGCAAAGCAGTCGGACTCGAGGGTGATACAACCCCAATTCTGTGTGCAGGCGCCAGGCCAGGCACTTTGTATCATTCATAATAAATACAGCAACAATAGGGGTTGGGTCTGACTCTGGGCCAGGGCTGGTGCTGCACCCAGACCTGCGTATCTCATTTACCCCTCACGCCGCTGGGGAGGTTGTGCCTGTTGCTTCTCATACAATTCCCATAGCCTCACAGATTTGTCGTTTCTGCTTTACAAATGAGGACACCAAGGCCCAAAGAGTGGCATTCTCAGGCCCCACAAATCTTCCTTTCCAGCCACACCTCCTATTACAATCTCCCACCCCAGTGGGAAGGGTCAGGCTATATCCACCTCTGGGCCAGATGTCTGCATCACCTGGTGTCTGGCACTGGACCACCTGGTTCTTCCCAGCTCAGAGATTCTGGAACCCCACAGAAGCTACCTCAGCCAGCCAGCCTGGTTCATCTGTTACCTGGAATCACAAGCAGTTTCGTACAGATAAAACACCAAAATCCTGCTCAGGGTGACCACAGCCCTGGCTGCTTCCAGCAGGGTTTTTACTTCAGCTACATCACCTGTGCATCTGGCTTCTCTCCCCTGCTCAATCATGCCAATCAGGGCCGATCCCCCTGCCTGACTCAGAGCAAATGCTCCGAAAATATTTCTACCGCCGAGGCCACAGTAGACAGACTCTGAAACAACAGCTTGTCCAGGGCCAAGTGTCTCCACCAGGGGATCCCTCAACACCTTCAACACAACCTCAGAGGACACACAACAGTTCTGAAAAACCCAAGCTTTAACTAAACAACAAAAGTCTGGGAAGGTTAAATTAATTCATAAGTGTAACAGGTTGTCACAGCTGTAAAGTAGGGATGTTGAAGTTCTTTGGGCCAGCATCCTGGGTTCATGTCTGGGTGCCAACTGCTGGGTCCTAACTCTACTTTGGGCATTAAGTCACTGCTGAGCTTGCCTTTCTCTGAACATCACAAGTATTATCTGAAAAATGAAGAGATGGGCAACAAGAGCCCTTCTAGGAAGGTAAGATTCCACTTTGCTTGGCCATCCACACCCTTCATTTCCTAGGCCACAAACTGACTTCTCTAATTCATTTGCTTAGTGTTCGGACACTGCACTGTATGTGCCCCATGCTGGGCACTGAGGAGACTCAGACTGAGTAATGTCCTTGGGGGCTCACTTGCTAACTGGGAGAAGGACACACAGACCACACTACAATGCCACAAATCACCCTGCTCCTCCAGCAGACACGTACACAGTACAAAGAGGGCACAGGCAGTGAGACAGGGAACAGAGGGTTCCCAGGGTGGCAACATGGAAGCTGATGCTAGAAGGGAGACCTGCAGGACAGGTGAGAAGGGGCTAGTTTTCCAGGCAGAGAAAACAGCTGGCATCAAAGTGCAGACCATCAGAGCCTGAGTTCAGGGATGCTCAGGGGGAGGGGAGACAGGGAGACCTTGTGTGTAAGGGAGGATGGGAGGCAGGAGAGGAGATACAGTAAAAGTGGGACCACTAGGCTCTGCTCTCTCAGCCTAGTACGGGGCAGACCCCCTAGCCAGATGCAGCACAGTGGGCACAGCAAGGCCTGGCTGGGGACATTTGGCAGGGGAGGGGGAGGCGGGGCAAGGGAAGGAGTCTGACCAAGGGTCAGTCCCAGCTGTGCCACTTCTTCACTGGCTGGCTGGGCAAGTGTCTTGCCTATGTGAACCTCGGGCTCTTCACAGGTGAAATGGAATGATAGTCCTCTCTGACAAAGTATCAAATTGACAGCATGCATAAAGCACCTGGCACATAGTAAGTGCTCTGTAAATGCCAGGTCTGGAATGATAGTCCTCTCTGACAAAGTATCAAATTGACAGCATGCATAAAGCACCTGGCACATAGTAAGTGCTCTGTAAATGCCAGGTGCTGGAACAAATTACTGCTGTTCTTAGGGGATGGGCCTGCAGCTCCTTGGGGCAGACTGTCTAAAGGGAGAGAAGATGCTCAGAGGTAGAGGACAATAGGAACATGCTGACAAGGGCACGGGGAAGGTTCCCTGGAGCTGCTGAGCAAACAGAGCTGAGGGACCTGGAGCAGATGGTCCCTTAGACCCCTCACATTTCAGGCATCCAGGCTTGTCAGGCTGGCAGGCATCCAGGCTTGTCAGGCTGGCAGGCAGCCTGGCACACAGTAGATGCTCAGTAAATGTTTGCTGAATTAGTGAGTATCCTCAATTTCTGTTCAAAACTAAGTTGTGGAACCTTTTCAGAAAAGTCCTCGTTCACCCCCACTCACTCTGTGGGCACTCCCACCCCTGCCCAAGAGGAAACTTCATTCCCAGCAGAGCAAGGCTGGGACCTCATCACTGAGGGGAAGTGTCTTATGCTAAGCTTGCCTCCTCCAAAAAGGAGAATTCCAATTTATTGCCTCTTCTCCCCGGGCTCCAGGGCATGGCCTGCTGAGGGGCCTGAATCCCAGGGGCTGCCACATCCCTGCTGCTGTGGGGATAGGATGGATATGGCTCTCTGGACTCAGTTTCCCCAGTGATGAAGGGGACTGGTAGACTCTCCAAGCCTGACATTCCCTTCTCCACAATGCTGTCACCCCCTCCGAAATCCCCAGCCCAGAGTGGGCTGGAGGGTAGGGTGCGGTGGGGGGTGGCTGACAACCATATGAAGTCATTCCCGCATGAAGAAGGGAGAGGTCTTCTCTGCAGAATATGACAAACCAGACATGACAGGGGAGGGGCCCCTCCCGCCTCCGTCCAGGCGCCATCCATCAGTGGATTACCTCACACGCAGCCAAGCAGGGAGACCCCACCCACACCTGCAGCCCTAGGCTCTTTTCAACAGTAAAAGGCACCCCACTTCACCCCACCCCACCAGATCTGACTTAGGGTCTCACAGCGCAGGATCACACCCAGAGCAGGCTGCTCTCTCTGCCAAGCGGGAGGGTGGGTTCCGGGGGCCACAGCCCAACAGGTCGCCGGTTAGAGCTAATGGAGGAGAGGAACCGGGCGTGGGGAGAGGTGCGGGAAGACAAAGGCATTATTTCAGGCAGCTGGAGACATGGCTCTGGGAAGCTGGGGGCGGCATGGCCCTACCACGATGGGCTAAGGGTCTCCCCAAATACAGCAACCACATTCCGAGAGGCACGGAGGCCCCAGGGAGGGCTTCCTGAACAAGAGAGGTCCGGCTGGGTCATGGAGAGGGAAGAAGGTAGGGCAGAGTAAGACACCGAGTGACCCAAGAAACGAGGTACTGAGACATGAGCGTGCGAGGCCACTCAGAACCAAAATCAGAGATGGAGAAGAGGGACACAGGAAATGATCGGACGCGGAGTCCTGGGGGCCCACGTAGAACACGGCACGCAGGGAGCCCCGGAGACACACACGGGCACAGACACTGGGGGCCGCGCCCAGGGCCCCGGAGGCCCCACTCACCGAGGCCGCAGACCTCGCGACGCAGGCTGAGGCGGCTGCGCTCCTCCGCTATGGCGCGCAGCATGTGCTGCAGCGAGCGCTCCTCGGCCTCGGCGCCGCCCGCAGGCTCCGGGGAGGCGGCGGCGGCGGGGAGGGCGGGCGGCCCGGCCCGGAGCGCGGGCGCAGGAGCGCAGGCCCGGCCCGGCGGCCGCGCGGGCCATGCCGGGCCCCGGCTCATCGCCCACGCCGCGCCCGCGCGGGGGCTGGCGCCCCGCCGCCCCGCGCCGCCCGCCCCGGCGCCGACCGCAGCGGCACCAGTGAAGCCACAGTCCGCCTGTGTGCGCGTCGCCGCCTGCCACCCGCCGCGCCTAGTGAGGCGAGCGTACCTCCGCGCCGCCGCCCGCGCGCCCCTCACGCCCCGCCCACACGCCCCGCACGCCACGCCCGCTCGCCTCGCACGCCACGCCCACGCGCCCCGCACGCCACGCCCACACCCACCGGGCTCCACCCCTTGCCCCGGCCCATAGGTCTTCGACCTCCGCTCCGCCCCGCCCCGGCCTACCGGACCGTCGCAGCCCGAACCTTCCGACTCACCAGGCCGCCCTGACCCATCCGGTCTCCAGACCCAGGCCTCAGCCTCGCCCCCGACCCACCAGGCCCTACCCCAGACCTACCAGGCTCCCGGCTTCCCTCTCCAGGTCCACGCGCCCCGTCTGGCCCCGCCCACTCTCCGTGGCTGGCCTTCGCCCACCATTCTCTTCCTCCAACTGCCCTCGGGATCCTACTTCGGCCTCCAGCGCAGTCTTGTTACTCTCCGTGGCACCGCGCCCCCGAACCACCTTCACCAGGCCCAAAGCCCACCTCGGCCCTCCCCGAGACCGCGCCGGGCCCCCACCGGCGCACAACATCCAGCAGTTTCTTGTCTCTGGGCCTCTCCCACGGCACCTTCGGCCCATTATCCCCTTCCGCGCAGCTGCCCCGCGCGATATTGGCTTTGTCACTCGGCCGTCTAGTTGCCACCCTCCTCTTCTCCATCAAGTTGCCAAGGCCGGTTTCCCCTGGGAACTTACCCCGCAAAACCCAGAAAGAGGTCACCCCTCCATAAAGAGGTCCCCTGGTGGGCATGATAGCAAAGCTCTTCCCGCCCCCACTGATTCCTTCGCCTGGCACAGTGCAGGGTGTTGAGAAAGGCTCTTGACCTCAGTTTCCTTAGCAGTACAGTGGGGTCCTCCCGACTGTTGACTAGGTGTGTATGAGGTCAGCTGGGCATGGGAAGCAGCTCAGAGGCTCTCACCTACGTCCTCCCTGGCGGCCCACCTCCACGACAGGGTGAGATGGAGAGGGAAAGACGGTGCTGGGAGTCCCACCCAGCTAAACCTCCAACCCATAACCCCTACTTCTCAGACCCACGGAGGAGGGTCCTGCCTTCAGGCCCCACCCCCTCCCTCTGTCTGAAGGGCTCTTCTCCACTCCACCCCACACACCTCACAAAACCTGCTTCCTCATTTCCTTTGGGTTCCAGTCTCACCTCCTCACAAAGAACCTTCCCTGACTGCCTTACCTGAACACCACAGTCTCTGTCTCTCCCATCCCTCACCCTGCCTTCTTTTTTTTCACAGCATAGCACTGACCTCCTCTGACATCACACCGTAGAGCTGTGTGTTCTGTTTATTGTCTGACGTCCCCACTGAGGAAGCGGCTGTTTTCTGCATGCCTGTATGTGATGGGGTATGAATGAATGAAAAATGAGTGAGAGGTGTAATAGGAAAGCAGAGAAGTCCTGGAAGAGGCAGTAGGGAGGCCTGGCAGGTGGGGCATGGGAACAGCCCTAGAGGGGGAAACAGGTGGTCTGGGTCCTGCTTCAGGCTTCACCCATAGTTTTGTGCCACTAGGCCCTTAGGGCAGGGCCTGTGTTTAACCCCTTGACATCCTCAGCACCAGGCACTGGGGACAGAGCTGTATCCAAGTGTGCAGTGAGGGAGTTAATGAAGAAATGATGGGCCAGAGGTGTATCTCTCCTCTCCCTGGGATCTGTGTCCCCATTGGTAAAATGAGGACACTGGCTTGAGAGTAGTGGCCTCCAGTTCCAATTCTGGACCACTGGGATTCTGGCTGGTGGAATTATTGAGCAAGACCTCAGAGCTTGGCAAGGCCAATAGTCACCTCCCTCTACATTTCCCCAAATTCCCTCACATCCCCTGCCTGCTCCATTTGTTCATGAAATTCTTCTTACCTGGAATCCTTTCTTCTCCACTGTTGTGCTCACTTGGAGGCCCACTTTCCCCAGGAAGCCTCCTGGTTAGGTTTGGCCAATGCATGTGTTCTTACCTGCTTTACCAACTTGCTTCCTGCCCGGCCAAGGTTACCTACATAGATTCTGTGCCTTAGGACCAGCATCAAATCAACTCCACCCCATTTTCCCTGGCATTGGGCCCTGGACAGGTGCCAGAAAATACATCACTTGGGCTCTCTCCTTTTTTATCTTAATAATACTCCAGGTATTGCCCACATAGAGAGTTTTTTTAATGTCAACAAATGTCAAGTTATCCTTTGGACTTGAAGTGGGCATGAGTGGGGCTTCTGGGGGCCACAGGGCATATTCTGTTTCTTGATCTGGGTACTGATTACACGGGTGTAGTCAGTTTATACCAAGCTATAACTTTGTGAGTTATGCACTTTGTATAAATATTCACAACATTACATAGAATTAAAAATAAAAATCCTTGAAAAAATTCTACTTTAGCCATATTTCCCATGAGAATGAAAACATTCTTTTCTGCAGAGAAGTGAAATGCACTTTTAGAGAGACCACTGGGAAAAAAAAAAGAGTATGTAGGCAGAATGATGGCCATCAAAGATGTCCAACCCTGACCCTGGGAATCTGTGAATATATGTTACCTTACATGGCAAATGGACTTTGCAGGTGTGATGAAGGGTGTGGACTTTGAGATAGAGGATCACCCTGGATCATACATGTGGGCCCCATCTAATCACATACATTTTTTTAAATTGGAGCTTTCTGGACTTCCGGGAAGATGGCGGTGTGAGCAGGGCAGCAGAAATCTCCTCCCAACACTATATTTATCTACGAAAACACCGAAAATACATCTATTCCT
>JAVSCE010000824.1:0-146491 GCA_032199065.1 Smutsia gigantea | reverse complement strand
TGAACTCTTGTTTAAAACCTGAAACTTGAGAGTTCAACACAGAGTTGCACATACAAAGAAATACTAAACAAAAATATTTGTGACCATTTATGGAAATAGTGAGATTAGAAAAATAAGACTTTCCCTGAAAAAATAATCAATTCAAAACCTCTCTGTTGACAATGGTTCAACTAATCCATTTGTGTGAGTCCCTTTGTAATTAGTTCTACTATTTCCTAAGAGTAAAGATTTTCACCAAAGTTGGATCTAAGTTTGGCCCTTAGAAGCATTCAGATGCGCTTAGGCCCAAATATCCTGGATTTATAAGGCCACAAACTCAATAGTGAAAGGATGAAGCACAGCCTTAAGTATGGTCCCAAACCACAGCCTCAGAGTACCCTGCCAGAGAAACCCCCGTGATTATACACCAAGCAAGATCCACTGCGGGCTACAGAGAAAGAAGCCCACCCCCGGCTCTGACAATGCAGTCAGATCACATCTTCCTGAAGCTGAGATCTGTCAATTCAGGTAACCCCCCGAAGGCACCCGGTACAGGACAGGAGATCTGACCACCTAAAGTTTCCAAACAATCAAGGTGAAGGGTAAGGAAGAACTGCGGTTGTCCTGAACTGATAGTGTTCTGCTCCTTTGTAATACCTGTAGCATTTTAATTTTTATTTTTTTATTTCTTTTCCAATTTGAAATCTGATAGGTTTTGCAGACTTTTCTGTCCCCGAAGCTGGGCTCCTTCCAGGGCACTGTTTTTAAAACACGGCCTTTTTACATTACTTGCTCCTGGAACATCATCTGTCTCTAAGTTTCCAGTGCTTTACTGAGGTCGATTTTCATTTCTGCAAATCACAGGCAGCCACTTGCTTCTGAGAAGTTAACAAGCCTCCTGAGAAATGCTGGTGACTGGTATTTCATTGTTTCATAAGTATTTTTATACAGTGACACCATTCAATTTTAAATAAATTTGAAAAAAAAGACAAAATTAAAAAACAGTGATAATTATGATCTGGATTTTATTTATTTTCGTGGGAGGAAATAAATTTATAGAAAGGAGGCGTGAACCCTCTATTGTTTTCAACTCACTTTAAATCCTTCAGGTTGAAAAAAATACAAAACATTTTTTAAAAGGGGGGAGCTCATTAGAAGTTGAACTTTCTTTAAAGCGGGCCTCTGGACTTGAAAACAAGTGTTGCTGCTACGAACAAAGACGAGAAGTGCACCCAGATTTTCTTCCCTCTTGGGGATCAATTCTTTTCCAATAAACAAACAAATCCCCCAGTATTTCCTACCGAAGGGAAGTTTTCCAGGGAGAGTCTCCTCCAGGATTTGGTGGTAACTGCGACTCAGTCTTTTTTGGACACAATGTTTCTGCTGACTCCTGAAAATTTTCCACTTGAATGTGCAATGAAGCAGCGGCGGCGGCAGCAACTGTCCTGGAGAAGCGGCAAAGACGACCGAGTCTCCTTTCATCTTTGGAAGGGAGCGAAACCCCCACCAGCAACGCAAGTCGGCGCAGACCTCGGGCGGGCCTTAGGGGGCCCGGCGCCTGGAGGGCCGGAGAGGAGAAGTGGGGAGATCGGCCCGGCTTCGGGCTCCGAGGCGGCGCCGGCGGCTCTCCCGCCCGCGCTCGCTCCGAACTTCTGACTTCTCCGGGAAAAACGTGAAAACTGCCCGAGGGTGTGTGCGTGTGCGCGCGTGCAGGCGGGCGGGCGCGGGGGGCGCGGGGGGCGCGGCTCGGCCGGCCCAGCGCCTCCAGGGTCGCCGGCGGGGGCCGCCTGTTGCCGCGAGGGCTCCGCAGCGCGCGGCCCAACTTGGCGTCCCGGCAACTCGCGCGGCGGCGCCGGGCCGCTCACCTAGAAAGGGGCGCGGGGAGGCGGGCGCGGGGGCCCGGCCCCGGCCCTCGGCGCGCCCGCCCGCCCGCCCGCTCTTCGCACACAAAGCAGAGCCCCGAGAGAAAGAGCGGCCCGAGCGGGTCGCGTCGCCGGCCCCCGCCCCCACGCGCCCCCCGCACCCAGCATCCGCCCCGCGCGCCAACTTACCTCGGCGAAGGGAGCCGCCGCAGCACCCGGCACGTCCAAGGCAAACTTCGGCGCCGCTTCCCCCGCCCTCCGCTCGGTGCCCGGCTCCCTCCCCGGCTCCCGGTCCCCGGGCTGGGCCACCCCACCCCTGCCGAGCACAGCTCCTGCCCCGGGGCCGGCTGGGCGCACTGGGCTGCTGCCCGCGGCTCCGGGCAAAGGTGGATGGGGTGGGGGGGCTTCACTGCATGGCCTGTCCCTGGACGCGGCCGCCCCGGGCCCGGGCCCCGCCGCGCGGACTGCCCCGCAGGGTGGAAGCGAGTCTGCAAAGTGCTTGTTGAGCGCCCGCGGCGGGCGGCGGGGCCGCGGCGGCGGCTGCAGAGGCTCGGCTCGGCTCGGGCGGCGCGGCGCGGCGCGAGCGATGTTAAGAATGTTCGGAATGAGGACAGGAATGAAATGAACGCCAGGACCGAACTCGCTCCGGAGGGGTGGGGCCTCGGTGACGTCATGCGGCCTGCTGCCCGGGGCCGGGGCGGGGCCTGCCGCCGCCGGTGACGTCATGGGGATTCGGGGCGGGGCCGGCCCGGCCTCCTAGCCGTTGGGGCGCTGACTCCTCCCGCAGGGGAGGCGGGGCGGAGTCTCGCGCCCACGGGGGAGAGGAGCGCGCGCGGGAGCCGCCCTACCCTCTCTCGGCGCGGGCTCCGGGCTTTGTCCGGAGCTGGGCGGGGCAGGCGGGAGGAGGGCGGCTTGGAGGTGCCTGTCCTCGCGCGGAGAGCACTGGAAGCCTGGTTTCCCTCTTTGGGGTGGACGCCGAGGCCGGAGCTACACGCGCCGCCCCTGCCCTGCCTCAGTTTCCCTCACCCGGGACGCGGAAGCTCGGGCGGCCGCTTAGAGCGCTCCGGGACTCGCTGAAGTCTGCAAGTCTAGGAAAGAGAAGTTTTCTTCTGGAAATTCATATTCTCCAGCGCGGTGGACGCCTTCCCAGGACCCGATTCCCAGCCTGCCATTTCTTCCCCTCTTCTCTTTCACTTTGTAGAAGTTCAGTGCTCTCATTCAAGTCGAAGTCTGCCAACTGCTGGAAAGAGAAACTTTAGCACAGCGGAGAAAGGATAATTACAGAGTTCGTAATAATCCTGTCCTGCTAGGACGGTCTTCTCCAAGTCATTCAAGAAATTGACATCTCTGAGGGTTGTAGTTTTCCAAGGTAAAGGGTCACGTAAAAACTCCGTAAATTTTAAAGTGTTACGTCCAGCCACTTAAAGTCACTCCTTTTTTTGTAGATAAACTTGACTTGCATAATAAAAGGTTAATTTTTACCCTACTTTTGGAAGTAGTGATGTAAATGTGACGTAGTAGACCCAGGGGGTAAATCAGAAAACAGCTGGGTAAAGTTGACCCACTGTAGCAGAACTGTCTCAAGTTTTGGGTAATTGTAATCTGCAATTTGAGCGAAAGAGCAAAGCAGTTCCTGTACCGTTGACCTCTTTCCTTCTAGGCACTTCGCTCCCCTTTCCAGTTGGCGTCTCAGGCTAAATAATGGTGCCTGTTTTATGTGCCCCAGGTGGAATGTGTCTCACTGCAGCACAAGTTTCCACAAAACATAACTTTTAGGAATGCATTTTCAGTTGAAATTTTTGTTGAGGTAATTGAAGATTTGCAAGCAGTTGTAAAATAATAATAATAAATAGATAAATAATAATAATAATAAATAGAAATCCTTTATTCATTTTGCCCAGTTCTCCCCAGTAGTAATGTCTACCAAATATAATATCACGATTGGGATATTGACATTGGTGTAATCCACGGATCTTATTCACATTTTTGCCCAGTCTTACTTGTACTCATTTGTGTGTGCTTGCATTTAGTTCTACATAAATTTCTCATCTATGTAGGAATCCACCGCTGGTCAGGTACTAATGCATTTCATCTCTAGTCTGCATTGCAATAAGAAGGTGATACAATGAGGTTCCCACTAATGACCCCAGCCACCTTAGCTCTGGTTTTTGGAAATGTTTAAGAAAAACACGCACACATAATTAATTTGACATTAAAACTGTACTGCACATATCTCTCTCCAAATACCATCTTCAAAAAGCCAGTAGAGTTTGATGGCAGTGCCAGCCAGACAGTAGGGTTTCTAAGCCACTATTGGTTGGCCCAGTGTACCTGGACACCTTTCATACTCCAGGTCCCATCTCACAGTCACACTGACAATACAAGGTCCCTTATTCCTTACAGAGTTAAGGAAACATTCCTTGGCCTGGGATGCAAAGCTTTTTATGATGTACTATGGCTTCCTGACAAGCTTCTCCCATGTACAAGAATACTTTTTGAGGCTCATCTTGAAACTCTTTTCATCCAGCAACACTACTCAGTTAAATATTTCCTCCCAAGAATCCTCAAAGCTCCTTGCTGCAGTCCTTGTATTCTGTCAGTTACCAGTTTACTGGGATGCTCCCATATCTGAGTCCCTAGAAAGTGGACTGGATCTCATGCAGCTAAGTATTCGTGGCTGGGAAACTACACATAAATGGCAGTAACTCTGTGGTCTCTCCACCCTAACTTCCACACATTTTCACTCTCCTCAGCCACCCAAGGGTCAGTGCATAGCACCTATGGGTTTAGGGCCCAAGAGCTGTTTCACCTCCAGTATCTGAAGTGGTGAGTAGCTGCCATTTGCTAAAATAACTGTAACTACCATTTAATACACCCATACTCAGCACTTGGCATTTTGTATTTGCCAGCTCAGTTAATCCTCATTGTACCTGTACAGGTAATAATTAGCCACATTTACACAGGTGAGGAACTGAGGTGTAGGGAGGTTATATGACTTTCCCATGGTCTCATGGCTGGGAGAGAATGGAGCCAGGTTCTGAATTCCTCCAGACTTCAGCCCATGTTCATAACCACTGACCTCTACTGCCCCCAAAACTGAAAGGGATATATATCAATCCATAGAATGGCTGGCACTGTTTTTAGTACATTCCATATATTACCTCATTTAAGCCCCACAGTTACCCTATGAGGCAGGTACTCTTATTATTCTCATTTTATTACCTGAGCAACCTGAGGGCCAGAGAATTAAAATAATTTGGTTGCCGTCATTCAGCTAGAAAGTACAGAGTGAGGATTCAAACCTAGGCAGTCCAGTTCCAGATTTTACACCTTAACCTTCCATTCAATCACCCAAATGCACTACTACACTGAATGCAAAGGATTCACCATCTGCAGGGTGACCTCCCCTGAAATTTAACAAGTCTATGTAGATTATATGTTTCACCTATAATGAAAGAGTGTTTACAACCTCCAAGTCTTACCAATGCAGAACCTAACTTGTCACACATGAGAGGAACAGTGACCCACTTAATGGTAATAGGTCATCATACTGTGCTCATCCTTCTAGTGATGATGTGAGATGATAAAAATGCCTACCTGATGAGATGAAGGTGAATGATGTTGGCATGGTGATGCTGCTGACCTTCTGACAGTTCATCAGACAGAGGCTCGTCTGCCTCTGGATCATGATCCATGGGTAACTGAAATTAAGGAAAGTAGCTGCAGATAAGGGAGGATCGCTGTATTTGTTTTAGGCACTCTTTTCTACATATCGGTTATACGTCACAATTTTTTAAAAGTTACAATAAATGTTAAAGAGAGCCATCAATATTCAAATGTCTCCCATGTGCCTAGGGCTTGACCTGGTTCTGAATCCTGCCCCTTCTCACACTTGCATAATCCTTTCAGGACACATCATTTGTCTTCCAGATCTTCAATTTCATTCTGGACTGGATCTTTTCCAGCAGCATTTAAACAAATAGAAGAATCCTTCCCATCTTAAAAACAACAAAAAACATCCTTCTATTGCTCTCACCTTATCCCCAGTTACTGTCCTTTCTCCTCCCTTTAAGGGTAAACTTCCAAAAGGAATTGTCTGACCTCATTGCTTCCACTTTTTGCCTCCCACATTCCTTGACCCTCTCCAATTGGGCTTCTGCCTCCAACACTTACTCCATCAAAACAGACATCCTGCTAGCCCTCAGGACTCAGTTCAGCTAGTTCAATGGGCCTTTCATCTACCCCATCGTGGGTCATTTGACATTGTTGTCCATCACCTCTCTGAAACAATCTCTCCCTGGCACAGTCTCCTAGGTTTCCTCCTACTTCTCTGACCTTTCCATTTCATTTTCTTTTGCTGACCCATTTTCCTCCAGCTAGCCATTAAATCTTGTAGCTCTGTATCCTAGGCTTTCTTCTGTTCTCACTTTTTATGTCATCTCCAGGTGGTTCTAGCTAATTCACTTCATTGGCTTCAATCACTATTTGTTTGCTCTTGTCTTTCAAACATGTACGTGTCATCCATATCTCTCCTCCAAACTCTAGATGTATAGATCTAATTTCCCGCTTGACAATTTCATCTGGGTATCTCAAAAGAATGTTTAACAAGCTGCCCCAAACCATGATCTTTCCCTATGCAGATGGTCCTCACCAGGTGTTTCCCATCTCTGGGAAAAGCACCAAAAAAACAGAGGTCAAGCTTGATACATCCCTATCTGCTGAAAATTCTTCAGAAGTGTTCTACCACTTTTAGGAAAAGTCATTTTAAGGCCCTGCATGACCTAATCTCTCCCTCCCTTTCCAGGCAGGTTGCATCTCTCCCTCCCAACTGTGTATGTCCAGCACACTGGATAACTTTTAGTTCCTCAAATTTATCATTTGTCCACAGGCCCTTGTTTGTGTTCATACAGCTTGGAATACTTTCCCCTCCTCTAATTCTTTCTTCTCCTATTAAATGTTATTTTATTAAATGAGTTCTTCCTGATTCCCAGACTCTATCACTTGGTTTCTTATTTTATTACCCATCTAATGCTGGGTAACAAATACCTCCAAACGTTAATGTCTGAAAACAGTAATAATCATGTATTATCTCTCACCACTTCTGTGGGGCAGGTATTTGGGAATGCCTTGGCTAGGTGGTTCTGGCATATGGTCTCTCATGAGATTGTAGTCAGATGTCAGCCGGTCATGCAGTTTCCTGAAGGTTTGGGACTAGAGTTTCCACTTCCAGACTATTCACTTGTATGGCCAGCCAGTTGGTGTTGGTCATGGTTAAGAGGACTCAGTTTCTCTGTACATGAGTCTCTCCATATTTCTCAGACTTCCTTACAACATGATGACTTGAATTCAGCCAAGTACTGATAGAGAGAGAAAGAAGCTTTATCCTTTTTATGGTCTAGCCTCAGAAGCCTCAGAGAATCACTTCTACCATATTCTATTTGTTAGAAATAAGTCTTTAAGATTGGCCCACATCCAATGAGAGGGGAATTAAATTCTACCTTTTAAAATCTGCAAACATATTTTAAAAGTCACCTCGCCTATACTCTCCCTTCATGGACTTATCAGTCTGTAGTTTTATATAACAAATAATTATAAAGCTATAGTATATAAATATACAGTATATAGACTTCTGTGATTATTTGATTAATGCTTGTCTTCACTCCCTGGAACATAAGCTAGTGGAGTAAGAATCATATGTGCTTTGCCTCCCATTTTAACCCTGAGACCTGCCTAAGACATTAGCTGGTAATCAGTGTGGAATAAATATTAATGTTATTAATTATATGTAACATCTGCCACAGCCCTCTTAGGCAAGTATCATTCTTTCCATTTTTAGATGTGGAATTAAAATGGTTGGATAACTGGTTCAAGGACCAAAATTTGAATCTAGTTCTCTCTGGTACTAAGCCAGAAGTATTTCTAGGACTAGACTTCCTCCCTATGACCACAAAAGAGGAACAGAAACTACTTTGGCCTGAGTGAAATAGTCTCCCATGTTTCCATATTTCCACATCAAGAAGCCTTGGGATAGCTAATTTGGCTTCTCATGTATGTGGACTTAAGGACACGGCTGCCTTTAAAGTGAGAAAATACTCAGAATCAAGTCATGAAAAAAAAGAATATCCTCCAAAATAATTGATCCTTGTGAGTTTGTTTACCATGAGCAAAAAGAAGAGAATGTGGAGTTCCTAAAACTACAAACCTCCTCTTGGGAGGGTCAACCAGAGTAGTCACTTGGAAAACTAGTGCCTCTCAACAGCACTAAGATTGGTCCATGAATCTTCCACTCCTGCAGAAGGTCTTATCCCCTTCCTCACTGAGGTGAAAGGGGCCAGTTCAATAGTGCTCTATCCAATGAGGTAGTCATTTGTGGCTATGTAGATTAATTAAAATTAAATACAATGTTGAGATTCAGTTCCTCAGTTACACTAGCCACAATTCAAGGGCTCAGAAGCCACCATGTATAGCTAGTGGTTACTGCATGAAAAAGTGCAAATACAGAACATTTTTGTATCATCACAGAAAATTCTACTGGACAGGACTGCCAGAAAATCTAGGTCATTTAGCCCCAGAGAATCTCAAGGTCATAGGAGGAGAGAGAACCAAGGGCTGGAGGAATTGATCCACCCCAAACAGAGCCCCAACTCAACTGTAGGAAACATTTCCCCATCACTGGGCTCTAGGCATAAATTTGCCTCTGCAAGTCTATGCTCTCTATTCAGGCTTTCTGCCTCTTCTCCATCTGCCCTCTGAGCTATCAGTCTTACTTCAAATAACCACCATCACTCTTCAAACCAGACCAGCCCTCACTTGCTGCCCTGAACCCAATGAGTCTAGGCCTTTGCCAAGACAACATATCTTTTCCCCTTCTTTCTCTTTCAAACCACTTCATCTCAACCCTTAGGCCCGGGTGTCTTTCCAGTCTCGAGTATGTGATTTCCCCCCTTCTCAAATATTACCCCTCCCCCAGCTTCTCCATTAACATGGATTCTACTCCCCTTCACCTCATTGAAGAAGATGCATCACCAATCATTCTCTCTGCCTTCATCATCTTCCATTGCCCCCCTCCACCAGCACGGGCTTGTCAGCCTTCAAGTACGCACATGTCAGCCTTCAAGTACGCACAGCTTCCCCAGTGTTGTTAATAAATTTAACTGACTCTTTAGGGCCACCATCCCATCTTCCTTTTCTTTTCCCTACCAATTTGCTCTGGGGAGCTGTCTGCAAAAAGACTCTATATCTTCATTTCCCAACAAGGGCCTGGCTCTCATCAGACTCAGCTGCTTTCTGCATTCAATAAAATCTATAGTGAATATGGCATTCAAGGCTCTCCACAGTCTATCCCTGGCCTAACTTCTTACCCATTTTTTTCTTTGTCACTTTCTAGCCACACTCCTCTGAGCACCATCTACCATACATGTCTATAACATCCCTGCTCCTGCATCTTTATTAATACTATTTCTCTTGCCAGAAATACTTGCTCCATGCACATCCCTCCATCAATGGATGTTGAGCTCAAATCCCTCCTCGATTTAGTTTTTCTGATAATAAAAGCCCATCATGTTTCTCTCCCATCACTGAGCACAGACTGTTACTGAATATTCTGTGGATATTTATCTCCTTCCCCTAGTTGAATTTCAGAGTGCTTCCTGGCAAGGAATTCACATTCACATCTTTGCACTCACAAGAGTTTTGAGATGCAGAATCTTGTGCACAGTGGAAATTCAAATATTGGTTGATTGACTTATACACTAACATATCCCATCATCATTTCAAAAAGGGCCAGTGGTAAAACATACAGCACTCTTAAATAAACCTCCTGAAAAGAATATTATAAAGTGGAGACTGTGACAGTTAGTAGCTATGTAAATACTGCATCTCTTTGGAAGATTTTGGGACAAGTGTGAACAGGTGCTGGGAAATGCAAAGAGCTGCACAGCTGGTGAGCATCATTGCCATTATTGATACATTTTGGTTGGTGAGAAAAAAATCAGTGCTTTTTTCTCCTACATGGAGACAGGGAGGTAGAGGTAGCACAGAAAAAGAGTACAGGCTTTGGAAGCAGGCAAAACTAAGCGTGGATCTCAGTCTCATTGCAGACTTGCATTAAAGCTGGTAAGTAATCTCTTACAATGTTCTAGAAGAACATCACTGGCCCAAGGAAAGGTTTATGATAAAAATATGAACAGTATGATACCGTGTTTATAATTTATTTTATAGAGGTATATGTGACTATGTATGTATGCACAGAAAAATGACCAGAAAGCTACATGCCAAAATATTACAAATTATAGGTGATTTTTTTCTGTTTTTCTTTGGCCTTTTCTGTTTCTCAAGTTCAAAGCACTGTGACTTCTATAAAGATAGTCCATTTAAAAAATTACCTGAGTTAAAGAATTGCAGTATAAACCCTGCTAAGTATCTGTGTTTTAAGTGGTTTGAATTATTTCTCTGGGTTGAAAGTATATGTGTTTTTCTTTCAACAACCTCAAGTATCCAGAGAAGATGACAGGAAGTTGCTGACATGATGCCTCATTATCCCCAAAATCTTTAGTGTGTCCTTTCTCCAAACAAGAGTGTTCCATTGTAGAACCTTATACAACCATCTAAATTAGGAAATTAACACTGATCTCGCCGCCTCAAACTGCACTCAGGTTTCCGCAGTTGTCTGCTAGCGTTTTCTGTAGCAAAGGATCCAGTCCCAGATTACGTGTTTCATTTAGTTGTCTCTCTAGTTTCCTTTAATATCAGTCAGCTCCTCAGCATTTTCTTAACTTTCATGATTTTCATGGTTCTGAAGATTACAGGTCAATTATTTTGTCCCTACACTTGGGTTTGTGAAAGCCAGCCTCCAAAATGGCCCCGTAATGATTCTCATCTCCTGGTCTCCGTGCTCCTGTGTAGTCCCCTCCCATGCTGAGTCAGAAGGGACCCGTGTGACCCGTAGGATACTGCAGAGATGACAGCGTGTACCCAGAGGTTAGGTCATAAAAGGCATTGCAGCTTCTGCCTTGGTCTCTTGCGCTGCTTGCCCGGGGCAAGACAGCCTTTGCATCAAGAGGACATGCACACAGCCCTGTAGAGAGGCCCACAAGGAGATGAATCAAAGCAGCCCAATGGCAGCCACACCAACTTGCCAGTCACATGAATAAGCCACCGTGGAAGTGGCTTCTCTGGCAACCTCAGGGGAGAGCTGGAGCCAAAGCCATCCATTTAAGTTGCTCCCAAATTCCTGACCCACTGAAACTGTGCAAGATGATGAATATTGTTTGAACCCGCAATGTTTGGGGGTAATTTTGACACAGCAATAGCTCACTAATATGGATTTGTTTCCTCGTGAGTGATACATGCTATGCATCTTTGACAGGTACAGAGTAGTGATGCTATGTTCTTATTGCATCCTGTCCTCTCATGCGTGATTCAAATTGTCATATTATTGGTGATGTTAAGTTTGATCACTTGATTAAAGTGGTGTCTGCCATGCCTCTCCAATGTAAAGTCACTCCATCTTTGCACATGTAATTAATAAGTAATTTGTGGAGAGATACTTTGATACTATGTGTCTCACCAAACTTTTACCGATTCATTTTTTTTTTACATCTGCATAGATGCTTGGACTCCTATTTTATTCAATAGGTTATCATCCATTGCTATCATTATTTATTTTGATGATCAAATCATGCCATATTTAGTCAAAGCCCCCTCAAACTGGCTTCTATTGTCCTTTTGACATGTCTCCATCATTTTTTGAGCACATTGCAACTTTCTAGTACCAAAAAATTGTTGCCAAGACAGCTGATACTTTCCTTGACCAGCTCTTGAATTGGCTGTTTCATCAAAGAGACATGGTTCCTTTTAGTGAAGAACAGTTTCTACAAGTCAAGGACTGGGTGCTAGGTATGCTTATTGCCTTTGGGGTGTTATTTGTCTCACTACCTCTCAATGGACAGCTAAGTGATATTTGCATGTACCCACACAAATACTTACATTTATATTTCTCTCTATACATATATATATATATTTGCATCCATGGGGTTATATTGGTACCTCTCATTCCGGTCAAACACCTTTGAATTCATTCTAGTTTTCCTTTTTCCACATTTGCAGTGACCTTTCCAAAGTGAGAAAAATGGCTCCCATTATTCTTACTATATAATTTGATCAATCTCCTTATTGTCAACAATTTATCTTCACCACTTCCTGCCTCCCTGCTGTGAACATAGATGCCCTCTTCATCCCTCTTAGGTTCCCATGCTCCACACCGGACACACAGGGGCATCTATGTTTCTAGGAATATGGTGGATTAGATATTCCAAATGACCCTTTGTATCAGTTTCTTATTGATGTGTAACAAACTGCCACAAAACGTAGTGATCTAAAAATAATTTATTATTTCTCACAATTCTGCGGATTGTCAGGGAGCTCCTGCTTGCCTTAGCACACTCATGCGGCTGCATTCAGTTAGTTAGTGGGTTGGGTAGAAAATGGCCGTTCTCAGATGTCCTCACTGACATGTTTGAGGTCTCAGCTGAGCTGTCTGGGATGGCTCAGCCTCTCTCCTCATGTGCTCTTTCATCTGGGACCTCTTCACATGATGCTGGAAGCGCTCCAGGATAGCAAAAAGCTGAAAGGCCTCTCAAGTCACACAGTGTCTCTTACACCACATTCTGTTAGTCAAAGCAAGTCACAGGACAGCCTGGATCCAGGCTGGGGAAACAGACCTCACTTCTTGATGGCAGGAGCTGAAGCCACAAAGTTATAGTGCAAAGGAGCCCTGACACAGGGGCATAATTCACTGGGGGTCATTAGTATAATAACTTGCCACACTTTCCTAATGAAATGGTAAAAACGCCAGTTAAAATCTTTAAAAAGCACACAATTTTAAACGTTCCTCTGAACTGGAAAGAACATAAGAATGCACAGAGCCCCCCAAAAAAGTAAAGGGAAGAAACTTGGGAGGCAAGCTACCCCAGATTTATCTTTTTCCCTGAGATTATCTGCCAACATGGAAGAACTTTAGTCCCTATCTTAATAGCTTAGTTGTGTGTGGGAAATGGAAGGCAAAGCCAGGGGCTACAAAAAGCAGCGAATCAAATGTGAGACCCTTACATGAAACTGCGACCCTACCTTCAGCCTAAGGTGAATGGGAAAAATGATCTTACATTAAAAAGAGAAGACAGCAAGGAAAACGGACACGCATGTTTTGGCCTTGGTCCTGGATCTGGAAATTTGTAATCACAAACTGACTATTGCATGTGTTTACAGAGTTTTCTGAAAAGAAAAATGCCAGCTGATGATGTTATAAAGTGGTCCCCTGTTGTTAGGCCCTTAGGTGACCTGAGAGAGGCAAATGTAAATCCTTCCCTGGAAAAAATGAGAAAGTCACTGTTAAACAGCAATCACAAAACATGTGAAGAAGCAAGACATCACCTGGGAGAACCAGGAGTTAAAAAAAAAGAAGGCAGAAAAAAATCTTTCTGCATTCAGATACTGAATTATAAGATACGGACTTTGAAGGAACTAAGTTTACTATGTGTTATGGATGGAACTGTGTCTGCCTAGAATTTATATGTTGAAACCCTAACCCCCAATGTGACAGTATTTGGAGTAAGGAACTAATTAAGGTTGAATGAGGTCATAAAGGTAGGCCCTGATTGGATTAGTGTCTTTATAAGGAAAGACACCAGAGAGCTTGCTCTCTCTCTTTCCATCAGCTGGGAACCCGGGAGGAAGGTGCCATCTGTAAGCCGGGAAAAGAGCTCTCACCGGGAACCTGATCATGCTGGCACTCTGATCTCAGACTTCCAGCCTCTAGGCTGTGAGAAAATTAACTTCTTTTGTTTAAGCGTCCCAGTCTATGGTAGTATCATGGCAGCCCAAGCTGACTAATGCAATATGTTTAGATAAATATAAGACAAGCTTAAAATATAAGCATGGAATAACAGTAGAATTGAGAAAAGTCTCAATTCTAGAAATTCTCAAAATTGAAGCTTAAATTGTTGGATGAAAAAAAAATTGAAAAATGGGTTCCTGCACTGAAGATAGAATTAGTGAACTGGATGATAGACTGAATTTATATGGAATATAAAGAGATTGAAAATATGAGAGGTTATGGGATATGGTGGATATGGTGAGAAGGTCTAGCATATGTCTGATCATATTTCCTAAAAGGGATAATGGGGTGGGAGTATTAGAACCCTCATACATTGCTAGTAGGAATGTAAAATGGTGCAGCCACTTTGGAAAACACTGTGATAATTCCTCAAAATCTTACATATAGGTTTAGCATATCACCTGGAAATTCCATTACTTGGAATTTACACAAGAGTAATGCAAACAATACACCCACACCAAAACTTATACACAAGTGTTCCCAGCAGTATATTCACAACAGCCAAAAAGTGGAAGCAACCCAAATGATGCGTGGATAAATAAAATATGGCATATCTAGGCAGTGGAATATTATTTGACAATAAAAAGTAATGAAGTACAGACACATGTATATATACATATACTACAACATAAAAACATTTCAAAAACATTGGTAAGTGAAATAAGCCAGTAACAAATGACCACATATTGTAGGATTCTTTTAATATGAAATTTCCAGAATAAGTCAATCTATGAAATGTCCAGAATAGGTAGCTCTATAGGAAAAGAAAGTAGATGAGTGGTTTCCTAGGACTAGGCAGGAGCAGGTAGGGTAGGGATGAGGAGTATCTGCTACAGGTATGAGGATTCTTTCTGGGGTAAAGGGTTATACAATTAGATCATGGGCCTGGGTGCACAACTCTAAATATAGAGACTATGGAACTATATGCACTTTAAGCAGATGAACTTTGTGGCATATAAATTATACATCAATAAAGCTGTCTCAAAAAAGAACAAATAAAATAGAAAAGAGGCAATAATCAATTCATAATAACTGATAATTATGAGAATAATAACTGATTCTCCAGAAGTGTTGAATACACACTTTTTAAAATTAAAGTATCATTGATATACAATCTTATGATGGTTTCACATGCATAAAACAGTGGTTCAACATTCACCCATATTATCAAGCCCTCACCCCCTCCATTGTGGTCACTGTCTATCAATGTAGTAAGATGGTATAGAGTCACAAATTGTATTATCCCGTGTTGTGCTATCATCCCAGTGACCTACCTATGTTGTGACTGAGAGGTATAATGTCCCTTAATCCCCTTCTCCCTCCCCATCTCCTCTCCCCAACCATTCCCCTTTGGTAACCACTAGTCCCTTCTTGGTGTTTATGAGTCTGCTGCTTTTTTTGTTCCTTCTGTTTTGCTTTGTTTTTATACTCTGCAAATAAGTGAAATCATTTGGTATTTGTCTTTCTCTGCTTGATTTATTTCACTGAGCATAATACCCTCTAGATCCATCCCTGCTGATGCAAATGGGAGGATTTCTTTTCTTTTTATGTCTGAATAATATTCCATTGTGTATATGTACTACATCTTCTTTATGCATTCATCTATTGATGGACATTTAGGTTGCTTCTGTATCTTGGCTATTGTATAGTGCAGCAATAAACATACGGTTGCATATGTCTTTTTGAAATCAGGGATTTTGTTTTCTTCAGGTAAATTCCTAAGAATTGAATCATTGGGTCAAATAGTATTTCTATTTTTAGGTTTTTACCTCCATATGGCTTTCCATAGTGGCTGAACCAATTTACATTCCCATCAACAGAATAGAGGGTTCCCCTTTCTCCGCATCCTCACCAGCATTTGCTGTTTCTTGGGAGACACACGTCTTTCAATGAGGGAATTCCAATGAATCCCAAGCAGGACAAATAAAAGCAAAATCCATATCTAGGCACACTATCAGATAACTGAAGTACACCAAAGAAAAAGATTTTAAAAGCATCCAGAGACAAAAGACACATCACCTATAAAGGAGCAACACTGATTGCTGTCTGCCTTTTCAACAGCAAAAGATTTAATGGAAGCTGGAAGACAGTAAAATAGTATCTACATTGTGCTGAGAGAAAATAAACTACAATTGTAAACAATGCATAAACCACATATATATTATGTACATAGTATGTATTTTACATATTTCAAGAATGGGTTAAAATTTTTTTAAATCTTCAGACAGATACAAATATGAGAGATTACACTACCCACAGACCTTCATTAAAGGAAATTTTAAAGAATGTACCTCTGCTAAAAGGAAAATGAACCAATATGGAAATCTGAGGAGTATCAAAAAATGATGAATGTATTTATAAATATGTTAGTAACTCTAAGAAAACATGTATAAAAATTTTTTTTAATGTCCAATTTGTGGAGGAACACTGGCTGAAATTAAAATACTGGACAACAATACCACATAAGGTAGGGGATGAGTTCCTGTGTCCTAAGATCCTTGATTGCTGGTGTCCCAACGGCCCAATCACCACTTCTGCTGTCCATTCCTATTAGATTGTGCCCCAGTTTGTTTTCCTCTAAGTCCACTGACTTAACCAGATCCATTCTAACTTTCTCCTTTAACTCCTACGTTCCACCCCCCTGTCCTAGTTGCTGCTGGCACATGTCAGGAAATGACTGACTGACCAGGCTTGTTGGAGCAGTTTTTTCTTTAAATATTAGAAAGCTTAAACAGGCCCATGCAAAGATCAGGTTCTTAAAATTGTCTTCATTCCAAACTGTTCTTTTAGATTATAGAATGCCTTTTTCTTTTTCTTTTGATTTCAAAATGAAACATGTTAATCACATCAAAATTGAGAAAATGGAGAAAAATATAGAGAAAAAAAGTATCACCCAATGTATTATATCATAAAATAACCCCTCAATATTAAAATTTTTTAAATTACTCATTAAAAACAACAACTAGATTCATGTAACAAATAGTTGTGTTTCCACCACTAAGAACTGAAAATTGCTGACATTTTGTTATATTTATATCCAGACAGTTCTTTACATTTTCATAGCCTAGGATGGATTACAAATGGAAGCCCATATATTTATTTGTTCAAATATTCAAGATATAAATTAACTCATCAACAAACTGTTGAAGTATACTTAACCCTCCGACACTGACAAAAGTATTTTCATGACAAAAATGATAAAGCTATACTTTTTAAAATCAAATTATCACTGATATACAATCTTATGATGATTTCAAATACAGAACACAGTGGTTCAACATTCATCCATATTATCAAGTCCTCATCCCCTATATTTCAGTCACAATCAATGTAGTAAGATGTTACAGAGTCATAAATTGTATTCTCCATGCTGTACTATCGTCCCCATGACCTACCTATATTGTGATTGCGAATTATTGTGCCGCTTAATCCCCTTCTTCACGCCCCCACCCTCCCCAGCCCCTCCCCTTTGGTAACTACTAGTCCTTTCTCAGTGTCTATGAGTCTACTGCTATTTTGTTCCTTCTGTTTTAAAGCTATACTTTTTTAAGGCTAAAAAGTTAGTAAATAACAAAGGTGACTTAATTTTAATTATTACTGTACATGTGTGGGAGTTTGCTGGCTTTGATATTTAGATGATTAATAAACTAAAATATATGTAATTTTTGCATAATTATATATTGTGCACAAAAATTTATTTTTCCTTCTTACAGTTCAGCAAAATCACTGATAATGCTGCAATCAAGATTTTCACATACTTTGTCTTCTATTGATCATAATGCTAGATAACTTTTCTTTAATCATTTGGGTTCTCAGATAATTTTTTTGTTAATTTCAATTAGGCAACGTCTTTCATCTAAGACAGTATTAACTAGAATTGTCAGTAAAATTCTTAAAATTTCAGAAACAAAAGAAAAAATGATTTGTATAGATCATGTTCATTGTAATAAGGTTATTACATGAGAAATAATTATTACCACAAAATATATTCTAAAATATTTTAAGATTATCATATTAATTGGTATCATTTATGTGATAAATCCCAGTCTTACAATATTTCCATATAATAATGTAAAGAATTGTTGCCATTCATTATGTGTGTTTTATAGCAAGGGGCACAATTCCCAAGTGAAACACTTGTGCACATGTTTTAAAAATATATTTATTTATTTTTTGTGTTTGTGATTATGTGAAAAAGTTTAAAGTGCAAGGCCAGAGAGAGACATATGTTTATCCTAGGTGCAGGGTGATACTGTTTATGTTCTAAGTGAAGGAAACAACAGATTCTGACCAGTTCAGAACGTTTTTTGGCTCTGCCTTCTAATTTCATTCTCCCTTCCACCTCCTCAAAAGCCGCCACCCTCATGAACTAGGTGTGTATAATTCTAGGTATCTTTTACATACATACATATATATATGTATGTATGCATAATTTTATATTATGTATTATATATGCATTATTTTTGGAGTATATTTAAAGATCCTTTATATGACATCATACCATACATCATATTCTGCAACTTCTGTTTTGAAATTAAATTTCTGTGATTAGGCATGTTGATAAATAGGGATCTATTTCATTTTTCATGTTCACACCAATGCAGAAAGCTCTTCATTATCTATTTTAAGTGCTGTATATTTTATTTTATGGATGTGGTCTATTTAATGGTCATTTAGATTCTTTTGCATCTTTCGTATTTCAAGTACTACCACAATAAATGACCTTAAACATACTTTATTTACTTTGTATGTATGAATATCTGCAAGATACATTCTCAAAAGAGGGATTATTGGGCCAAAAATATGAACATGTTTAGTTTTGGTAGACATTGCCAAATCTCGTTTCACAGAGGTTGCAGCAATTTATATGCCCACCAGCAATATGAAAATCCCTGTTTCTTCCATCCTTAAAAATTAATTATCTTAGCTAATCTAGTGAATTAAAAAAATTCCTTGAATCTTTCTTATGAGAAAGTTCAAATAATACATTCATATGTTTTATTGCCAACTGTATTTCTTTTTCTGAAAGTTGTTCATATTCTTTTCCCACTGTTCTATTTTGTTGTTGAATTTATATTACAGTTAATTTGTAGAAACTTTTTATATATTAGGGAAATTGACATTTTGCAATAGGACTTGCAAATACATTTCCCCCGATTTTTTTTTATTAAGGTATTATTGATATACACTCTTATGAAGGTTTCACATGAAAAAACAATGTGGTTACTACATTTACCCATATTATCAAGTCCCCACCCATACCCCAATGCAGTCACTGTCCATCAGTGTAGTAAGATGCCACAGATTCACTATATGCCTTCTCTGTGCTACACTGTTTTCCCCGTGATCCCCCACACCATGTGTACTAAACATAATACCCCTCAATCCTCTTCTCCCTCCCTCCCCACCCACCCTCCCACACCTCTCCCCTTTGGTAACCACTAGTTCCTTCTTGGAGTCTCTGAGTCTGCTACTATTTTGTTCCTTCAGTTTTGCTTCGTTGTTATACTCCACAAATGAGGGAAATCATTTGGCACTTGTCTTTCTCCGCCTGGCTTATTTCACTGAGCATAATATCCTCCAGCTCTATCCATGTTGTTGCAAATGGTAGGATTTGTTTCTTTCTTATGGCTGAATAGTATTCCATTGTGTATATGTACCAATCTTCTTTATCCATTCATCTACTGATGGACACTTAGGTTGCTTCCATATCTTGGCTATTGTAAAAAGTGCTGCGATAAACTTAGGGGTGCATATGTCTTTTTGAATCTGAGAAGTTGTATTCTTTGGGTAAATTCCAAGGAGTGGGATTCCCAGGTCAAATGTATTTCTATTTTTAGTTTTTTGAGGAACCTCCATTCTGCTTTCCACAATGGCTGAACTAGCTTACATTCCCACCAGCAATGTAGGAGGGTTCCCCTTTCTCTGCATCCTCACCAGCATTTGTTGTTCTTAGTCTTTTCCATTCTGGCCATCCTTACTGGTGTGAGGCGATATCTCCTTGTGGTTTTAATTTGCATTTCCCTGATGATTAGTGATGTAGAGCATCTTATCATGTGTCTGTTGGTCATCTGAATTTCTTCGTTGGAGAACTGTCTCTTCATATCCTCTGCCCATTTTTTAATCAGGTTATTTGCGTTTTGGGCGTTGAGGTGTATTTCCCCCAATATTTTATGTCTCTTAATTCATATATAATGGTTTTTGTGAGGGGTAATATTTTTTCAACAATCTTTTTTTAATTATACAATTTTCTTATTGAAGTATAGTTGATACACAATATTATATTGGTTTCTGGTTTAGAACACAGCGGTTCAGCAGTTACACACGTTATTAAATCCTCATCCCCACTAGTGCAGTTACTATCTGTTAACATAGAAAGGTGTTACAGAACCATCGACTATATTCTCCACACTGTACTACTATCCCCATGCCAACTTAAATTATGATTGAGAATTTTTGTGCTCCTTTATCCACCTCACACTCTCACCACCTACCCACCCCAACTCCCCTCCATGGTAACCACCAGTCACTTCTTAGTGTCTATGAGTCTACTACTGTTTTGTTCATTTTGTTTGTTTTGTTTTAAATTCCACATATAAGTGAAATCATACAGTATTTGTCTTTCTCTGCCTGGCTTATTTCACTGATCATAATACCCTCTAGGTCCATCCATGTTGTTGCAAATGGCAGGATTTCTTTCTTTTCATGGCTGAATAATATTCCATTGTCTATATGTACCACATCTTCCTTATCCATTCATTTATTGATGGACACTTTGGTTGCTTTCATATCTTGTCTATTGTAAATAATCCAGCAATAAGAATAGGGTGCATGTATCTTTTCAAATCAGGGATTTTGCTTTCTTTGCGTAAATTCCTAGAAGTGGAATGACTGGACATATGATATGGTATTTCTTTTTTTAGTTTTTTGAAGAAACTCTATACTGCTTTCCATAGTGGCTGCACCAATTTATATTCCCACCAACAGTATAGGAGGATTCCCTTTTCTCCACATCCTTACCAACACTTGTTATTTCTTGTCTTTTGGATGATGGCCATTCTGATTGGTGTTAAGTGATATCTCATTTTAGTTTTGTTTTGCATTCCATGATGGGTAAAATTTTAATGAACCGGATTTATCATTCTCTTGTGGCTTTTGTGTTTTATATCATATTTAGGAAGAATTTCCCCACTATATATATATATATATATATATATATATAACTATTACGTATAGTTTTAGTTTTTAAACTTGAACATTTGCTTTCTCCAAAATTTATTTGGTGCGTAAAACAAGTACTCAAGTTCTTTTTTTTCCCAGATGGGAACTTTGCTGTCCAAATAACACATAGTTAAATAGTTCTTGTTTCACCTAATGATATTTAATATAACGTTATTCTGTGAATTCCCACATTTGTAAGTCTGTTTCTGAGTTCTTTATAATAGGACACTGAGCCATTTGTGTACTCCTATACAAATGCTACATTGTTTATATTACTATAATAGATGTATGCATATTTGTGTATGAGGGTTTTTCCAATTGAATTGTAACTTACATACCATAAAATGTACACATCTAAATTTCACAGCTAAAATGAAGGTTTACCTATATGTAAACCTGTCTGACCACCACCTGGATCAGAATATTGAATATTTCTAGTACTCCAGATGAATATCTTACACTCCTTTCCTGTCAATTCCCTCAAAATGTAACCTCTTTACTGATGTCAATCATTACTGATTTTTTTTGCCCATTCTTGAGTTTCACATAATTGGAATCATGCACAGTTTCCTCATTTGTGTCTCTGTTTGCTCAGCCTTGTGCTCAAAGATTTGTCATAGCATTGCATTTAGCAATATTTTTTAATTGCTACATAGAAATCTATTGTGAAAAACAACAATTTACTGATCTAGTCTGCTGTTGATGTACGTCAGCTTTCCAGCTTGGGGATACTGTGAATAATCTTACTTTGAATATTCTTGGGCATGTTTTTGACGGATATAAGCAATTATTTCCTATACACTCAGGAATATACTCAGGTTTGAATTGCTAGTTCATAATACGTAAATTAATTCAGATATAATAGATACTTTCAAACAGTTTTCCATAGTGGTTACATAAATTTAAACTTCCTCAATAATGTATGAACATTCCAGCTACTCTTTGTTAGCATCAACACTTGGTATTTTTTTGTCTTTTTGGAGAGGGGTGTAGTAGTATCTGATTATGGTTTGAATTTGCATTTCCCGGATTAATGATGATATCATACCAATTTTCATCCATTTACTAGTGATTTGGCCACCCTCATTTATGATACGCTTATTAAAATATTAGCTAATTTTTGTGAAAGTCATCTAACGTTTACTTAGTGATTTGCCAGACTATATTACATATTCTTATAGTATTCCTTTGGTGGAAATGTACACTGCAAATATCTTTTCCACACCCTTGAATTGCAATTTTCACTCAGTGTTGGGTTTTCATAGGAAATATTTAATTTTAATGAACTTCAGTTTACTATATTTTCCTTCTGAGTGACTGTAATTGATATTGTTTTTAATTTCAGTTTCCACTTCACTTCTAGTTTCTAGAAATATAATTGAATATTGTGTTGATTTTGTATATGGCCTTGATGGGCTCCCTTATTCATTTTGGGAGGTGTTTTTTTAGGTGGGTGGGGGTTTCTATGTGATAATTATGTCATCTGCAAATAGGGACAGTTTTAGTTCTTCTTTCCAGTATGTGTGCCTCTTACTGCCTTTGTGTGTGTCTGTGTGTGTGCTGTCGAGGCCTTTCAGTACTATGTTGAACAGAGGGGTAAGAGCAAATATTCTTGTCTTATTCTTGTTCAGTCCTTCACCATCAATTATGTCCTTAGCTGTACAGTTTTTTAATAGGTGTTATTTTGTCAAGATTAAGAAGGTCGTCTTTAATCTTAGTTTCCCTCAGCATTTTTATCACAAACAGGAAATGAATTTTGTCAAATGTTTGGTTTTGCATCAATTGGGAAGATCACACAGTTTTTCTTCTTTGGCCTGTTAATATGGTAAAATACATTGAATTTTGAATATTGAATCAAGTTATATATTTTTAAAATTTCTCTCAGCACTGTTTTATAGTTATTAATGTGGATATCTTAAACATCTTTCGTTAGAGTTGTTCCTTATGTATTTAAATTCTTTGTAAGGGGTATTAGGTTTTTCATTTTTAAAACTTATTTGTTTGGAGAAATAAAATTGTGTTTTATATATTGACTTTGTATCCAGCAACTTGCTAAATTTACTTAATAATTCCAGTTAGTTTTTCTGTAAATTCTTTTTTATTTTCTATGTACTCAATCATGTTTCTATGAATAAGGACAATTTTAGTTCTTTCTTCTTTTCTACTCTTTATTTTTTACTTGTTTTTCTTGCCTTATTACATTGATTAAGATCTCTAGTACAAAACTGAGTGAAAGCAGTGATAGTGGACATTCTCGTCTTATTTCTGACATCAGTGGGAAAACATTCAGTGTTTCACCTTTGAATAGGACTTTAACTATCAATTTTTGCGGGTTTTTTTCATTGTGCAAAATTCAGAACCTATTTTTTAAAATATCCTTTGGCCCCACATAAATTATTAAGACCTGCTACTATAAACCCAGAGATTGTTTAAAAAACTTAACTAATAAAGAATAACTAATTTTGATTATGATTGAGAATATAGCAAATGTTTAAATAAAGTTTTAAGTGTTTTTAAATCAAAGTAAAATTTACATAGAGAAAAATGCGTAGATCTAATGTATATAATTAAATCAATTTTAATATACCCATATATCCAGTATCCTAATCAAGACTTAAAACATTTTTACATCCCCCAAAACTTTATCTTGCTTCCTTTCAGTCACTATGCACAGCATATAGGCAGCCATTGTTCTCATTTCTGTCATGGTTTTAGTTTTGCCTGTTCTAAAATTTTATATACATGGAATTATAGAGCATGTATTGTTTTGGGTTTTGCTTATTTGATCAGCAAGATATTTTCACTATACCATGAATAGCATAAATTTTTATTTATTCTCCTATTTGATTAATATTTAAGCTGTTTCTAGTATTATTATAAATAAACCTACTATGAACATTTCCATACAAGTCCTTTTGTGAACCTAAGTTTTAGTTTCTGTTGGGATAATACCAGACAGGAACTGTTGGGTTATAGATAAAGTCTATGTTTAACTTTACAAGAAACTTCAAAACAGTTTATCGTAATGATAGTACTGTTTTCCATTACCACTAGCAGTGTATGAGTTCCAAATGTTCCATATAGTCAAAAACATTTGGCCTTAGTTTTTTTTAATTTTAGCTTTTTCTTTTCTTTTCTTTTTGTAATAATTTCTTCATCAGATTAAAGATGTTCTCTTTTATTAGGAAATTTGTGAGATTGTATCATTTATAGGTATTAAATTTTATCAAATGCTTTTTCTGCATTGATCAAGGCACTTGTATAATTCTCATTTATTTTGTTAATGTGATGAATTATATTGATTGATACTTTAATAAATTTATTGAAGCACAATTATCATACCTGAAATTCACCATTTTAAAATGTCTAGTTTGATGAGTTTTAGGAAATGTGCACTGTTGTGAAATCATTATCACAATCTATCACCTGAAACATTTCCTTGCTCCACCTTGTAGTTCATTCCTGTTCTTATTCCAGTCTCTAGGCAACTTCTGAAATCTTTCTGTCTGTATAATTTTGTTATATCTAAAAATCCTATATAAATGGAATCATAAAATATGTGGACTTTTATGTCCTTTCCCACATGGCAAGGAATTGAGGTCTCCTGCCAACAACCATGTAAATAAGCCATCTTCGAAGCAGATTATCTGGTCTCCATCAAACTTCCAGATGACTGTAGCCTCAGCTGACATCTTGACTGCAACCTCATGATAGACTCTCAGAGCCAAATCTACCCATCTGAGCAACTCTCAAATTCCTGATCCAGAGGTACTGTGAGATAATAATTATTTTTGTCTCAACCATTAAATATTGAGATAAGTATTGCTTTATTACAAAGCAATAGAGAACTAATAGTCTTGCAGTGTTGGAACAAGTCTAATTGGTCATGATTATCCTTTTTTACATATTCTTGTATTTGATTTGCTATTATTTTATATAGAGTTATTGTGTTTAGTTTCATGAGAGATTGTAATCTGTAATTCTCCTTTCTTCTAATGTACTTTCCAGGTTTTGCTATCAAGATTATGCTCACTCATAAAATGAGTTGGGAAGAATGTTCACATGTTTTTGATCTCAAAGAGTTTTTGTAAAATTAGTAATATTTCTTTATTACATATGTAGAAGAATTCAAGAGTGAAAACATAAATGTGGGGTTTTCACTGAAGAGAGTTTTAAAATTATAAGTGTAAGTTCTTCTACAGATATGGAGCTATTCATTATTTTCCTTTCTTCTTACTTTAATGGTATTAACTTTCATTTCTGAGTTTATCCATTTTATTATACTTGTCAAATTCATTGCTGTAAAGTAATTCCTAATATCCTCTTATCTCATCTTACATATTGTAAGATCTGTGGCATTCTTGAAATTTATAATTTCTGCTCATCATAGTTCACAATTTGGGTTCATCAATCTTTCTGTGGATTTATTGATTTTAATAATTTTTCAAAGAACTTTTGACATTGCTATGTTTCTCTATTAATGTTTGCTTCCCATTTATTGATTTCTGCCCTTATATTTATTATTGCCTTCTTTATACTTTATTTGGGTTGATTTTCCATTATTTTCTAGCCTTAAAAATTGGAAGCTTCCATAATTTGTTTTCAACCCTTCTTTTTTGACAATACGTACACTTAACATTTAAATTTTTTCTCTAGGCACACTTTATTTTTTTTTTCAATTATTTTTTTCTGGTCTTCAGTTTAAGATATTTTCTAATATTCATTGTGATTTCTTTACTGATCCATAGGTTATTCAAAAGTTGAGTGCTTAATTTCCAAATCTCTAGGGATTTTCTACTAATCTTTTATACAATTAGTTTATAGTTTAAATTGACTGTGTTCAGATAAGATAGTCTATATTCTTGTTATTCACAGAATAGTTCATGAGCACACTAATATCAGTATCATTGGGGAGCTTGGAAATTCAAAATCTACATTTTGTCATGATCTTGGGTGGTATCTATGCTGACTACAGTTTGAGAAACACTACTCCATATTATTTCAGTCCTTTGAAATGTGTTATGATTTGCTTTATGATTCACAAGTATAGTCTGTTTTGGTGTATATTATAGATGCATTTGAAAATAATGCACATTGTACAGTAGTTTGATGTGCTATTACATAAATGTCTATTAAGTCAGAGTGAATTGATCATATATCTTAAATCTTTTACATCCTTGATGAGTTTTTGTCTGCTTGTTTACAGTTTTTAAATCTACCTGTTTACTTTTTCATCATATGAAATTCCTCTTTACCTTTAATACTTATTCATTAGTCTTATTTTATAACACATATATCAACTATCTTTACATTACTACTTGCATTTTATGTCTTTTCGTTCTTTTTCTTTCAATCTGTCTTAAATTTATATATATATATATATATCTTAATATAATTTATTTTATTATCATTAATCTACAATTACATGTGCAATATTATGGTTATTGAACTACCCCTTCATCAGGTCCCCCCCACCAACCCCATTACAGTCACTGTCCATCAGCATAGTGAGATGCTATAGAGTCACTACTTGTCTTCTCTGAGTTGTACAGCCCTCCCCGTGCCCCCCCAACATTACATCTGCTAATCGTAATGCCCCTTTTTCCCTCTTATCCCTCCTTTCCCACCCATTTTCCCCAGTCCCTTTCCCTTTGGTAACTACTAGTCCGTTCTTGGGTTCTGTGAGTCTCCTGCTGTTTTGTTCCTTCAGTATTTTTTCTTTCCTCTTATACACCACATATGAGTGAAATCATATGATACTTGTCTTTTTCGGCTTGGCTTATTTCACTGAGCATAATACCCTCTAGCTCCATCCATATTGTTGCAAATGGTAGAATTTGTTCTCTTCTTACGGCTGAATAATATTCCATTGTGTATATGTACCACCTCTTCTTTATCCATTCATCTACTGATGGACACTTAGGTTGCTTCCATTTCTTGGCTATTGTAAATAGTGCTGCAATAAACACAGGGCTGCATCTGTCTTTTTCAAATTGGGCTGCTGCATTCTTTGGGTAAATTCCTAGGAGTGGAATTCCTGGGTCAAATGGTATTTCTATTTTGAGTTTTTTGAGGAACCTCCATACTGCTTTCCACCATGGTTGAACTAATTTGCATTCCCACCAGCAGTGTAGGAGGGTTCCCTTTTCTCCACATCCTCGCCAACATTTGTTGTTGTTTGTGTTTTGGATGTTGGCCATCCTCACTGGTGTGAGGTGATATCTCATTGTGGTTTTAATCTGCATTTCTCTGATGATTAGCCATGTGGAGCATCTTTTCATGTGCCTGTTGGCCATCTGAATTTCTTCTTTAGAGAAGTGTCTATTCATGTCCTCTGCCCATTTCTTAATTGGATTATTTGCTTTTTGTTTGTTAAGGTGCATGAGTTCTTTATATATTTTGGATGTCAACCCTTTATCAGATACGTTATTTATGAATATATTCTCCCATACTGTAGGATGTCTTTTTGTTCTACTGATGGTGTCCTTTGCTGTACAGAAGCTTTTCAGCTTGATATAGTCCCACTTGTTCATTTTTGCTTTTGTTTCCCTTGCCCGGGAGATATGTTCATGAAGAAGTTGCTCATGTTTATGTCCAAGAGATTTTTGCCTATGTTTTTTTCTAAGAGTTTTATGGTTTCATGACTTACATTCAGGTCTTTGATCCACCTTGAGTTTACCTTTGTGTATGGGGCTAGACAGTAGTCCAGTTTCATTCTCTTACATGTAGCTGTCCAGTTTTTCCAACACCAGCTGCTGAAGAGGCTGTCATCTCCCCATTGTATATCCAAGGCACTTTTATCAAATATTAATTGACTGTATATGTTTGGGTTAATGTTTGGATTTTCTATTCTGTTCCACTGGTCTGTGGGTCTGTTTTTGTGCCAATACCAAATTGTCTTGATTACTGTGGCTTTGTAGTAGAGCTTGAAGTCAGGGAGCATAATTCCCCCTGTTTTATTCCTCCTTCTCAGGATTGCTTTGGCTATTCGGGGTCTTTTGTGGTTCCATATGAATTTTAGAATTATTTGTTCCAGTTCATTGAAGAAAGCTGTTGGTAGTTTGATAGGGATTGCATTGAATCTGTAGATTGCTTTAGGTAGTATAGCCATTTTGACAATATTTATTCTTCCTAGCCAAGAGCATGGGATGCATTTCCATTTGTTAGTGTCCTCTTTAATTTCTCTTAGGAGTGTCTTGTAGTTTTCAGAGTACAGGTCTTTCACTTCCTTCGTTAGGTT
This sequence comes from Smutsia gigantea, assembly GCA_032199065.1. Lineage (NCBI taxonomy): Eukaryota > Metazoa > Chordata > Mammalia > Pholidota > Manidae > Smutsia > Smutsia gigantea. The sequence goes on along the minus strand of JAVSCE010000824.1, from coordinate 118,296 downwards.
TATTCCTAGGTATTTTATTCTTTTTGATGCAATTGTGAATGGAATTGTTTTTCTGATTTCTCTTTCTGTTAGTTCATCATTAGTGTATAGGAAAGGAACAGATTTCTGTGTGTTAATTTTGTATCCTGCAACTTTGATGAATTCAGATACTAGTTCTAGTAGTTTTCAAATGGAGTCTTTAGGGTGTTTTATGTACAGTATCATGTCATCTGCAAATAGTGACAATTTGACTTCTTCTTTACCAATCTGGATGCCTTGTATGTCTTTGTTTTGTCTGATTGCTGTGGCTAGGACCTCCAGTACTATGTTGAATAACAGTGGAGAGAGTGGGCATCCTTGTCTTGTTCCCGATCTTAGATGAAAAGCTTTCAGCGTCTCGCCGTTAAGTATGATGTTAGCTGTGGGTTTGTCATATATAGCCTTTATGATGTTGAGGTACTTGCCCTCTATACCCATTTTGTTGAGAGTTTTAATCAGGAATGGATGCTGAATTTTGTCAAATGCTTTTTCAGCATCTATGGAGATGATCATGTGGTTTTTGTTCTTCTTTTTGTTGATGTGGTGGATGATGTTGATGGATTTTCGAATGTTGTACCATCCTTGCATCCCTGGGATGAATCCCACTTGATCATGGTGTATGATCCTCTTGATGTATTTTTGAATTCGGTTTGCTAATATTTTGTTGAGTATTTTTGCATCTACGTTCATCAGGGATATTGGTCTGTAATTTTCTTTTTTGGTGAGGTCTTTGCCCGGTTTTGGTATTAGAGTGATGCTGGCTTCATAGAATGAGTTTGGAAGTATTCCCTCCTCTTCTATTTTTTGGAAAACTTTAAGGAGAATCGGGGTTATTTCTTCTCTATATGTCTGGTAGAATTCAGAGGTGAATCCATCAGGCCCGGGGGTTTTGTTCTTGGGTAGTTTTTTGATTACCAATTCGATTTCGTCGCTGGTGATTGGTCTGTTTAGTTTTTCTGTTTCTTGCTTGGTCAGTCTTGGAAGGTTGTATTTTTCTAAGAAGTTGTCCATTTCTTCTATGTTTTCCAGCTTGTTAGCATATAGATTCTCATAATATTCTCTTATGATTCTTTGTATTTCTGTGGGGTCCGTCGTGATTTTTCCTTTCTCATTTCTGATTGTGTTTATGTGTGTAGATTCTCTTTTTCTCTTAATGACTCTGGCTAGGGGTTTATCTATTTTGTTTATTTTTTCAAAGAACCAGCTCTTGGTTTTATTGATTTTTTCTATTGTTTTATTCTTCTCAATTTTATTTATTTCTTCTCTAATCTTTATTATGTCCCTCCTTCTGGTGACTTTGGGCCTCATTTGTTCTTCTTTTTCCAATTTCAGTAATTGTGTCTTTAGACTATTCATTTGGGAATGTTCTTCCTTCTTTAAATAGGCCTGGATTGCATATACTTTCCTCTTAGAACTGCCTTTGCTGCGTCCCACAGTTGTGGCTTTGTGTTGTTGTTGTCATTAGTCTCCATATATTCTTTGATTTCTGTTTTGATTTGGTCGTTAACCCATTGATTAATTAGGAGAGTGTTGTTACATCTCCATGTATTTGTGAGCCTTTTTGATTTCTTTCTAAAATTTATTTCTAGTTTTATACCTTGGTGATCTGAGAAGTTGGTTGGTAGGATTTCAATATTTTTGAAATTACTGAGGTTCTTTTTGTGGCCTAGTATGTGGTCTATTCTGGAAAATGTTCCATGTGCACTTAAGAAGAATGTGTATCCTGTTGCTTTTGGGTGTAGAGTTCTGTAGATGTCTGTTAGGTCCATCTGTTCTAGTGTGTTGTTCAGTGCCTCTGTGTCTTTACTTATTTTCTGTCTGGTTGATCTGTCCTCTGGAGTGAGTGGTGTGTTGAAGTCTCCTAAAATGAATGCATTGCTGTCTATTTCCTCCTTTACTTCTGTTAGTATTTGTCTCGCATATGCTGGCGCTCCTGTGTTGGTTATATCCTATTGTTGGACTGACCCCTTTATCATTACGTAATGTCCTTCTTTATCTCTTGCTACTTTCTTCGTTTTGAAGTCTATTTTGTCTGATACAAGTACTGCAACACCTGCTTTTTTCTCTTTGTTGTTTGCATAAAATATCTTTTTCAATCCCTTCACTTTTAGTCTGTGTATATCTTTGGATTTGAGGTGACTTTCTTGTAGGCAGCATATACATGGGTCTTGCTTTTTTATCCATTCTGTTACTCTGTTTCTTTTGATTGGTGCATTCAGTGCATTTACATTTAGGGTGATTATTGATAGATATGTACTTATTGCCGTTGCTGGCTTTAGATTCGTGGTTACCAAGGGTTCAAGGGTTGCTTCTTTACTATCTAACAATCTAACTTAACTTTCTTGTTAAGTTATTGTAAACACTGTCTGATGTTTCTTTATTTCTCTCCCTTCTTATTCTTCCTTCTCCATTCTTTCTATACTAGGTGTTTTATTCTTTGCCTTTAGTTAGTATTTGGATGTTCTTCTCTCTTTGCTATGATTTTATTTTCTCTGGTGACATCTTTTTAGCCTTAGGAGTGCATCCATCTAGAGCAGTCCCTTTAAGATATCCTGTAGAGGTGGTTTATGGGAGGCAAACTCTCTTAACTTTCGTTTATCTGGAAATTGTTTAATCCCTCCATCAAATTTAAATGATAATCGTGCTGGATACAATATTCTTGGTTCGAGGCCCTTCTGTTTCATAACGTTAAATATATCATGCCATTCTCTTCTGGCCTGTAGGGTTTCTGTTGAGAAGTCTGATGATAGTCTGATGGGTTTTCCTTTGTAGGTGATCTTTTTTCTCCCTCTAGCTGCCTTTAATACCCTGTCTTTATCTTTGATCTTTGCCATCTTAATTATTATGTGTCTTGGTGTTGTCTTCCTTGGGTCCCTTGTGTTGGGAGATCTGTGGGCTTTGGTGGAATGCGAGACTATTTCCTTCCCCAGCGAGGGAAAGTTTTCAGCAATTATTTCTTCAAAGACACTTTCTATGCCTTTTTCTCTCTCTTCTTCCTCTGGTACTCCTATAATGCGAATATTGTTCCGTTTGGATTGGTCACACAGTTCTCTTAATATTCGTTCATTCCTAGAGATCCTTTTATCTCTCTCTGCCTCAGCTGCTCTGTATTCCTGTTCTCTGATTTCTATTCCATTAACAGTCTCTTCCATCTCATCCAGTCTGCTGTTAAGCCCATTGATCACTTGTCTGATTTCTGCATTGTCTTTCCTCACTTCCCTCACTTTCTCCCTTAGCTCTTGCACATATCTCTGTAGGTCCATCAGCATGGTTATGACTTTTATTCTGAATTCTTTTTCAGGAAGACTGTGCATTTCCATCCCTTCAGGCTCCCTCTCTGGGGTTGTCTGGTTGATTTTGGTCTCAACCATATTCCTCTGTCTTTTCATGTCTATCGAATTGGTCACTGGTAGTTGCCACATATGTCAGCTGAGCTCTTTAAGACTTTAAAAAGAGAAAAAAAAGAAGAAAGAAAGAAAGAAAGAAAAAAGGAAAGAAAAGAAAAAAAAACAAAAAACAAAACAAAACAAAAAAAATCGCTCACTGGGAGTAGATTCTGTGGGAATGCTGTAGGTGGCGCTATTGCCCCACTATTCCGCAGCCGTGGCTGCACTGCTCTGCAGGGTCCTTTATCGCTCTGGCAGGGGTGGGAACGAATAGAAGGTTGCTGATCTCAGTGAGAAGTGTAAGTATGGCTACACTTCCCCAGTCGCTAGCTAAGGCATCTGAAACTCCCGATGACTCCCAGCCTGCTGGGCTGAGTGTGCTAGGGCGATCCAGCTCCTCTGCTGGGCTCCTGTCTCTTTACAACCGCTGAAGAAAGCGCGCGCTTTTTTTTTTCCTTCCCGGGAGCCAGCTGCAAGCGCCCTGGCGCATTCCCCCCCAGATCCCGCCCCTCCCTCTCTCCAATCTCTGCTGCACTGTGCAACATGGGTCAGCGCTCCCCGCGCAGATCACCAGGGCCAGCCACCTCGCGGGGTGCACCTCCACCCCCTCCCAGCTCCGAATCCTCTCCCCCCGCCGGTGCGCTGGGGTGGGGGAACACTCAGGTCCCGCCAGGTCGTGGATCCGTATCTTACCCGCCTCTTGGGGTGCCAAGTCCTCTCGGGTGTAGCTGCACGCTGTGTGCTTTCCTGTGTACTCTGGTCTCTCTTTTAGGAATAGATGTATTTGCTGTATTTTCGTAGATAAATATAGTGTTGGGAGATTTCTGCCGCCCTGCTCACACCGCCATCTTCCCGGAAGTCCTTAAATTTATATTTAAAAGTGCTTTTCTGTATATACAGCTTACAGTTGGCCTTTTAAAAAATTTTGTCATTTAATATTTTTAATTCAGTTTTCATCCATTTATATTTCATGTATATACTTAGTAAAATAATTGAGTTTAAGTCTACCATCCTTCTCGATTTTCTATTTGTCCATTCCATTTATTTCTTCATTGCTCATTCCTTGCCCTTCTTGAGATTAACAAAATATTATTTATTTATTTATTTATTTTTATTAAGGTATCATTGATGTACAATTTTATGAAGGTTTCAAATGAGCAACATTGTGGTTACTACAATCCTCCCTATTATCAAGTCCCCACTACATACCCCATTACAGTCACTGTCCATCAGCATTGTAAAATGCTGTAGAGTCACTACTTGTCTTCTCTGTGCTACACTGTCCCAACTGCGCCCCTCCATATTATGTGTGCTAATCAAAATACCCCCAATCCCCTTCTCTCTCCCTCCCCAGCCACCCTCCTCAACCCCTTTCCCCCCCCCCCGGGCAACCGCTAGTCCATTCTGGGGTTCTGTGAGTCTGCTGCTGTTTTGTTCCTTTGGTTTTACCTTTAACAAAATATTTTTATTTTTACTTTTTTCTCTATTAGTTTTTGAGTCATATATTCTTTTATTATTCACTTAGTGACTACCAAATAAATGACAATATATCTCTTTATTTGTTAAAGTCTCTTAAAAAATAATACTTTTTTCACTTCCTAAACAAGTGCAAGAATTTACAACAGTTTAATTCCATTTATCTCCTCATTTTCCATGTTATTGTTGTCACAATATATTTGAATCCCCACATCACATTATTATTATTATTTTCCTAAAACAGTATAAATCTATTATATCATTGACATATTTAACTCCTAGTGGTCTTTATTTCTTCCTTCACTTCTATGCTTCAAACTTGGATCATTTCATTTAGTGTTGACGAATTCCCTTGAGTGTTTCTTGTAGTGCAAGTCTTCGGTGACAAAATTTCTCAGCTTTTGTTTGTTTGAAAAAACTTTACCTTCATTTTAAAGGATACAATTCTAAGTTGGCAGATTTCTTTTTGAAGATATCATCATTCACTGTCTTCTGTCTTCCATAGTTTCTGCTGAAAACGAGACTGAGTTTTATTGTCTTTCTTTGAGGGTAGTATGCCTTTTGCCCTCTATTTGCTTGTATTTTACTCTTTGCCTTTGATGTTCGTTTGTTTATATTAATTTATTTTAGCTCTATTGAGGTATAATAAACAAATGAAATTGTAATTTAGTGGTTTGACTGTAGATACAGTTTCCTTTATATTTATCCAACTTGGTATTGGAAGAATGTTTTGAATGTGTTTGCTGTATTTCATTAGGTTTGGAAATTTGTTGGCTAGTATATCTTGATATATTGTTTCTGTTCCTGTCTCTTCTCATCTGCCTCTGGGGTTCCAATCATATATTTGCTAAATTTTCACATTATATCCTATACTTCCCTTATACTCTTTTCTATAATTTCCAGTCTTTTTCTCACTGACCTTCAGCCTTTGTATTTTCACTTCCAGTTCATTAATCCTCTTTTTGTTGAGTTCTAATCTGACCTTAAACCCATTATTGAATTCTTTTTTTTTCTCTTCTGAAGGTTTCCCACCATTATATTATCTGGAATGAAATTCTTTTTCTTCCCTTTTTTAAAAAATTGAAGTATCATTGATATACAATCTTATATTGGTTTCAAGTATACAACACAGTCATTCAACAGTTACCTATATTATTAAAATCATCACCCCCAGTAGTTGGTTACTATCTGTCAACATAGGAAGATGTTACAGGCTCATTGGATATATTCTCCATGCTGTACTATTATCCCCATGACCAATTTGTATTATGATTGGGAATTTTTGTGCCCTTTTATTCCCCTTCTCCTTTCTACCCATCCCTCCCCAACTTCTCCCCCATGGTAATCACCAGTCACTTCTCAATGACTGTGAGTCTACTGTTATTTTGTTCATTTTGTTTTGTTGTGTTTTTATGTGTCACAAATAAGAGAAATCATAAGGTATTTGTCTTTCTCTGCCTGGCTTATTCATTTTGCATAATACCCTCTAGGTCCATCCATGTTGTTGCAAAGAGCAGGATTTCTTTTTATGGTTGAATAATATTCCATTTTGTGTATGTACCACATCTTCTTTATCCACTCATTTATTGATGGACACTTTGGTTGCTACCATATCTTGGCTTTTGTAAATAATGAGGGAATAAACAGGGGTGCATGTATCTTTTCATATCAGGGATTTTGTTTTCTTTGGGTAAATTCCTAGAAGTGGAATTACTGGGTCATGAGTGTCCTACAGTTTTCAGAGTACAGGTCTTTCACTTCCTAGGTTAGGTTTATTCCTAGGTATTTTATTATTTTTGATGCAATTGTAAATGGAATTGATTTCCTGATTTCTCTTTCCACTAGTTCATTGTTGATATATAGGAATGCAAGATTTCTGTGTATCAATTTTTGTATCTGCAACTTTACTGAATCCAGTTATTCTAAGAATTCTTAATTTCAGTCACAACTTATTTTTCACTTCTAGAATTTTCATTTGACTTTTAAAAAAATACAGGTGCCAGTAACATGCTGAAATTTTCTATTTTTTTTACACATTAGTCATAGCCATTAAATAAGCCTGTTTGATATCTCCAATACCTAACTCATTCTTTTTCTATTGTCTGTAGCAACTACCAGATAGAAGGCCTCACTTCCTACACCACTGACACAGCCTAACTGATACCTATGTATAGAAAGCATTAACATGTCAAAATTCATCAAGCTGTATACTAAGACTTGCACATTTTTGTGTATGTACCTCAATAAAAAAAAGGAATTGTTTAATATGACACCAAAAGCACAGGTAACAAAAGTAAAAATAATTAAATTGGCTTTCAATCAAAATTGAAAACTTATTTGCATCCAAGAACACAATCAATAGGGAAAAGGAAACCTAATAGGAGAAACATTTGCAAATCATATATCTGATAATGGGTTAATATCCAGAATATTTACAGAACTCCTAAAACTAACAAGAAAAAAACCAACCTGACTAAAAAATGGACTTGACAAAAATTGACAAAGGACTTGAATAGACATTTCTCCAAAGAAATTTATGAATGGCTAACAAACACATGAAAAGTTGCTCAACACTAGTAATCATAAGAAAATGCAATTAAAAACCACAATGAGATACCACCTTACACCAATTAGGATAGTTGCTATTTAAAAAGCATAAAATAACAAGTGTTGATTAGATATAGAGATACTGGAATGCTTGTACACTTTTGATGGAAATGTAGGATTGTACAGCCACTTAGGAAAACAGTGTGAAGTTTCCTCAAAAAGTTAAAAATAGAACTACTGTATGATCCATTAATTCCAGTTTTGGGTATATATTTAAAAGAATTAAAAGCAGGATCTCAAAGACATATTTGCCCACCCATTTTCATAGGAGCATTTTATCAACAGTGGCCAAAAGACAGAAAGCAAGACAGGATCTATCAATGGATGAATGGGAAAATAAAATGCAGGATGTGTACACAATGGAATATTATTCAGCCTTAAAAAAGGAAGAAATTCTGCAATATGTTATAATATAGAGCATTATGTTAAGTGAAATAAGCTAGTCGTAAGAAGACAAATACTGTATGATCCCACTTTCATGAGGTACTTAGAGTAGTCAGATTCATAAAGTAGAATGTTGGTTGCCAAGGTTTGGAGGAGGTAAGAGGTGGGAGTGGAGGGAGACTTGTTTTTTAATGGGTATAGAGTTTCAGTTTTGCAAGATGAAAAGCGTTCTGGAGATTGATTACACAGCGTAAATGTGTTTAACACTATGGAACTGTACATTTTCAAAGGTTAAGAAGGTACATTTTATGTTGAGTGTATTTTACCATAATTGAAAATAAAAAAAAGTTTAAAATGTTTAAAGTATTGCTTAATGTATTTGTTACAACATAGGTGAGCTTAGTGGCGGCTTTTAGCACACATCCAACTAGAAGGTAATAGCATGGTTTTAAAAATCTATTAATATTATAAATTAATTGATAGGGCTTTTAATGTGAAATCATCCATGCATTCTTGGATAAATCCAAATTAAGTATTATGTTTTATTTTTAGTAAACATGTATATTGAATTTGCCAAGTTTTTAGGACGTTTGTGTCTAGAATTATTGGAGAAATGTGTCTATAACTTTCTTTTCCTGTACCATCATTGGCTAGTTTAGGTATCAGTGTTTACCAGACTTACAACAAAATGAATCTTATCATTTTTTTTCTTCTTGTGAAAGTTTATGTAAAAAGGTTCTCTCTTTTTAAAGGTTTGGTAAACTTCACTCATGACATGGTAGTTTTTGTGGGAGAGATATTTGGCTATTAATTCAGTTTCTTAAATAACTATCAGTCTGTTCAGGTTTTCTATTTCTTTTGGTGTCAATCTTGGTAATACGGTTTGCTAGATTGTTAAATTTTATTAGCATAAGCTTGTTCATCATATTCTCTTATGATTTAAAAAAACTATCTACTGAAACACACATGTTTCTGTAAGTATCCAATAAGGTTCCAGAGTTTCAAAATGGTTTATTCAAGCAGCTCTTTCCAGCTCATACATTGCTTTTGTGAAGAGACCAACTCTTAGAGCATCCTATTCCCCCATTTTGCATGAAGTCACTCTGATCTGGACTGACCTCACTTTTTCAGAAAAGCCGATGCCAGGACCAAGAGTGGTAGGCAGTCTTTTATTTGACTTTTTCATTTGGATTTTTTGTCAAGCATATTTACTAGTGATGAATATTCTTAGCTTTTGTTCATATGAGAATGTCTTTCATCACCTTCATTTTTGAAGACAGTTTTAAAAATAAGATCTTTGGTTAACAGGACTTTTTCTTTCCTTAAGATAATTTTTGGCATCCTGACAATGTCATTCCATGTCTTGTGTACAACCTCCACTATTTCTAGTAAGAAGTCAACAGTTAGTTTTTGAGACTTTTTTTTTTCTTGTGAATTTGTTTTTATTGGGATAAAGAGGATGATTGGGCTGGGAAGTGTCACCGTGGGCTGTGCCCCACCAGGGATGTCCGTCTTCCTGGGGTAGATTTTGTGACTTTTTCTTTTTCTTGGAGCTGCTGCCCTTGCCACCAGCTACCTCTTCAGGTCCCCTGCTGAGTGGCTCCCCCTTGGAAGAAAATGTCCTATTTTTCTTAGGGACACTCCTGTTTCCAGTCTCTTCAGGGTCCCCACCTGATTCCTCATTGGGGAAGGATTTCTTCTTCTTGGGAAGACTTCCACTGCCAGCTATCTCCTCAAGATTAATATTAACCAGCTTTCCTTGGAAAAGGATTTCTTTTCTTGGGTTTGGAGAAAGAGGCAGATGGGTCTTCCATTCCATTCTCCTGAGGAGTCTCTTCTTTTTCTTCTTTTTGGATCTTTCACTTGTCTCCTCACACTTCTCCAGAGGATTACTGTTGTTTTCCGAAGACTCGAAGACTATCACAGCCAGCTGTTTCTTTTCCTTCTTCAAGCATTTCTTCTCCTGTTCCTCTAGCTTTTTAGTTGATCTCAGAAGCCACTTTGTCTCCCTGAACGATTGCCTCCTTCATAACATCCAGATTATTTTGCAGAATCTCTCCAGTAGCATAGAAGGACATCTGAGCCACAACTTGTTTTCAAACTTCTCCCCAAATATTCTTGTGGGCCCTTCCTGATGGGTGTGTGTGTGTGTGTGTGTGTAAACAAAACCCATCAACTAGTAAAGGAATAAACTAATCCTCTCCCCAGTGTTCCCTTTACCCTCAGCTTTACTCATCAACAACTAATCTTACTGGTGTTGCCAAGTACATAACCAGTAGTTCTTCTTTCCCTGCTTTTGAGATTTTTCACTTTGTCCTTTACCATTTTTACTATGATATGTCTGGATATGTCTCTTTCTGTGTTTATCCTACCTGAAGTTTGTTGAGGTCTTGGATGTGTAGGTTAATATTTGTCATCAAATTTTGGAAAACTTGAGCCAATACTTTTTTGAAATTCTTTCTTTTTCTTTCCCTCCTTTCTGATACTCTCATTACATATATGTTGCATTTAATTATGTCCCACATTTCTCTGAGACTCTGTTCATTTTCTTCTTTTACTTAGTTCTTCAGATTGCATAATTGATGACATATCTGCAAATTACTTGATTCTTTCTTCTACCTGTTCAATCTACTACAGAGTTCCCCTAGTGAATTTTTCATTTTATTATTGATATCGTTTTTCCCTACATATAAAACATTAGTGTTATACTCCAGTAACAGTAGTACTCCTTTTGGGTTTCTGGACCTGATTCCAATGTGTGTGGGGGTGTCTGGAGGTGAGGGGTGGTCTTCCCACAAACATACCACCAAGCAATTCTCGAACAGCAGCAGGGTGTCTGAAAACTCAATTCTGACACTATGTGCCTGGAGACAGCACCAGATTCCCCAGGTTAAGGGCTCCATCCTACAAGACTGCCCTCTACACCGCCCTCCCGACGCCAGTCACAAGCCCCAGGCTGTTACCTGTGTTTCTGACCTACCAGCTACATATTGGAAGTTCCAATGACCTCCCCCTTACGTTTGATTAATTCGCTAGAATAGCTCAGAGAACTCAGGAAAAGACTTACGTTTACCAGTTTAATAAAGGATACCATAAATGATACAAGTTAACAGCCAGATGAAGAGATATGTAGGGCAAGGTCCCAAATAAAGGAGCTTCTATCCTTGTGGAACTTGGGGCCTGGCTGGATGGCATGTGGACACGTTCTGGTTTCTCAAGCATAGAATATCTCTTTCTGACAGAGAAGCAGGATCCAAGAGAGAGATAAGGGGTTTTTGTGAGGGCTTCATTGCATAGTCATGACTGACTTAAGTTATTGGCCATTGGCTGATGCAGCCTCCAGCCCCGCCCTAGGGTTGGTCCAAGAGTCTCTTATTAACAGGACAAGACACCCATTTCACCTTTAAGACTGCAGTTTCTTTGAGAACTGTGGATGAAGACCAAATATGCCCCGGAAATATATATTTGGTCATATGAATGACTAAATATGTATTTCTTAGGACTCATCATATCGTAATCATTGTACTTTTCAATTCCAGAATTCCATTGATTTTTAAAAAATAATTTATAGCTCTTTATTGATATTCTCTATTTGATGAGACATTCTCATTATTCTTTCCTTTAATTCTTTAAGCTTGGTTTTAGTTGTTTGAACATACTTGTAGTAAGTGCTTTGAAGTTTTGTGTCCTAATTCCACCCTCTGTGTTCCCTTGAATGGCAGTTTTAATTGCTTGCATTTTTTTCCTGTACATGGGTCACACTTTGCTGTTTCTTTTCATATCTTTCAATTTTTGTTGAAAACTAGACATTTTGGGTATTACATTGTAGCAACTTGGATTCTTATTGGAAGTTGTTTATTTTCTTTGCTTGGTTGTATGCTTATTTCTTTTGGAACCTGGATGAACTAATTATATACAATCTATGTCTCCTGCAGTGTGCAGCTTCTAATTTACCTACTCAGGTTTACCCTCTTTCTTATTTTTATTTTTTAGCTGGGATACCTAGGGTCACCCCTTGGTCAGCATAAGTCACTTATTGGTCAAAGGTTGTGGTTGAGCTCCCTTAGCCAGTTAGATTCTTTACATTTTACTGCTGGATACATGTGGTTTGCAGTCTTCTATCACACTTCATGAAGTTTACATTTTTGTACCACATTCAGCCAGGGACTGGTAACTTGCAGTTTCCCTCCCTGATCACTCCTGAGAGGGTGCCATCTTATGCACCATGCATTCTTTCAGATTGCCAATGATGAGTCTTACCTGCCTGTCTGGAATAGAACCTCTGAAATATAAGGTTGGTAGTAGATAAGAAACCCCCACAGCATGCCCCTACTAAGTTGAAACTATAACCCCAGACTGGAGGAGATGGAGTCCTCATATTCTTCACTGCTTCTTGACAGCCATTTTTACCAGGAGTTGGACACCTAGGGTAGAGCTTCTGTTATGTGGAGCTGAGAGTAAATAAAGGGGTGAATGGTGGTCAAATATTCTTACCAAGATTTAGTAGATTTTCTTGAATTAATGTTTCTACATTTGTTGCATGTCTTCCATTTCAATAACTTCCAGAGATTTTAAATTGTTGTTTCCTCAAAATAATTTTCTCCAGTTAAATTGTTGTTTTGCTGGGGAGAAGGCTCACTGAGCTCCTCACCCTGCCATTCTGGAAGACTCCCCACCAAAATGATGCTTTATAAATGGAAACCTATCAATAATTTTCCTGCTCTGAAACTATTCCTTCTCTCTAAATTAAAGCAATTTAGGGAATTCATTGTTTTCCTACTATTTACAGAATAAAATCTAAAATTCTATGCAATTCAGTCTATCTCTCTGACTTTAATTTGAGCTAATTTCTTTCTTACTCTTTTCTCATGGGTCACATAAGATCCCTCCCAGTTGCTCAAACATGTCAAGCTCTCTTTTGTCTCAGGATTCACCTACCCACCTTTCATGTGCTTGGATAGCTGTGTCACCCTTTCTTTACCTGGCTAATTTCTACTCATTGCTCAGAATTTAGCTTAATTTAGCAAAGTCTCTCTTTGTGTCCTGACCTGAGTAGATCCAGTGCTCCATTGGAACCTAGAATATCCCTTGCCACACCTGTGATACTTTAATTCATTATTCTGAGTTTTCATTATCTAAGTGTTTCCTTCTCTATTTGATTGTAAGTGTTCTGAGGGATTGTTGTCTATTGTGTAGTCCTAAGGTGCTCAGCAAAGACTTGACTGATGGCTCTACTGCTGAGCCTTTTAACCTGCAGAACAATGCTGGACTATCCTGTAATATAAGGTAGAAAAATAATACAAATATTATTAATATTTAAATTTAACTCTTAATGTCTTCACAATTTATCCAATTATTCTAAGGCAATTATGTTTTAGCCAAGGCACACAGACTGGAAATTTTAGATTGGAGAACATTTAAATAAACTTGACAGTTCTTCAGATATTTGAAGGACTCTTTTTTGGGGGAAGACTCAACAGGTTTATGAGGCAGAAGCTACAGAACCAAGACCAATGCACAAAAGTTTGTTTCTCCCCAGCAAACATCCCCGAGGACCTACGGTGTGCCGTGTTTGGCCTATTAGAATCACAGTACAGTCCTGCTCTGCTGCGTTGGGGTGAGTGAAGACCAGAAGAGGTGAAGGGATTTCTGGAAAGGAAATGATCTTGTTAGCCAGTGGGGGCTGGGGATTTTCCGGAAGCTGAGTTTGCACAATGAGGTCAGTTTTAACTCAAACTGTTTTCCTATTTGGAGTGACTCGGGAAAAGCTAATGACATTTACTGTGTGTGTGTGTGTGTGTGTGTGTGAATGTGCACTCACGGGCAGTGGAGCCACCTCTTTGCACCATCACTTAATATGTAATGCTCTATGAGCCCTTTCCTACTTAAGGTAAAAATGAGTTTTTTTGCTCATTAGGTAAAAGGTCAGGAAGTCCCTTGAAAGAAAGAAAAACAAAGATTAATATTTTGAGAACTTTTTCCTTGTATTTTACTTTTAAGTGATCCTAAAAGCAACTTGCTGTATAGTTTCTTACCTTCAAGAGAATTTCTGAAATAGCACAGAGATATCTTTGCTTTCTTAAATGTCGGGACTGGGTTTGTTTGGCCAACGTGGTCACAGCACACATGGGTTTGGGAGGGGCTCCCTTACAGCCATTGTTTCAGGGAAGCTGAGCCTTTGCTAAGTGGCCTCGGTTGTGCCTCAACCCAAAGTGTCTGAATTAACTCGAGGTGTGGGAAACAGGCTATTTCTCTACTTCTATTAATACCCCAAGGTCCTGGGGAAGGCCTGCAATCTACCATTTCCAAGTGAGAAAGGCAGGCAAGGGAACCGGAGACTGTCACGTGCTGGAAGCAGGGCCAGCAAGCAAAGGGCCAGCTGTGAGCCTGTGAGAATGTCCAGGGAAGGACTGTGGGGAAGGGGCAGATCAGAGGGCAGGGTCCTGGGTGCTCAGCAGCATGGGACTGGCCCTGGCAGGAAAGGAGGCCTGTGGCCTGAACGATATCACGTGAACTCTCTCTTGGTATGAGGCTTTATCAAAGAGCCTCCTGAGCCCTAGAGAATTCCAAACCTCCACGAAGGGGAAATTCACAGCCCTGGGGCCTGGGCTGTCCCTTCAAGGAGCCATTTGCCCCTCAGCCAGCAGGCAAAAACCCTGGGTGTTACCACCCTTCCATTCATAGGAACGTCCTGATCGTCCTCTGCAGGCTGCCCTGCTGTGCTGGCTCGGGAAGTGTGAGCCAAGGTCATGCATGTGTGATGAGGTTTGCGTCCACATTTTCCACACGCCATCTGGGGACACAGGGTCTGACAAGCATGTGTGTGCAGGTGGGATTATAACCAGAATATGTGTAATCAGAGCTGCTCCAGAAATCTGGCAAACACTGTGGCCAAAGCTTTGAGCAGTAGGATCTCAGCTTCTATGGTCCTCACAACCTGAACAGCTGCCTTTTCTTAGGTTATTGAGCAAGCTAGGTTCCTTTCAGGGGACATTAGGCGACAGTGGGAATCTGGGATGATGCCAGAGGCCCTGGGGAGCTCCTGCTGAATAATCATGCACCTCCAAGTTCAGTTAGAGTTCCTGATGAGGGTGCTTTTCAAAGTGAAGTTGGTAGTAAGCCATTTTTTGCCTTTAATATTATCAACATAGTTTTTTTTAACGCTAATATTCACTTTGGTGGGGGAATAGGGGTGAGATGGATAGTCAGGGAGGAATATACAGGAATGAAATTTACAGAAAGGAGTTGGCCAGTTGTATAAGGAGCCTTAAAAAATTTAGATTTCAAGACAGCTTTATATTACACATATTCTGTCTCATAATGCACTGTAGCCTAGTAATTCCCTTTATAACAATCTCCTTTCAGGAAATGATCAGCTCTATGGATGAAGATTTATGATGTTTATCCCAGTATTATTAATGCCAAAATATGGAAATTTGTTTTAGTGTCTAATAAGAAAGGACTGGTTAAATTAATTACTTTAAATCTATACAGCAAAATATTATGCCTCCATGGAAAATTACATATTTAGAGAAAATACAGAGTTTGCAGAAAAAAAAGTAAAAATCCTCTTAAATATATGAAAAGCTCTTGTTCAATGTGGGGGGAGAACACTTACTGACATAAATATGAGGTACAGATTCTAACAGGACCATCTAGGAGGCCCATATACTTTGTAAGTGGAAAAATAAATTCCACGGCCTTCTTAGACAAACAGCAATTTCTATCAAATTTTAAAATGTAGAAACTTTTAGGAAATTCTCCTGCAGATACATTTGTGTTTGTGTCTAATAATGTATTTACATGCAGAGTTCTTACAATATTGCTTTAACAAAAGCTGGGACCAAACTATGTGTAGAGCCATAGATAGAGCATTGGGTACATTCCGTCTGGGACAGCTATTACATGCAGTAAACTGTGCAGCTGTTAAAAAGAATGAGATAGCTCATTTAACTCATGACTACTGGGGAACTATATCCTAAATACAATCAATGAAAAAGGTGAGGCACAAAAACTAAATATACTAGTAATGTGTGTGTGTGTGTGTGAGAGTAAATTTATAGGCTATCTGAGGAAGACATTAAAAGTTGTTAACAATAACGGCTCCTGGAGAACAGGAATGAAGGGAAAACATTTACTTATATTCTTTCATATTTTTCAAATTGTGTTCCATGAAGATGAAGGCATGTAATTGTGTTCCATAAAGGCACAGAAATTAATAAAAAATTAAAAGCAAAAAGAAATGTAAATACATTAAAAAATTACTTATGGAATTTGCTCAGGGAATAAAAATCAATGAAAAAAAGACCCACCTTAGTAAACTATATGTATGGTACAATCTCATTTGTTTTTAAAATAATGTACTTAAAGAAAAGACTGAAAAGAATACACCAAAATGACACTGAATGATACATAAAGCTTTTTCCTTATTGTTTCGTTTATGTTTCTGATTTTCTACAATGACCCTATGGATTACTTCTGTCATCAGAACCAAAAAAGTCAACTTTTTTCTAATTAATGAAATTAAGAGGGACTGATTTTCTTTACTGCTATTTTCCCATATTGGTTTTATACTATTTTAAATAAGAAAAAAAGAAAAAGATTTTAAATCTCAGCTTCAGAATCCTGGACCAGAGTTTCTAAAACTGCACTTGGAGCTTCTGAGCTGGGTGCCCTGCAGAATGAGTGGCACCCACCCTGGAGGCTCTCTGGCCAGGCTGGGCTCAGCCGCACGGTGATCATCCACTGGTCCTGGAGAGCAGAGGAGAGAGCTCTCCTTTTCTCATTGCGGGGCCTCACTGTTTCCAAACCACAGAGATGTTCAAACCGCCACATTTGCTGCTGTGGAGGGATTCTGGGAACGAGGAGAAGTGAAGTGCGGATAGCTGGGAGGAGCCAGAAAGACAGAGGCCGCAAGTGAAAGCCCAGCCCAGAGCAGGTTCCAGGCTGCAGACACCCAGGGCACAGTGTTCCAAGGTGCTTGGAACCTCTCCTAACTCATGCTCACCTGCTCTCCAAGATGGCTTGAGGTTTCTTGAGTATCTCCTATGCTGGAAGTCTGCCTCCTCTACCTCCCCAGGGCTCTGCCTGTCATTCCAGATAGACCATGAGTGCCTACAGCTGTGAAATTCCTGGCACAGAACCCTTGCCTGTAGAAATAGCTGCTTTCCTAACAAATAGCAGCCATTTAAATGAAGTGTGCCAAATTCAACCATGTAAAAACAAAGGGCAGAGGAAAGACAAATCCCGGGTACAGAGCTGAGACAGCTGCCATGTGCTCTTGCCTAAGATGTATATTGCCACATTGCCCATTCATAAGGCAGGCATTATTAATTTGAGTATTTATTACATTTTTTCTGGAAGTCTGCTGTAAATTGTTTAATAAAATGAGTACATTATAATAATTTCCAGACATATAGAAGACAAATGTCTTGAGAAGGGACACCTTTTTCTAGTTGGTTGTATGGTTTCATAACAGATCTATCAGCAAATGCAGAGTTTTAATTTAGGAGCCACATCTTGCCCTTGTCCACAAACCGGCCCAAACTGCTGTGAAACTCCTGGAGATGAGGGTGGGCCACTGGACAGTTCTCAAAAGGTACTTTCAGATGCTGAAAAGGAGGCAGAGCCATGGGCCTTTTTGCATCTTGAATGAGCATAGGAGAACAGGAGAGGCTGTCAGTTCTGCCTTCCCACGTGGATTTCTGGCTTCCCCAGTTATGAGAGCTGCATGCTGATGGGTGGATTTCACAGCACTTGCTGGGAGCTAAGGGCTCTATTAAGCAGATATTGCTGCCTGACTCGGCAAGTTTAGTAATTTGGTCACTATGGTGTTTAATCCTGACCCTGGGGCCCACATGCGCTCTCCCAGATTGCGGGGCATAGATTCTGCGATGGACCACATCTGACTGCTCACATCCTCTGCACAGTGTGTGTGTGTGTGTGTGTGTGTGTGTGTGTGTGTGTGTGTGTGCAAGCTTGCTCATATGTCTAATGAATACTCACTGGCTTCCCTTTAAAATTCTTCTTGAAATACTAGTAGAAATTACTTTTGACCACAATTTGGTTTCAAAAATTAATTTGCTCTGCTGAGACAAATATAGCTGTAATGTGTCAGCAAGCTTGGGCTGCCATGTTTGGGAAGGAGTCCTCGTAACCAGCAGCTCTAACTTTGGAAATGGCCCCAGGGTCTAACACACAAGGCCTCTTTCTCTCTCACACCTCTCTGCTCTCCACTTCTTCAGCTAAGTTCTTCATGCAGAAAGAGCAGGAAATCCTGAAGTGGCCAGGTTCCCTTAGGACTGTTACATCTCCTTTAAGGAAATACCTCTCACAGAGCTCTTCTGGGGATTGCTCCCAGTGTTCATCTGAGCAGCCCAGACCCACTTACTGATGTCTAGACCTGTATATTTTGCCAGTTGCCAGGTATCTAAGAGGAAACGCCATACCAAACTCAGTATTTCCCCAAAGTGAACACATGTGTCTCCTTCCTCATCAACAGCTATTTTTTCTGCTCCCTCTCCTGGTGCGGTGGCTACACAAGTGCACCCAGCAGAACTCCGACCCCAGCGGGTGTGAGTGACCAGCAGGTCAGCTTCTGTGCTCTGAAATCCATCACTGTGTTTGTGCTGTGGCCATGCTTCCCACGCACTGCTCCCAGAAGTGCCTGAGCATGGCAAGGAAACGACGGCAGACACATTCCTGGGCAACACGGAGCAACTCTGATGACTGGCTTTAGCTCAAGGGCTCCCTGATGGCCTTGCGGAATCTTCCATAGGCATGGCCGTCTAGGGTGTTTTTACCCACACTTTCTTCCCTCACTCCAACTCTCCAAGGAGTTTTTGCAGCTCCTTCTCCATTTACTTAAACTAAAATCTTTGCACATTTAATCCCATCTTGGCATCTCTTTCTCAGACCCAGACTAAAAAAAGTAGTACTGCAAGTGGGGTAATAGTACTCTTGGCCCCTTTCTGTCCTGGGAGGACCAGCTTTCCATCCTCACAGGGATAGATACTTACTCTGAGCACGAGTTTGCCTTTCCTGCCTCTAGACAGTATGCTAAGTGGTAAGATCAGGGCTCCCTCTTGCCCAAGGACAGAGCACAGTTCCTGCTGAAGTTCAGGGCATTAACATTAAGACCCTCTTTCATCAAAAGACACAATTAAGAGATTGAAAAAATGAAACCCACACAATGAGAAAAGATATTTGCAATACATGTGTACAGAATACATGAATTCCTACAAGTCAAGAAAACAGGTAATTCATAGAAAAATAAGCAAAGAACTTAAGGAGGCACTTCAAATGGCCAATAAACATCTGAAAAGATGTTAAATTCCACTAATCATTTGGGAAATGTAAATTAAAGCCTCATTGTGATGCCACTAGAAGTGACTCAAATGAAAACACCAAATGCCAAGTGTGAACAAGTAACTGGAGTCAAGTAACCAGAACACCCACTCTGCTCGTGGAAGTGTGTATATTGGAATAGCTATTTTGGAAAACTGGTGGCAGTATCTACTAAACTGTATATACACATTTCCTAAGACCAGCAGTTCTGTGTATATGTAAGTTCACCAAAAGGTAGAATCAGAATGTTCTCAGCAGCATTATTCATTATGCCACAAAATAAGATCACAAATGTACCTTGATAGACGCTGGATTGATAAATTGTGTTTGTATGTTCGTACAAGAGAATACAGTGAGGAAGATGAATAAGCTGCAGTTAGAACAACATGGACCTCTCACAGACAATTCTGAATGAAAGAAGAAAGACCCAGAGCATATGGGATGGTGCCATTTCTAAAGTGCTTAAAATCAAGCAAACCTAGTCCAGACTGTTAGAAACCAGGATTACTGTCCTCGGAGGGTGAGTTGTGATGAACTGGACAAGAGGGTGTCTCCTGGGGTGATGATGAAAGTTATGTTTCATGGTCGGAGTGTTCTTTATAGAGGTGTGTTCACATTTTCAAAATTCATCAAATTGTACTAGGATTTGAACAAATTTTCTAGAGGAATGTTTGCTTCAGTAAAATTTGCCAAAAATGTTTCCTTCTTTCCTCAATATTTTCATTATCGAAAATTCAGAAAATATAGATTAGAAAAAGACAAGTTGCAACAAGACTATGCACTTCGAACATTTTAATGATTATCCCTTTAATGATTACACCCAGATGTCCTTTGCAGCTCCTCCCTCAGATAAAATCAGGACCATGTTCTAGAGCTGTTTTGAAACTTCTTTTTACAACTGCAACTATATATTCAACTCTACATTTAAATACCTGTCCAGGTCATTAACATTGTTTTACCCCATTTAAAGAGCTGCTAGTTGCCCACTGAACTGGAATTTCATCATCTATGTAAGAACTCAATTTTCGTTTTCAGGCTGTTCCACTTTTCCAGTTTTATAAACAATAATGCGATGCTCATTCTTGTTGCTATGTCTTGGCTCCACATCCATGATTATTTCTTTAGACCCATGTCCTAGAAGTAGTGTCTGGGTATAAAGGATGCATGCACTCTTGAGGTTTAGAAATCTCATTGGCTCATTTTTTAACAGCCAATTAACAGTTTGCACTGAGATCATGCATTGAGATGGGCTCCTACCAAGTGTTCTTGACGTCCTTAGAGCACCAACGGTGAGGACAGTGACAGTGTTAGTAACTACCATAGTGCCTGTTATATTACTTCATTTATTTCCCACCAAAAACCTGGCTAGGTAGGTAGTAATAGTCGCTTTTTACAGATGAGAAAACAGGTTCAAATAGAGGACCTTATTCGAGTTCTCTCAGAAGAAAGCTGGATTCAAAGCCAGGTCTTCCGAACACTGAAACCGCCTCCCCCTCCATGCTGGTTCCCAGGCAACGGCGAGGCCTTTTGCTGAGCTGTGCTGGGAGTCCAACTGAACCAGTGGTCCCTGCAGGTGTTAATATCCACAGTTAATAATGATCACAGTGACAGCTAATGCTCACCTACGCTAATAAACTGATCAGAAACGAAAGCGAGACTGAAACTGAAACAGAAAAATGGGTCTGAAAGGGTGGGTGCTTGTGGGGAGGAATTCTGAGTGTGATGGAAGTTACCAGAAGATTAAAAAATTGAAATCCCGTATCAACCCACTTGATGACATGTCACAAGCTTGTACAAGCCTCCTCAGCCACCAGGGCACCAAGATATTTGGCCTCATTCCCCTGGAGCAAGCAAGATTGATAAGCACATTCCACTGAGACCAGCGGTAGCTGGGAGAGGCCAGAAGCCAGTTTACAAGGAGACACTGAGGGAGTGGAGAGGTTTGTGCAAGCTTTTTGTGTCTCAGAGTTTTAATGAAAGGTCAAGGAAGTGAGACTTTGGGGATGTTCCAGTGCAATTGAGAATCAAACTGTATCCATTTTCCCATGAAGCAATATATTAGGGCTGGCTACTTAGAAATAGCCAGGAAACTGCATGTGTATATGTGTGTGTGGGGGGGGATGTGTATGTATGTGGTTCTGTGTGAGCATGGTAAACATCCATGGAGGAAACGCAGTGATTGGCAAGTTTGGGGAAACTGGATGTGTATGTCTGTTGATAATTTGTTTTTAGTCCTCCTGCTGATGTACATTTCAGCACATACTCTGCTTATCAGTTGATAGGGTGAGTAACTTGGACAGGTATTGAGAAGCCACAACATGGAGCAGTAGGAGAGAAGGATTTGGAATGCTACAGATTTAGCCTCTGATCCAAATTTAGCCACTGATTAGCTTCACATAAGAATAATTAGTAGCTAACATGTATTTCAGGATCTGTGTTACATACATCTTCTGTATCTCATTCGATTTTCAAAACCACTCCACGACAAAGATTCCTCCCATTGTCCCTATTTATAGATGAGGAAACTGAAATCCAGAAGGTTTGGGAAACTATGGGAGATCTCATAAGCTCTGTTGCGAGGCAGATTTGAGCTGAGGCCCACCTAAATCCAACCTCCCTGCTCTTCCCAATGGCATGCCTTAGAAAGAATTTTGTAAGCCTCAGTTGCCTTTCTTTTAAGTGGAAATAAAGATAACAAGCAGTTAATAATGATCACAGTGAGAGCTAATGCTCATTTATGGAGGCTTAAATTAAGTCTGGTATCTGAGACCTGAATCTGGCACACAAAGGTTTCTTAAGGAATATTACTTTCTCACCTGCCCAGGACTTTCAGAAGGAGACAGGGTACATATAAAACCAAATAAAAAAAAGAACCTGAAAAACACATAGTGGCTCAGACTGGACAGAAGGCAATGCTATAAACAAGAAGGATTCAGATTCAACTAAGACGACTAACAGGATGCAGCACCCTGGGCTCAGAACGGCACGTATATTGACTTTGCCACAAGCTTGCAGGGGTGATGGAAAGGCATCTAAACGGCAAGTGAGGAAGTGATGCCTCAAGATGAAGTACCTTGTCCTATGTAGCTGGGGTTCTCTCCAAGGAGTGAGCATGCCTTCCATATTTTTATTATTATTATTTTTTTATGGCGAAAGAATTCACATACCATGAAACTCACCTTTCAAAGTGTACAATTCGGGGGTTTTTAGTATATTCACAAAGTGCAACCATCATTCTATATAACTACCAGGGTGTTTTCATCACCCCAAAGAGTGACTACAGATTCATTAAGTCACTCCCCATTCCTTCCTCCCTTGGACTCTGGCAACCAATGGTCTGCTTTGTATTTCTATGGTTTTGCCTTTTCTGGACATTTTTTAGAAATAGACTCATACAGCATGTGGCCTTTTGTATCTAGCTTCTTTCACTTAGCATAATGTATCAAGGTTCATGATTGTTGTAGCATAAATCAGTAACGCATTCCTTTTTATTGACTGAATCATATCCCCTTGTACAGATATACCACATTTTGTTTAACCATTCATCAGTTGATGGAAGTTTCCATTCTTTATACTTTTTGGCTATTATGAGAAAAGTTGCTGTGAACATCTGTGTAAAAGTTTTTGTGTGGATATATGTTTTCAATTCTCTTGGGTATATACTTAGGACTACAATTGCTGAGTCATATAATAAAAACTATGTTTAATTTTTTGAGGAACTGTCAAACTGTCTTTCCAAATGACTGCACTATTTTACATTAATGTATGGCGGTTCTCATTTCTCCATATCCTTGTCCACCCATGTTACTTTCTATCTCTTTTTTTTAATATAATTTATTTTATTATCATTAATCTACAATTACATGTGCAATATTATGGTTATTAAACTACCCCTTCATCAGGTCCCCCCCACCAACCCCATTACAGTCACTGTCCATCAGCGTAGTGAGATGCTATAGAATCACTACTTGTCTTCTCTGAGTTGTACAGCCCTTCCCGTGCCCCCCCAACATTACGTCTGCTAATCGTAATGCCCCTTTTTCCCTCTTATCCCTCCCTTCCCACCCATTTTCCCCAGTCCCTTTCCCTTTGGTAACTATTAGTCCGTTCTTGGGTTCTGTGAGTCTGCTGCTGTTTTGTTCCTTCAGTATTTTTTCTTTGTTCTTATACTCCACATATGAGTGAAATCATTTGATACTTGTCTTTTTCGGCTTGGCTTATTTCACTGAGCATAATACCCTCTAGCTCCATCCATGTTGTTGCAAATGGTAGGATTTGTTTTCTTCTTATGGCTGAATAATATTCCATTGTGTATATGTACCACATCTTCTTTATCCATTCATCTACTGATGGACACTTAGGTTGCTTCCATTTCTTGGCTATTGTAAATAGTGCTGCAATAAACATAGGGGTGCATCTGTCTTTTTCAAATTGGGCTGCTGCATTCTTAGGGTAAATTCCTAGGAGTGGAATTCCTGGGTCAAATGGTATTTCTATTTTGAGTTTTTTGAGGAACCTCCATACTGCTTTCCACCATGGTTGAACTAATTTGCAGTCCCACCAGCAGTGTAGGAGGGTTCCCTTTTCTCCACATCCTCGCCAACATTTGTTGTTGTTTGTGTTTTGGATGTTGGCCATCCTCACTGGTGTGAGGTGATATCTCATTGTGGTTTTAATCTGCATTTCTCTGATGATTAGCGATGTGGAGCATCTTTTCATGTGCCTGTTGGCCATCTGAATTTCTTCTTTAGAAAACTGTCTACTCATGTCCACTGCCCATTTCTTAATTGGATTATTTGCTTTTTTTTTTTGTTAAGGTGCATGAGTTCTTTATATATTTTGGATGTCAATCCTTTATCAGATACGTTTTTTATGAATATATTCTCCCATACTGTAGGATGTCTTTTTACTTTCTATCTCTTTAATGATAGTAATCCTAGTGGATGTGAAGTGGTATCCCACTGTAGTTTTGATTTGCATTTTCCTAATGACAAATGATGTTGGACATTTTTCGTGTGATTTTTGACCATTGTATACATTTTTTTTTGAGAAATGTCTTTTACCCATGTTTTAAATGGATTGTTATATTTTTGTTGAGATGTAAGAGTTCTTTATATATTATAGGCACTAGACACTTTTCAGAGATATGATTTGTGATTATTTTCTCCCATTCTGTGATTTGTACTTTCACTGTCTTTCTTGACAGTGTCCTCTTCTGCACAAAGGCTTTTCATTTTGATTAAGACAGTTTATGTATTTTTCTTTTGTTACTTGTACTTTTGGTGTCATATCTAAGAATCTATTGCCAAATTTAAGATCATGAAGATGTGCCTTTATGTTTTCTTCAAAGAGTTTCATAGTTTTAGTTCTTATATTTAGGTTTTGGATTCATTTTGAGTTAATGTTTATATATGGTGGGAGGAGCCATCTTCGTTCTTTTGCACGTAGATATCCAGTTATCTCAGTACCATTTGTTAAAAGAGCTATTCATTCCTCCATTGAATGGTCTTGGCACCCTTATCAAAAATCAACTGGTCATAGAAGTGTGGGTTTATTTCTGGATTTTCAATTTTATTCTATTGATTTGTATGTTTATTCTAAAGCCAATACTACACTGCTTTGATTACTGTAGGTTTTTAGTAAGCTTTGAAAGAAGTATGAGTCTTCTTACTTTGTTCTACTTTTCCAAGAATGTTTGCATTTCTGTATGAATTTCAGTATTGACTTCCCAATTTCTGGAAAATACCAGGTGGGATTTTGATAGAGATTGTGTTGAATCTGCAGATCAATATGGGGATGTATAGCCATCTAAACAATATTAAATTTCCCAACTCATGTTCATGCGATGTCTTTCCATTTATTTATGTCATCTCTTATTTTCCTTGACAGATTTGTACAGCATTCAGCGCTCAAGTCTTGTTCAGTTTACTCCTAAGTATGTCATTTATGAGTAGTTAGTTTTCCTTCTTCCTTTCTAAACTGATAACTATTTTTAACTTTTTTTGAAGAACAATTGGCACATAATGTATTAGTTTTAGGTGTACAGTATAATGATTCGATAATTGTACACATTGTGAAATGATCACTACAGTAAGTCTAGTTAATGTCAGTCAGCATACTTAGAAAATTTTTTGTGTGTATGGTGAGAACTTTTAACATCTTAGCAACTTTCAAATATGCAATACAGTAGTATTAACTATAGTCACCATTGTCACTGTATATAACATTCCTAAGACTTGTTTACTTTATAACTGTGAGTCCATACCTTTTTACCCTCTTCACCCACTTCTCTCATCCCCCAACCCTTTGGCAACCACCAGTCTGTTCTCTGTATCTATGAGCTTGGATTGTTTGTTTATTATTTGTTTAGATTTCACATATAAGTGAGATGATATGGTATTTGACTTTCTCTGTCTGACTTATTTCACTTAACAAAATACCCTCAGGGTCCATCCATGTCACAAATGGCAAGATTTCATTCTTTTTTGTGGCTGTGTAGTATTCTATTTGGAAATATATATATATATATATATATATATGCACACACACACAAACACACAATACACAGATACACAGACATATATATTTCACATTTTCTTTACCCATTTGTCTATTGAGGTACTTAGATTGTTTCCATATCTTGGCTATTGTTAGTAATGCTGCAATGAACATGGGGGTGCAGGGTGCATATATCTTTTCAAATTAGTGTTTTATTACATTTGGATAAATACCAAGAAATGGACTTGCTGGATCTATATATGTAGTTCTATTTTTAACTTTTTGAGGAACCTCCATGCAGTTTTCCCTAGTGGCTGCACCAATTTACATTCCCGCTAACAGTGCACAAGGGTTCCTTTTTCTGCACACCCTTGCCAACATTTGTAGTTTCTTATCTTTTTGATAATAGCCATTCTAACAGGTGTGAAATAGTATTTCTTGTGGTTTTGTTTTGCATTTCCCTGATGATTAGTGATGTTGAGCATCTTTTCATGTACCTGTTGGCCATCTGTATATCTTTTTTGGAAAAACATCTATCAGATCTTCTGCCCATTTTTAAAATCAAATTTTCAATTGAATTGTATAAGTTTATTTTATATTCTGGATACTAACCCCTATTGGATACATGATTTGCAAATATTTTCTCAACTTTTCATTTTGTCAATAATCTCCTTTCTGTGCAGTGCTTTTTAGTTTGATATAGTTCCATTTGTTTATTTTTGCTTTTGTTGTTGGTGTCAGATTTTAAAAAATCATCGCCAAGACCTATGTCAAAGAGTTCATTGCCTATGTTTTCTTCTAGGACTTTTATGGTTTCAGGTCTTACATTCAAGTCCTTAATTCATTTTGAGTTAATTTTGTGTATGGTGTCAGATAGTGATCCAATTTCATTATTTTGCGTGTAACTGAACAGTTTCTCCATCACCGTTTATTGAGGAGATCATCCTTCCCCATTGTATATTCTTGGCTTCTTTGTTGTGAATTAATTGACCAAAGGTGCAAGGGTTTATTTCTGGGCTCTCTATTCAATTTCACCAGTCTGATGAATTCTACTTATTTTTCTTGCCTTGTGTGTTGACTATCTCCTCCATAAAAATGCTGATTATAAGTGGTAAGACAGACAGCCTGGTCTTGTTCCTAATCTTAGAGGCGAATCTGTCAATCTTTCCCCATTAACTATAAAATTATCTGTGCATTTTTTAAAAGATGCCTTTAATTAGGCTGGGGAAGTTCCCTTCTATTCTTACTTTATTGAGTGTTCTTATCAAAAGAGGATGTTGGACTCAGAGAAGACAAGTAGTGATTCTATAGCATCTCACTACGCTGATGGACAGTGACTGTAATGGGGTTGGTCGGGGGCACCTGATGAAGGGGGTAGTTTAATAACCATAATATTGCACATGTAATTGTAGATTAATGATACCAAAATAAATTATTTTTAAAAAGAGGATGTTGGGTTTGCCAATGCTTTTTCTGCAAATATTGAGATGATAATGTGGTTTTATCTTTCATTAATATGGTGTATTGCATTAATCAATTTTCATGTGTTGAAGCACCCTTGAATTCCTGGGATAAATTTCATATTGTCATGATGTATAATCCTTTTTATATGCTTCTGGATTAGGTATGTCAGTATCTTATTCAGGATTTTTGCATGTTTATTCATACAGGATATAGTTTTCTTTCTTGTGAGTTGTGTGGCTTTGATATTAGGGTAATGCTGGCCTCAACGGATGAGGTAGGAAGCTTCTGTTCTTTCTATTATTGTTGAATTATCAATTTCTTCTTTCAAGTCTGTCAGTTTTTGCTTCATGTATTTTCAGATATCCAGTACTTCATTAAAAACAGAATTTTATTTTGAGCTTCAGTGGGGCAATACATGAAATGTAACTGGTAAATGTTTATAATGGTACATCAGATATCCCAAAGTGTAAAGGAAGATTCCATCATAATATAGAGTAGACAAACTGAGTACATAGCCAAGCCTATGTAGTCAATGTATGTTCAGCCTGGATTAAACAGCAAAACCATCTTGCTGCAACTACTTATAAGAGAATCCCAACACACAGCCTCTTCTTGTTTGCAGGCTATCTTTAGAACTTCCAACTGGAACTACATCTCACTTTTTGTTTGATCCTCATGGATTCTCTTGGCTAAAGACCACAAAGTCTGTTCTCCCATTTCTCCCCCTTAGAGTCATCTTTCTTGATTGTGACTATTTCCAAGACTGGTGTTGTCTTTGTTCAGCCAATGCATATCAAAAAAGGCCAAGGAACTCACCTTCTAGTTCTTTCTTGCCCTACAAATGCCTTCTTTCAAGAAACTTTTCAGGGCAGTCCAAGCCTAAGATGTCTGTGGAGGGTCCAAACAGTTTAGTGCGTGTTGAGTAGGAGAGAAGTAAGTTTGTTCTGTATCACACTGTGAGGTCTTCATAGCTCAGGCATGGAACTGAGTTGAGCTTGAAGTATAGGGAAGACTTGGAGTGGTGCAGAGGAGAGGAGGGGTCATTCCAGTCTAGAAACAAGGTGAGAGGTTTCAAGCCATAGTGGGGATATATGCTGCATATGTGTAGTAATGAAGAAGTAACCTGATTGGAGATGTGTAGGGGAAACTTGGAAAGGTAGGGAACCAGGTTGAACATTCTTAGAACTTGCAATAGCTTCAGGATTCTAGTTCTTAATATTCTAGTGTCCTTCTAAGTATTAAAAATGCCTCCTATTTTAAAAAATCAGGTCCTGTGGTCAAATCCATAAGTGCATACTATTCAAGTCCTTATGGAAGAATATTTCAAAACCTCATTAAGTGACTATGTATTATGAATCTCCAATGGGGATTTAATATCCAACATTTCTGTATCTCATTTGGCTATGGAATCCTGTTTTCAAGAAGATTCAGGTAACATAGTCAAAGTGTTCCATGAAATACAGACTGTAAAATGTTCATCTAAACTGACCCTTTTACTTTTCAAATGTAGCTTTAAGGGAAGAAATATTTCCTTAAGTTCATACATTAAGTCAGAGACTATGCTGTTGCTAGAATCCAGGTCTCCTGACTCTGGCCCAAATTGTGGTGGGTCTTGGTTGCTATGTATATCAGTTGGGGGAAACACTAGATGCTGTAACAGAGCCAAAATTTCAGTGCCTTGGCTCAACAGAAGTTTATTTTTCATTCATGTGGCAGTTCGGGAACTCCAGTATGGGAGTTCATAGTCAATGGGCAGCTTGCTTTCCTGTGGCTAGCTGGAAACCCAGGATCCTACAATTGTGTGGCTCGGCCATCCCCTGGGACTGTAGACTAGATGGGGAAGCCCTACTTGCTTTTTTAAAGGCCTTGGCCCAACAGGAAGCCTAATGCACTGGTTTAAAATATGAAGTCTGGAATTCAATTTCCTGGGCTGGAATCCCATTTCTGTCTTAGCAGTGTTTGTATTATTCAACTACTCTGACCCTCAATTTCTTCATCTGTAAAATGGGGGCAATAACAGAACTTATCTTATAGAATTGTTACATGCAGTAAATGAGTTAACATTTGTCAAACAAGTATCAATACCTAGCACACAGTATGTGCTTTATAAGTGTTTTCTAAATAATAAAAACAATAATACAAAAACTAATTCCTACTCACATTCTTTTAGCTATGTGGCTTCAAGGAGAGCTAGGCAGCTATTTACTAGTGACTATGCTACACTCTGGAAGGGGAAAAGGGAATTTTTGGATTTTTGGTAGAGAGCTAGTTATCTTTGCCTAATGAAGCATTAGCATTTGGGCCTGAAAAGGTAGTAATGGAAAATTTGACAGGTTTTAAGCAGAGAGGTAAAACAATAACAATAAACCACTTCAGGTATTTTTTTCCTGTCTCAAATATATTTGTTATAAAATTTAAGGTGTTAAAGATAAAATTATGTATATTTTCCTAGGCTGAATTTGTCTAAGAATATGTGAATTTTCAATTGTTACAAGTATTTAAAAATAAAGCGGGACACCTGGCTGCAGTACCAAATAGAAAATTACCTTTTCACATACATTATATTTGTGTAATTTGTACATTTGTATATGTCACATACATGACATATACACTAAACAAAATGAATATATAGCTAGTACTGAAACTACTGAGGAGAGAAATTTTAAGTTTTCCAGAGAGAAAACCATGATAATAAGAAAAATAATTGGATATAACCTTTCTTGTTAATTTAATACATATTTAAAAACTAATGTTATTTGGTGTGCCAAAATAATTGATTTTCTTTATTGAAAGTTTAAAAATATTTACATGATATTTCAGTGGCCCTGACCCTACCTTTTCCATGAGGTTGTGTATTTCTTTTACTTAAATTCCCCTATTACAGAATCAGTATGTAATTTAAAAACAAGGCACTAAATGTTGATTGGAGATGTATGTGGGGTGGGGAGGGAGGGAAAGAAGAGAGGGAGAAAGAGGGAGAGAGAATGAGATTAAGATTCTTAGCACATTTCACTGATTTGGAGTAACCTGGCCACTTCATTGAAGGGACATAAGAATGTCAGTTTATGTAGGTCCTTTCTCTTGAGCAGGGATACACTCCTAGCTTTCAACGTACTGGGAAATCTCACCATTCAGCCTGAGGACTTTTCACTTAATTCTTCAATCTTCAGGCCTTTGCTTCCTCACTTCCTTGAGTTGTTACCAGAGTTTACATCATCTTAGCCAGGCAGTGGAGTCTGACCAGCTCAATTTCTGATGTCCCTTTCTGGCCCAGTCAACTGCGACTGGGGGGTGGTCACATATTGTATAAAGCTGCCACTTTTGCAATGTAGCTTGGGTATTTTTCCGACAGGATACCTGAATGGAGGACGTTATGAGCGTACTCTTCAAAAGGTGCATTTTTACATTTTTATTTGCTTTTCTTAAAGCACTGTTGAAAGTTCTGAAATCTTTATATTTCCAGAGAAACCACTACTCTTGAGTTGGCTAAATGGGAAAATAATCAAGCTCTCTCAGATAATCAGCTTCTTCTCTGCACAAACTTAGAAGTTTTCATAAGGCCAACCTGGGACACACTCCAGGCAATGGGATGTCCATCTGCTCATGTTGCTTAGTACCTGGGCTTTCCTGAAGCAATGTCATTTGTGGGATATGCAGGGACAATAAGATGAGTAGAAACTTCCTAAATTCTTTAGGTAAATTCCATTAGTTCCAAATATACATGGGGAGGCTTGGGGATAAGCAGTGTCCTGCTATTTGTGCATATTCTTAGTAGCAACTTGCTGTAGTTAAACAAGAGAGAATAAACTTTAGTAAGAGAACTTTAGTTTGAACTGAAGCCACTCACTAGCTGTGTGATCTATGGCATGTTATTCAAAATTGGAGGTTCAGTTTCTCTCTTTTTTTAAGATGGAAATAATAAAGAAACATTGTTCTGCTCATAATCTGTAGAAATAGTAACCATGTTAAACACCTGGTAGTTTCCCTTACACTCTATATCTTATATAACTACAGTGACTGGAAGGCTTCTTGCAAAATTTTCACCCCAGAGGGAGACCCAGGATGATTTTCCATCCTGTTCTGCTGAGGACATTTCTGGATCAGGATATAGTGTTCAGGGAAACTGGGCCAAGGACAATCGGAATGCCATTCATATAAGAGCTGAAATAGATGGTCTGAGAGACTGACTGGAAAGATAGAATCTTCTAGAAAAGGCAAATTAAAAGTCAGTCAGTTTTTCAATTCGAAGGTGCTGGATCAAAAATGAGCAGCTCAGTTGTGTACAAACTGGACTAAAACTTGAAAAGTCAAAGTTTCAAAGTGAAACTTTGAAGTGGTCTTGGGAAGCAGAGTCTGGAGGAAATCCCAGAACCACTGGGTTTGGTTCTTCTGCTCCAGGCAAGGCATGGGCTGAGGCTTTAAAGGCCAGGCCCTGAAATAAGGACTTATACATTTTTTCCTATTTACTTTAGTAAAAAGTCCAACATCTACATAAGTATAAGAAGTGAAAAATAAAAACTGCTCTCTTCTGCTTTCTAATCCTATTTCCATGTATTTACCCATACATACAAAATACTTTTTTTTATACAAATGAGATCAATCTGTACATAGCATTTTTATTTAATAATATATTTTGGCTATTCACCCATTCACTCAAAAGATATTGACTGAGTGCTATTTTAGGTGATAGAGATGTATTAGTGAATAAACCAGAAATCCTTTCCCCAAAGATCTTTTCATATTCATATAGGTCATTTATTTTTAACAGTGGCAAAATTATTTCACAGTTTAAGGAACATTTACTGTTTTTTCTCAGTCTGAGCCTTGCCTTTTCATTTGAAATGGTATCTTTCAAACCACCATTTTTAACTGAATAAGTCCAATATATGATTTTTTTTCTCTTACGATTAGTGCTTTTATTGATGTTTGATTGAAGAAAAAATTGCCTATGTCCAAGGCTATAAAGACGTTATCGTGCTTTCTTTTAGAAGTTTAATGATCTAGTGTTTATGTTACATCTATCTCCTGAGTCAGACAGCCTGGACTGAATCACAGAGAACTGGTCCAGAAGTGGCAGCCATTGCTCAAACTAGCGCATGAAAGGCTGTTTACCTTCCGGGTGGTGAATTTTATAAGATAAAAGCCTCAGTTGTTGTTGGCTATCTTTGCTGCCTGAGAATGAAGCCAGTGCAAAAGAAAGCAGAGGCGAGAGATGGAGACACGCATACACTGTTCCGAACAACAGTGTCTGAATACCAGGATGTTGTGCCTAGAGCTGTATATCCTTGAGCCTTTCAGTTGCATGAGCCAATAAACCATATTTTGTCCTGAGACAGTTTAAGTTGTATGTATTTCCACTAAGACTGAATTTCAGGTGACAAATGAGCGAAGTGAAGATGCCGCATAGCTTATTTAATAGTCAGTTCCCTGTGGATGGACATTTAGGTTGCTCCAAGTTTTAGCTGGTATAAGCTGTTATATCCCTGAGGATTGAGGAGAAGAGGACAATGGAGGAGGATTTGGGATAAATGGAAGGGCTCTGTTTTTGAGGGAGATGCAGTGGGTTTCAAAAGAATAAAGTCAGCAATGGGCTACTTTGAGCCTGTCTAGCTGTTTCATCAGACTCTTCACTAGAGGACTGGGGACCTCTGCCCCGGGGCAAAGGAGGAGTGGCCAGAGGAGAGGAGGCTGATTCACATGCCTCAGCACCAGTGCCAGCTGAGGGGAGAAGGCAGGGGGGAGAGTGCTGCCATCAGGCATCTCCGGAGTCGGGCTCTGAGCAGACCTTTGCCATGCTCATGACCCTGGGATCGGTTTCAGCCCTCTCCACAGATCTCTTTCTATGTATATACAACCCACTGTGGATCTGACATTTAGGCCCTTTCTGTGACCTTGAATATAATCTTGCATATGAATAATCATTTGAATAACTTTAAAGTTTGCAGGGCAAAATATGACCAAGTCATTGTTATTGTCTAAGGCTCATCTGAAAGGGGAGAGCATATCCTGGAGATAGAAGAGTGCTTTGGCATAAACTCTGGAATCAAAAGGCTCTCAAAGACTCTCCTGGATAAAATCTGAGGCAAGTTACCTCTTAATCTATAACGCAAGAAACACATCCTCTATATAATTGTTGTGAGGATTAAATGAGATGAGTTTTGGCAGCATGACATGGAACAGAGCCAGTGAATGGTAATAGACATTATTAATAAGCAAAGCTCAGAAAAGTAAAGACATGTCCAAGTTCTCATAACTAGGGAGTCCAGAACAGTCTTCAGTCCATGACTTCTGGCCCTTGTTCTTTCCACTCACAAAGCTTCTGAAATGACTCTTTTAAAAGACACTTGGCAAAAGCGCAGGCTAGCCTCTCACCCGCTGAAAGGAGATTGTGGAGATTTAGGATGTTCCCTAATTCTCCTTCAGCGTTCGACAGTTTTCCCTTCTCAAACGTTCTCTGAATACTGGTCTACATAGAAGGAGATCCTGGCAGGTCCTGCCTTAAAGCCACCACAAGATTTCCTACTTCAATGATGACCTCGACAGAGTTGTCTAACTTGCCAGCGCTCCCGGCCCAGGCTCCCCCTAGCGGCCACTGCGGGACGCGCCCGGTGTCAACGGGGACAGGAGGCCTCGATGCCCACGGAGGAGACGGGTCACTTACTAAGCCCAAGCAGGACAAACACTTCACAGAATGTACCCAGCTGTGATGCAATGCCTCTCCACGGGGAGGACACACTCATGTTGTGCTCTGGGATCCTGGGGCCAAGAGGATAAACAGTGGTGGGGGCCAGACCTCCAGGAGGAAGGTGGCTGAGGACCAGGGTATAAGGACAAAGCCTTTCACAACCCGGGGAAGTCTAAGTAGCTCATTAAGTCCCTCAGGGCCTCAGGGCCTCGCCGACCGACCGAGGGAACATTCTCGTCCAATCTGGATCTGCCCCCAGGGACCAGCTGCACAGTTCTGTGCTGCCTAAGCCTATTCTTGGTCACACATTCCCCAAAACCCCATCTTTGAGAGCTGTGTCTGTAATACATTTTGTGGAAGCCTATGCTTGAATCCGCAGGACACCCCTATGAGCTCCATTCTTCTGTTATCACTGTCTTAGAGATGAGCAGACTGCGATTCAGAGACCCTGCCTCTCCTGCCAAGGATCACACACTTATGGAATGGAAAAATTGTCATTCAGGCCCAGGATTAGAACTTCAAAGGCTATTTTCTTTCCACCTGACTACCCTGCATAAACCCAGGAATTATTTGTTACCTACAGACACCATCGATCATAAAACTAGGGGAAAAACTTGGAATCTCAGCAGAGAAGAAAAGCCTTATATTATCCCCAGTTCTACGTGTATCTCCTTTCTCTGCTTCTTATCCATCTTCTTCCTTCCCTCTGGTTTATTCCACATGCCTTCCTTTTATCTAAGAACCACACTGCCAAACCACAGTTTCCTGTGTTTTGTCTTATTATCCAGGGAAGAAAGTAGTGTCTGCTGGCCTGATCTGCGACTTGGGGTCATAATTACTTCTGGACTGTTTGGGTCCAGAGGGCTTGCTAAACATCTCAAAGAAATACCACAGCCTTCTGGTTCTTTCATGTGCTTGGTGGGAGTTAAAATGGAAAAGGATTAATGTTATTAGAGCACTGTTCAATATCATATTCTAAAAAATATATATGTTTATACATATATAAATGTATTTCCTCATCACAACTATTTGATTTAAGGATCAGTACTCCTACTTAGACAGATGAGGAACCTGATGATTCTGAGAGGTGATATGATCTGTCCAAGATCACATTTATGGGATACAAGAGCTGAGATCTGAACCCAATCTGTCTGACTACTGGTCTATGATTTCTCTCTTGCATCATATTTCCTTCTTGTTTGAATTTTTTCCTTTTTAAGTCAACTCTAATTAGATGTAATTAACATAACAAAATGTCATCTTAAGTGTGCAGTTGCATAAGTTTTGTATACACCCTTGAAACCACCACCACAATCAAAACATAAAATATTTCAATTATCCTAAAAAGTTCCCTTGTGCCCCTTTGTGGCCAATTCCACCCCCAGCCCAGGTAACCACAAAGATGCTTTTCTGTTGCAATAGATTAGTTTTGCCTTTTCTAGAACTTCATATAAACGGCATTATACAATATGTACACTTCAACATATGAATTTGGGGGCATACACAAACATTCAGTCCATAGCAGTATTTTTTTTTTACAAATTCAGTTTCTTTAGGAGGATATAGGTGTATTCAGATTTTCTATTTTTTCTTGAGTCAGTTTTTGTAAGGCACTCTTTTTAGGGAATTTGTCATTTCATCTGCACTGCCAAATTTGTTGAAAATTCTACCGATCATTTCAGAGAACACATTTTTACTTTCACTGGCTTTGTCTGTTGTTTATCCGTTTTTTATTTTATTGTGTTCTGCTCTTGGTCTTACTATTTCTCTCCTTCTACATATTTTGCGTTTAATTTACTATTTTTTTTCTAGCTTCTAAAGGTGGAAGCTTAGATCACTGACCTCATCCCCTGCCTATTGATACAGAGTTTACATTTTATCTTCTTGAGTTTTCATAATGAGTGTTATGTAAACATTTTCCCCATTACTGTTCATTCTTTTATTATTTCGGAACACATCTTGTTTTCTTTACTCCAGTATAATCTGTTGTGATCAATTTGGTGGACAGAACCAATAGATAGGATATTTTGCATCTTGCACAAATATGAACATAGTGATCTGCAGGTGCTTAATAAATAATTATGAAAATATCAAACTATATTTTAGTGTGTTTCCAAGCACTAGATCTATATGAAGAGTGAGGAGCAGGGCATTTATTGGGGTTTGGGCTTACCATTTCTGTTTGATCATCGAAAGCCAGCTCAGACATCATCTCTTCTTGAAAGCAGTCTCTACTGGTGGAGAGCATTGCTCTCCTATTCAGTTTTCTGTATGTTGCACGTACTCCTATTGTTGCACTTATGTTGTATCTTGATATTTAAAAAATTAGTTTATAGGTCTGTCTCTCTATTCTAGTCTTAGTTTCGTGATGACAAGGCCTGTCTTGTTCCTTAGTGCCTAGCACAATGCCTGACATGGAGCAATTACTCAAGAAATGCTTGTTGGGTGAATGAGAGAACAAAAGGTCTTCCTCTGCCTCTGGAGTCTGGGGAAACATTCAGAACACATGTAACAAGATGTGCATTCTGTTGTACTATATTTCAGGGAGTAAACATGCAGGCCTATTGTGTTTTTGAAATGCATTTTAAATGGAAAAACGTTCACCATGTGTTGTAAGTTACTGCTCTCACTCGAGTTGGGTCCAGAATCAATCAATGCCTAGAATACCACAGCAAGTGGACACCGCCAGCACTCCTCCCCCACCCTTTCACTTGTCTCAAAAGAAAATAACTCTTTTAAACCAAACTAACCTCTCCTGTCTTTGTTCCCAGAGATGAGGACTGTTTCACAAAGAAAGGAGGGTCTGCATCTTCACTGTTTCAGAAATACTGAATTCAGAGCAGTTGCATAATAGAAAATGTCCCTAAACTCCAGCCAGATCAATTTGCTCCCCCTCCCCAGGGCTATTATCACAGTGCCCCTGCCAAAGCTCTCAATGAGTCTTCATAATCTCTTACATGTTTAGTTCTCTGTGGAGTTTTCCAAGCACTTTCCCATCCATTATCTTGTCTAAGCGTCACAACAGCTGTTATGTGTTCCAGAGGACACCAGATAAAGGGAAGAGAGCCAGCTCCGGAGCCAGACAGCACTGAGTCCATTTCTGCTCTGCCACTTACTGGTGTGTGGCAGTGGGCAAAAGTCTGTCTTCATCTCCCTGAGCCTTGGTTTTCTCCTTTGTAAAACGGGGATAAAAATGACTTACACTGTAGACTTCTTGTGATGATTAGAGCTACAATGTATATATCATTGGCATGGTGCTTAGCACATGATAGGTGTGCATGGTAAGTGGTAGTTGTTTTATGTTCTGTAAATGTTGTAGTTGTTTTGGGTTCTGGTAGCACTTCAAGGGGATATTAAAGCAGGTGCAGTAAAACAAGCCTAATGGACATCATATAAACTACCAATTTACTCCCAGCACAACTTCTAAAGGCAAGAATACAAGGAATTTAAACAAACTGAAATCAAAGGACCTCTCCACAAACTAAATAGAACAAAGGGGGTCCCTGAACTTAAATAATGCGGAGTGCAACCAAACCCCTCCTGGCATCTGTGTAGACCTTGTACTTAAAGTGGTTGCTTTGGGGGCATTTGTATTAGTTCATCTGTTTCTATGAGCATAATTCAATAAAACTGAGCTGGCACCGAGTCTGTGCTAGATGTTAAGGTTAGAGACGAATGAATAACTCAGTAACTGAATGAATCTCTGCTTGGCAACAGAAAGCTGTACAAAGCGCAGAGGAGGGACTCACTAACCATCCAGGAGAATGGGGAGAGGCCCCACAGAGTCTGAAGGATAGGCTGGGTCTTCCTCAGATGGCGCTATTGCTGAGTCATAAAGGTGTGGTGAGATTTTGAGCAGAGCAATGAGTTTACAGGGATTCATTGGGCAGGACGGCCATGGGTTTGCTCTAGAGTTAAACAGAGCTGAGAGAGAATCCATGCTCTGCCATTGGTGAGCTGGGGAACCTTGGATAAATTTGCTCAGAGTGTGTGTTTACTCATCTTAAACTGGAGCTATTAGTAATGCCTACTTTGGGGACTTTAAGGGGTCAACAAATAATTTCCCATCTTCCCCATATTGATTTGAACTAATTGAAAGGGCAGAAATTAGATAGATGGACATCAAAATGTCGCTTTACTAAAAACTGTATTCGAAAACTTGGATGTTTAGAAACGATGGGCTTCCTAGTCCTGTACCCTAACATTAGATATCCCCACTAGGCACAGGCACAAAGGGCAACTACAGGACTCTCTCCTAGGGTGGGTCTGCTCCACTCAGCTTATGGTGAGACTGCCAGCAGACCCAAAGGCATCCTTTCTCTAGGCAGGCATGTCAAACAATGGTCCTAGATGTGACTGAGCCAAGTGTGTCTAGTTCTTTCTTCCCAACCAACCAATGGGATGAGTGACTCTCTCCTGGGAGGATGAGGAGGCAGGAGGCCAAGAGTTTTACTCTAATAGAGACCCTCCCACATGAAGACCTGAAGCCAGAGGTCCAACGCCTGCAAGCAAAGTGTTGTTTTAAGGATGAAATATGAGGCAATATATCTGGAATATTAAGCACAGTGCCTGGCACATAGTAAACACTCAACAAATGTTAGCTTTTATTGTTGTTATGGTAGCAGATTAGCAGGGCTCAGGGTATTGTCTGATATCCTCCCATTAAAATATACATGAGGATATGCAAAAAGACAAACACTGTATGCTAAAGAGGGACCACATGCCAAAGTCTGAGAAGGAATTTCTTCCAGCTGTACTGTTGATAAAGATACACATCCTGGACTGAACTCTCCTTTAGGAGGCATGGAACCACCTCTTGGGAAGGAGTCTAATTGACCCCAAATAGTAACAAACCCTATGCAGCTACATCCCTTTGGCATTTGGAGATTATCTTTTGAGCTTAATAGAGGTGGTCTTATCCTTTTATTTCCATAAATTCCACTCCACACATATCCAGAAACTATAATTCTCAGGACATATGATGTATTACATGCTGAAATAAACAGCTATCCAAGGAAAAACATTCTGGTAGAAATGGTAGAGTTCTGGGAAAAGCACAGTAGGTGAAGATGGGGTAGTGATGGAGAAAGGGGCAGGAAAGAAGCAAGTCTTTTATGCTCTCTGATGAAAGAACTAATGAATGCCTCCAACCCAACAGTCAAAGGGAAGGAGAGTCTGCCTCAGTCCTGCTTAGTCAAATGAGATGGCACCTGGCCCAGGACTAGGGGCTGTGCACATCCATCTACTCCTGTTCTAAGTCTAGATCTTAAGGACACTCCAGCCCCCAGGTGCACAGGGAGATCTCATGGCCTCTACCTGTCAGCAAAGATTGGGCCTTGTTTAAGGATAAGTCATCGGTAAAAAAAGGAGCCCTACAAAAACTACTACAGCATAAAACAAATGGAAAACTATTCTCTAGCTTCAGAGGAAAAATGTAACTCTGAAATTTACTTACTACAGGAGCCAGAAAAGTTTTTGAAAGACATTTTCTTGCTGTTTTCAATAAGATGCAAGAAGTCATCTCTGGAAAAAGGTAAGCAAGTTTATCACCAGTGGTTTGAGATAAAAGGGAGCTTGCAACTTAACTCCAAAAGCAAGACTAATAATAATATCAATGTTGGGCATGGTTTTATATAATTGAATTGTTTCTGAAGAAAATACTAGAATGAAGAAAACAAAAAAAACTCCAAGTTTTAATAACATAAACTATTCTTTAGTGGAAGAAAAGTCCAGTGTTTGGAGATCAGTATGGGTTGGTATGTTCCAGGTGACATTAATATATATTCCTGGTGACTTTTTTTGAATTTTAAGAAAAAAAAACCCTATAAGAATCCATACAACCACCCCTTCCCACCAAAAAACAAAACAGCCAACAGATTATCTACAAAGGATTATCAGATTTCTCTTTGGCAACATTGAATAATTTAAGAAAATAGAGCAATATCTGCATGGTTTTAAAGGAAAAAATATGAACCAAGTATTGGTCAGAGAAACCAAATGAGAGAGAAATCTAAAATAATTCAAGCATGTTAAATCATAATGCCATTGGATAGGTGGTAAGCATGGAAAACAAATGAACACATGAACATAAAAACTTAACTGTGCCAGGACGTTGTCAGGGAACAGAAATCACGTAGGCATGTCAAACAGAGGGAATTTAATACAGGCTATTTGTTACTAAGAGAGCGGTCTTTGTGAAGACACAAATAGCGCATTACTTCTCAAACTTTAATGTGTATTCAAATCATCTGTCATCTTTTTAAAACTAGGTAAAATTCAATAGGTTTGGGATGGAGCCTGAGATTCTACATTTTTAAGAAATTTCCAAATAAAGCCAATGCTGATCCACAAACCTCTTTTTGAATAGAAAGGAAATAGGAGAAGTGGAGGCAAGCAGAGATTGCAATATCAGGAAGCCACAATTTCCCTTAGAGTTAAAGGAACACTGAGAGGCAATGTTGTTACCAAAGCTTAGAACTTAGTGTCATCAACTAGCAACATGGCCAGGCCTTCCTGATGGGAGCTGGGACCACAGGGGAGGGTCTGTCTGGCAGGATCCGCGTTACAGTGGAGATGCAGCTGCTGCTGGAGACCAAGCTGGAGGCATAGAGTTAGGGAGTAAACACTCTAGAGTCTCCCCTCCCTTTAATCTCTGATCTTCAGAAAGCTTTTCCTACCAGCTGAAACTGCCTTCTCCAGTATAGCATGCAACATCACTGGCTCTCAGCTTTTCCCTCTGGGTCACTCAAACTATTCATTCCTTTAAGATGCTGAGCAATTAAACTTGATCCCAAATTAGTTCCATTTCCTACCTCCAAAATGGTGTAGTCAAACATATCACAAAGGGTTCTCTAGGTATAGGGTCAGCCCTCTTAGAAAGAGCTGGAGAGGTGGGGTGGGGAGTAAATGGTGGTGGGAGGGAATAAAATATAGTTTATATTAATAACAAAGATGGTTTTTCTTTTGTGCTTATTACGCTATGGACCTCCTATTTCTCAGACCCTTGAACACACCAAATCTCTCCCACTTCAAGCCTTAGCAAAGGCTGATCCTTCCATGGAATGCTCTTCCTCATAATCTGTGGCTAATAAACTCCTGCTCATCATTCAGCTCTTAGCTTAAATGTTTCTTTTCAACAGATAGTTCCCCTAACACTCTAGACTAGGTAAGATCTGCCTGAAATAATTTCTCATAACATCTTTCCCTTGTTTTTCAATTTCAATGTGAAATCATATACTTGTGTCATTGTATTTTATGTCCCTGTACCCCACTGGGCCATAAGTTCTGAGAGGGAAAATTTGACTTTTTAAAAGTTGTATTTCCCATGCCTTGGAAAACTAGATGGGTGTTTGGGTGACTGAAGAACATATTCCTGATTTTAACATTTGAGTGTGAATATTGAAATAATGTGATTTTTTTGGAAGGCATTTTGCTTTGGTAAAGAGCTAGTTAATCAGGAGTTGATACCATTCTGAACTTGCATAAGTTGCATCATATGTGCCTTTCAGAACAAATAATAACTTTAGTAACGTATATATACAATTGTCAAATCCCCATGCTGTGTACCTGAACCAATATAATATTGTATATCGACTACTTTAATTAAAAAAATAAATGAGGAAACTGCAGCAGAAAACAAACAGATAATGGCAACAGCTACCTTTTGTTGAACACTTATTCGGTGCCAGACACTGTGCTGTTTGGGAGACATTTTTTACTGATGAAGATATTGAAACTCAGAGATGTTGAACGTTATCCTATACTCATAAGACTCATGTCTTTCTGTATTTATCAACCAATGTAACTAACTTTCATAACACTGAGTAACTAGCTTTAAGTTTCATTTCATAGGCATCCCCTTCTCCCTACCTTTTTTTTTTTTTCACTCAAGGGAAAGGAGGGAAATAGTCTAAGCTGTGAATAGCATAAAGTCTTTAGGGAACTTTCCTGAGTGGGTGACAGATAAGTAATGCGGGCACCTGTTTGTGCAGAGGTGTGACAGGCCCCAAGGAATCCAGTGTGGACTATATATATATCCACCAGCTACAGAGAGTCAAGCGAGATCTCTGTGGGGAGTTTAGTTTGAATTGGAACCACAAGGAAGTTTGGCAGGTTGAGTCCAGTGATGTGCCAGCTCACAGGAGCTGATGGCAGAATTTTCAGGAATTTTGTGAACTGGTTATCAGGTACAGCCACTATTAAAAATTAAATTTTATAAACATAATTAAAAATTCTATTAAAAACAAAGATACTACAAGCTCAAAACTCATCACTTCCTCTTATTTTACTACATTTTTACTATTATCTATGCTTGTGATTTGTTTATATCTATTGAAGCTGAATGGTGTCATACTACCTGGTGGTGTTTTACTCCACATCTCTTCCTAACTGTTCAGTGATGTTAAGTGCATGGCTTGCATGGTCCATCATGAAATATTTACACCACGAAAATTGGCAAATGCTGCAGATCAGCCTCCACGCTCCTGAAAGCTGGCTGCTAAGCATTTATCAGGACACTATTAGTTTAATCCCTGGGAAAGTGGCAAAGTTCAGAGCCAATGTCAAAAGCAAGAGAACAGTAATGATTAAAACTGCAGTTGCCTGTGTTTGCTGCCGTGTTTTGGGATAGCTAGCACTCAGGTAGCTGAGGAATGGGGTTTGGTATTCTACAAATAGAAATGTTTGGTATAGGTATTCTTTAGTTAAAAAGGAAAGAAGAAAGAGAAGGAAAATTCTCATGAGAATGTAGTTACAAAGTAGAAATTAGACACTATTAATAAAAACTCAACGGCTAAAAATTTTGCAGGGCTAGAAAA
The DNA here is from genome assembly GCA_032199065.1 of Smutsia gigantea. Lineage (NCBI taxonomy): Eukaryota > Metazoa > Chordata > Mammalia > Pholidota > Manidae > Smutsia > Smutsia gigantea. The sequence continues at coordinate 75,616 of JAVSCE010000824.1, read as the reverse complement.
TCTCATTATATTAAGTAGTTGTAGATGGGGTGAGGAGATTCTTTTTTTATTTTAGAGCTGATTAAACTTGGACATGACATGTGAAGCTTAATCTATGTATACAAATTTCACACTTGCTGCATTCTGCCACTGTCCTGCAACTGCCCTGTTGATGACTATGGAAATCTGTAAGATGTCTGTGTAAAATTTTGGAATGTCTTTGGATCTTTTTATGTTTGGAAAAGGCTAAAGGATGTGTCTAAAGAAGCTGAGAATAATTTATAACAGCTAAAGCTGAAGGTGATATAATGTGATGGCAGGACTGCAGTTAGAGTTATTGTCAGCACCAGAATTTGGCTGTATATGTAGAATAGGTTCTTTGTAAGGGCTTTAATTGACCTTTGAAATCCGATTCTTAGTAACCCAGGCAATGGTAGAGAATTCAAAAATTTGTGGAAATGTCGGATTTTAATTATTCGGGTGAAAGTTACCTTGTACATTTTTCCTGGCATGATTTTCCTGGTTGTTAAAGTCTTACTAAGTAATTAATTACAAAGTTATATGTGCTTATTGTAAAACTTCAAATAACATTGCCTATAAATATCTTACAAATTCACAATCCCAAACCCTGGAGGTCATACCCCACAAATTAAACAGTTTATATAGTATTCCAGAGTTTTTCTATCCATCAACACTTAACATGTGTAAGTATGAAAATTAAATCAGTGTGCTCTGCAATCTGCTTTTTTCTTTTAAAAAAATTATTATATGCTATAATATTTCCATATGATTACATACATGGATGTGTACATTTTAATGAATTACAATTAAATGTTTACCAATGCAATATCTACTCAAGTTAGAGAAAATTGCCTGCACCTGAGGAATTCTCTGTGTCCCTTCATGATTTCAATCATTTCTCAGTCTTCCATAGGAAATCATGACCTTGATTTTTGTGACATTCATGGTCCAGCTTTTCTTCATACTTGTATCAATATCTGTGTAACCCTAAATAATGTCTTGTTTAGTTTGACTATGTTGAACTTTATGTGATAAGAATCATACTGAATGCATTTTTCAGCAACTTTTTTCTTTCATTCAGTATCGTTAATGAAAATCATTCAGGTTGCCGCATGTAGTAGTAGTTTGTGTATTATCATTGGTATATAATATTCCACTGCAGGGATGTAAATGGATTTGTTTATCCATTGGACTGTTGGTGGAAATTTGTGTTGCTTCTGATTTTTTGTTATTATGAATAATGCTATTATAAATATTTTATATACATCTCCTTGTGTAAGTGAATAAAGGTTTTCCTTTATTATGTACCTAGGATAGGGATTATTGGATCATAGAGTTTGCACATATTCATCTTTACTACGTAAACCAATTAGCATTCCAAAGGGGTGTTACCACTTTATTCTCTGATCAGCAGTGGATGAGAGATCCTATTTCTTCACATTTTTGCCAACACTGTTATTGTCAGACTTAAAAATTTTTGTCTACATGTAAATCTCATTGTAGTATTAATTTGCCTTTACCTGATTCCTGATGAGGCTTTCTTTATACATGATTATTGACCATTGTGGTTCTCTTTTCATGAAGTGTCTATTCAGTTCATTTGTCCATTTTTCTTGAGTTATTTATCTTTCATTTAATGATTCTTAGGTATTCTTTAAATGCATTTTTCATCAACTCTAAGATGCCATTGACTTCAAAGTACATCTCCATTTTATGTTACATTTTTTTAAATTATGAATTAAATTATAACCAGCCATTGATTGTAACATGTACCCAATTTCCGTGATGGTACAATGTGGAAAAGTTTGTATGTGGGAAACAAAATATATGCTATTCTCGGTATAAGACCTTTGCCAGTTATATATGTTGCAAATGACTTTTCCTGATTTGTGGTTTGGTTTTTCCCTGTCTTTATGGTTCCTTTGATGAACTGAAGTTCTGTTTTAATGATCAAACTTATCTACCTTTTTCTCAATGGCTTTTTTCTTTTTGAATCTTGTTTAAGAAAGCCTTTCCTAATGTGAAATAATGAAGATATATTATTTTCTAAAAGTTATATAGTTTTATCTTTCTCATTTCATCTTTAATTACAGTTGGTTTTCGGTATGGTAAGAAGTAAGGGTCCAATAGTGCATTTTTCATTATGGCTTATTTCCTGAGGAGGGAGTTTGATTCTTAATTCTATTCTTTTTCACTATTTGTCAACCTCTGTGCCAATACTGTACTGAATTTCCTAGCTTAACATCTGTTAGAGCAAGATGTTCTCCATTTGTTCTTTTTCAAGAGCTTTTGGGTTTTTCTTGACCCTTTGCACACATTTATCACACAGAAACAAAGTCCCTCCCAGACAAAAAATTTTTAGAACTTAAATATTGCACTAAATCTATAAATACATTTGAGAAAAAATGACATCATTTTAATTGTGAGTCATACAATTCATTGGTATGATATATATCTTTGTTTTGGAGTAATGCTCATGAATTTTTCTTGATCATGTTTTATAGTTTTGACAGTGTCCTGCACATTTTCTGTAAAATTTATTCCTGGGTATTTTTTATGCTAGTAAAAGCATTATTTGTGTTTTTATGTTTTGTTGCTGATACATGAAAATATAATTGAGGTTTGTATATTGTTCAGTAACATTTTATTCAAATTTATTGTAATAATTTTCTTTGTGGATGAAAATGTTTTTCTGTTATAATCATAATACCTGTGAATAATATCAGTCAGTTTCTTTGTTTTCTGGCTTATCATAATCCATAGTCTAAGATTTCCACTATAGTACTGAATAGAGTGGTAACAGTAGATAAGTCTTGCCTTATTCCCAACCTCCAAAACGGTGTTCCATAGTTCAACAGTAAGGATGATCTATGCTGTTGGTTTTATTTTTACAGTTACACTGTATAAGATTATTGAATTTCCTTGAGTTCAAAGTCAAGCTTCATAAATAACTAGCTGGATGGTCTTTGGCAGGTTTCCTCTCTGTGAGTTAGTTTTCTCATCAGAAACAAAAAGATGTTCTATTCCAGATTCCCTAATAAACAGACTAGGACAAGAATTAAGTGCCAGTTCTTTAGGTGGAAGGTGTAATCCCAGGGTAGGAAAAATGAGCAAAATGGAAAGTGAGGCAGAAAAGTATGGGAGGCAATGCAAAGTAATACCTTGCTACCCTCACCACTGTCTCATGACAGTTACAAAGACATAACCAGTTGCTCAATGGTAAGTCACTCACGTGCAAGATGACGCCATAGGCTGAATGACAACCTGGGTCTCAGAACCCACTGGGTCAGTGGGTAGGAGGAAGAAAGGGATTTTTATCTTCCTGCTTCCTGTCTTTTACTGGTCAACATTTGTTTCACTGGGAGTTAACTTTGCTCACTTCTGGTTTGCCTTATCAGCCTTTGGAGCTGCAGGCAGTCAGACCCCACACCCTGTGGAGTGGCATTTCATCTGAGTCTGGAGGTTGTGGGAGGAGCTAGAGACTCCGGGTAAGTGGCTGGGCAGCCTAGGCTGCAGAACCCCAAGGGCCTGCATGAAGTCCTTTGGCTGAAGTGGTGGGTTTAGCAGAGCAAATGGCTGAGAGTCCAGCAGACAGGTGAGGCTAAGAGGAGACTATGACATCATACATACAATAGGTCAGTTTGTGGAGCTACCACTAGTACCTACATCGTAGGGTTGTTGTTTAGACTAAATACATTACTTGTAACATGCTTAGAAAGGGGCCTGATACAGAGCTCTCAGATGCTATTAGCTAAAATGCAATCCAGTTTATTGCCTCTTTCTCTATAGATACTAACCTTTGTGAAATGCTTAGAAAAGACCGATCCACTCAGCTATGATCAAAATAGCATCCATCTGGATTTTATTTTGGCATACAAAGTGAGGTCAGAATCACACTTTATGTTTTTCCAAATGACTTGACACCAGTCCAAACACCATGTATTGAGTATTCCATATTTCTCCCTTTGTTCTAGAATTTGATTTATAATATATCAAATTTGCATATTTATTTGCTAATTTACTAACTTTTAATACTGTTCCATTCATGTATCTACAAATTCTATTGTACTGTTTTAATGATTGTAACTTTATGATAATAATGTATTGTAGGACAAGTTCCAATCTCTTGTTCTTCATTTAAAGGATTTTTCTGGCTCTTTTCACATGTTTATAATTTCAGATGAAGCTAAGAATCAGTTTTTCAAATTTCTTCTCCTAAAAAAAAATCCTGCTGGGATTTTGATTGTGAATACATTGAATTTTATGGTTTGTAAAGTTAGGAAAAATTTATGATGGTGAAATTTACTTTTAAAAGATGAGATATCTTGCTCTATTTATTGAATAATTAATATTTCTTAGAATTTTGTAGAGTCCTGTAAGTCCCAAACATTTCTTATCATATTATCATATTATTCCTGGATTTTCTATAGTTGTGAGTGGAATGTATTCTTCTGTCCTATGTTTTTCTTGACTATTCTTTAAATATTAGAAATCTATTAGCTTTATTTTTAAGTTTTTAGCAGCTTTATTGAAGTAAGTTTTATAGTACCACAGAATTCATCCATTTCAAGTGTGCATGTCAATGATTTTTAATAACATTACTAAGTGGTACAACTGTCACCATAAAATAGTCTAAGAGTATTTTCCTTACTCCATAAGATCTTTATGCCCATTTACAATTAATCCCAGTTGCTGTCCCCAGCCCCAGGTGAATACTGATCTACTTTCTATATACATTTTTCGGACAATTCATATAAATGAAAGCATATAATATATAGTTTCTTGTGTCTGACTTTCTGTCATTAGCATAATATTTTTGAAGGTTCATCAATAATGTAGCATGTGTTAGTAATTTCTTCTTACTGCTGAATAGTAGTCCACTGTATATTTATACTACATTTTGTCTATCCATTCATCAGTGATGGACATTTAGGTTGCTTTTGGTTTTGGACTATTTTGAATAATACTACTATGAACATTTGCACTGAGTCTTCATACGGACATATTTTTATTTCTCTTGGGTAGATATGTAGGAGTGTAATATTTTGGTTGTATGGTGATTTTATGTTTTGCGAAACTGCCACTGCTTTCCAAAGCAGCTACACTATTTTACAACTTCACCAGCGATGTATGAAGGTTCTCTATTGACTTTAAAGTATTTATTTCATTTGTTATTGCCTTATTGAATAATCTGTTGCTCCCTGAATAAATATCTGTTGATATTTTTATTAGTATGTACTCTCAATTTGCAAGTGACAGTCTTCCAATTCAAACTAACTTAAGGAAAAAAGAGAAATGTATTGGTTCATGTAAATAAAAAACACAAATGAAATGATTCATGTACAACTAGAATTTTCAAGGACTTAAAGGATAATCAGAAGATATCTCTTGCCCTTCCAGCTATGCTTAATATTTATCAGCCTTGAATATCTTGATAATGCCAAATGCTGATACAGTTTTTCTCCCTTGATTTTTTAAGGTAATAGATTATGTCGATCAAGCTCTTGCTTTCATATCATCCTTGTCTCTCTAAAATAAACCCCAACTGATCATATTGTACTTTACATTTTATTTGCTTTGTTTGGAATTTTTCTTTTTAAATGGGTGAGAGGATATTCTTTGTTTTGTACTATCTTTAACCAATTTGGTTATAAACATGTTTGCTGATAAAATGAGTTGGAGAGTTTTCTGTATTCTTATATGACCTGGCATAATTTCAATAGAATTGTGATAATTCTACCTTTAACCTAAGGGTGGTCCCACTTGTAGAACTGTAACAGGTATGGACAGCAAAAACTCAGAGGAAATATTTTGCTGTAGTGGTGGTGGCAGAAGAACAGGCACTTAAGATCTCAGGAAAAAACTCATCTCTCAGGCCAGAGGGATGAGAATAAAAGGTCCCTGTGGTCTGAGCGTCTGGAGGAACCCTTTGTTTTATCTCATTATTTCACTCTGGGTGCAGCCTCAATCATGTGAAATAGCATGAAAGCAAAGGAGGCTGAAACTCAGAAAAAAACCTGAATTTCTAGTCAAAGGAATCAGGAAACATTGACTTTGGGATCTGGAAAGTGTGGCGGAAACCCTGAAGAGTCAAGAGCTAGAGAAGAGAATCCCCTAACTGTGTGTATGATCCAACACAATCCTGTGTTTATCCTGCAGCTGGGCATGCATGAGACACACCCACGCAAGCACAGCATAGGATTTGTGAGCTAAGCTAGAATATAATTCACAACCCAAGTGTCAGATTAATTTGTGAGCAGTGCATACATGGGGCAAACCCAATATAATATAGCAAAGGCTTTAAAAGTTCAGCTGACATTAGAACAATAGTCCACAGAAGATGAAACTGAATTTACAGTCTAAGTCTTGCCAGATTTACTGCCAAAATCAACCTTCTACAGGGGATTTTAACAGAACCGAGAGTTTCACAGTACAATATTCAAATTATCCAAGATATAATCCAAAATTACTGACATACAAAACTCCAGGAAAATGTGATTAATTCTCAAGAGAAAAGACAAATACAGATGCTAATCCCAAGGTGATCCAGATATTGGGATTATCAATAACTTTAAGTAGCTATTGTAACTATGCTCCATTAAGTAAAAATCTTCAAATGAACAGGAAGATAAAAGTCTCAGAGAAATAGAATCTATAAAAAGGCCCACTTGGAAAGTTTAAAACTAAAAAATACAATATCTGAAGTAAAAAATTCACTTGATGAGCTGAATAACAGGATGGAAATGACAGAGGAAAGAATCAGTGAATGTGAAGGTAGAGCAATAGAAATTACCCAACTTGAAAAACAAAGAGAAAAAAGACTGACAAAAAATGAACAGATCTTCAGGCACCTGTAGGATAATATCAAAGAGTCTAATATTTGTATAATTGGAGTTGCATACAGGAAGGAGAAAGAGATGGATTCAGAAAAAGTGTTTGAAGAAATGATGAAAAACTACTTAAATTTGGTGAAAAACAAATTTGTATTTCAAGGTCACTGAATTTCAAACAGGATTAACTAAAAAAACATGCCCATATAAACATCATAGCAAGACCTCTGAACACCAAAGAAAAAGAAAAAAATCTTTCAAGCAGCTGGAGAAAAATGACATATTGCATGTAATGATTTTTAAGACTGTGGGTTTCTTACTAGAAACTTTGGAGGCCAAAAAAATAGAGGACTGAAATCTTTAAAGAAAGAAAATTGTCAATCCAGAAGTTTATATCCAGTAAAAATATTCATTGAGAACGAAGGTGAAATAAAATCTTCTCATATGAAGAAAAACTAAGACAGCTGATTTCTCACCAGCAGACCTTATCTTAAAGAAATATTAAAGGAAGTTCTTCAGCTTACAGGGAAATGATATCAGAGGGAGCTTTGAACTTCAGTAATGAAAGAAGAGTTAACAGAAGTGATAAATATTTCAGTATATAGATGATTTTTCTTAAGTTCTTAAAAGATGTCTGACTGTTGAAATAAAATATTGTAAAACTGTCTGGTAAGGTTCTCCATGTATCTACATGTAATACATATGACAACTCTAAGTAAGAAATGGGAGAGTAAAGGGAAGTATATAGTTGCAAAACATCTACATTTTACTTTATATGGTGCCATATTTATTCTAAGGAGGCTATGAAGAGTTAGTCATATATACATATTGTAACTCCTAAAGCAACCACTAAAAGGTGGCCTTATTTATTCCTGGAAATATTAATTGGCCTGAGATCTACTCTGATAACAGCCATTCCAGCTGTCTTGAGTTAGTGTTTGCATAGTGTATATTTTTCTACCTTTTTATTTTTAACTTAAATATCTCTTTGTATTTGAAGTGAGTTTATTATAGGCAGCATATAATTGGGCCTCACTTTTTTTATCCAATCTGATAATTTTTCCCTCTTAATTAGGACTATTAGACCATTTACATTTAATATAATTACTGAGAGGTTTAGGTTTAAATCTATCATCTTTCTTTTTCCTCACACTTGGTTCCTTTTCCTATTCTTTGTTCCTTTCTCCTCTTTTCTAACTTCTTTTGGATTAATTGAATTTTTAAAATTTCATTTGTATCTCCTATGTTATATTAGCTAAATATAGCTATATATTATATCTTTATTTTTATTATTTCAGGAGTTCTATTAGAATTATAATATACATCTTAAACTGATCACATTCTATCTTCAAATAATATTATGCCACTTCAAACATGGTATAAGAACTTTTTAATAGTATGCTTCTGTTTCTTTCCTTCTAAACTTTGTGCTACTGTTGTCATATATTTTAACTTTTTTTTATTAAGGTATTATTGATATACACTCTTATGAAGGTTTCACATCAAAAAATAATGTGGTTACTACATTTACCCATATTATCAAGTCCCCACCCATACCCCAATGCAGTCACTGTCCATCAGTGTAGTAAGATGCCACAGATTCACTATTTGCCTTCTCTGTGCTACACTGTTTTCCCTGAGATCCCCCACACCATGTTTACTAGTCATAATACTTGTCAATCCCCTTCTCCCACCCTCCCCACACCCCCTCCCACACCCCACCCCTTTGGTAACCGCTAGTTCCTTCTTAGAGTCTCTGAGTCTGCTGCTATTTTGTTCCTTCAGTTTTGCTTGGTTGTTATACTCCACAAATGAGGGAAATCATTTGGTACTTGTCTTTCTCTGCCTGGCTTATTTCACTGAGCATAATATCCTCCAGTTCCATCCATGTTGTTGCATATTTTAACTTTTGCATATGTTACAAGACTCACATTAAGTAGTTATTGTTTTTGTTTAAGGAGGCAGTTACCTTTAAGGCATTTATGTAATAAGAGAAAAATCTTATATATGTATGTACATAGCATTTGTAGTACTTTTTCTTCCTTTATGTGTAGATCCATATTTTCATCTGATATCTCTGATTCTGCCTGAAGGATTTTAAAAAATATTTCTTATAGCATAGGTCTGATGGTGGATAATTCTTTCAGCTTTTGAATATCTGAAAAATATAGATTTCATTTTAATTTTTCAAAGATTTTCTGCTGGGTTGCTGGGTATAGAATTCTAGGCTGACACTTTATTTACTTTTAGCATTTCAAAGATGTTACGTGTTGTGTTCTTGCCTGCATTGTTTCTGGCAAGTTATCTTTGTTCCCATATATGTTACATATTTTTTTTGTTTCAGTTTTTTAAAACAAATATCTGGCTGCTTTTAAGTTGTTTACTTTTATCATTTTTATCACTTTCTTTTTAACAATTTGATTATCATGGTATAAAATTTTCTTCATATTTCTTGTGCTTGGAGTTTGCTGAGATTCTTGGTTCTGTGGGCTTTTACTTTTCATCAGATTTTGAAAAATTATGGCCTTTATTTCTTCAAATATTTTTTCTGCTTCCATATTTCCTCTTCTTAAGGGACTCCAGTTGAAGTTAAGCATAGGTCATTGATGCTGTACTCACTGAAAAAATTCTCTTTTCTTTCTGTGTTTCTCTTTTTTCAGGGAAGGGAGATAGTTTCTATTGTTCTTTCTTCAGATTCACTAGCCTATTTTTCTGCAAAATCTAATTTGTCACTAATTCTATTCAGTGTATTTTCTATCTCACTCACTGTATTTGTCTTCTGTAGAAGTATTCTTTTGTTCTTTTTTATCTTCCATATCTCCACCTAACTTTTTATTTTTAACATTAGAAGTATGGTTCTGGTAACCATTCTAATGACTATATTTGCTAATTCCAAAATCTGTGTCAGTTCTGGTTTGGTTTAAATTTATTTCTCATTATGGGTCTTGTTTTCCTCTTTTTTTATATCTGGGAATTTTTTATTAGATTCCAGACATTGTAAATTTTTCCGTAATTGGTGCTGGATATTTTTGTTCTTACCATTTGTTCTAGGACACAGTTAAGATACTTGAAACAGTTTGATCTTTTTAAGCTTTGTTTCTAAGGTTTATTAGGCAAAGCCAGAAGCAGTGCATAGTAAAGGACAATTATTCCCACTATTGAGACAAGAATCTTCTGCCTCACATTCAGAGAATTGTAAAGGTTTCCTAGTCTGGCTGGTTGGAACAGGCACAGAGCCTAGCTTTGTGTAAGCACTAGGCACTGTTACTTCTACATCTTTTGAATGGTTTTCTCTCCAGCCTTGGCTAGTTTCCTCACACATATGTGCTTATCACACTCAACTGAAAATTCAAGGGGACCTTCTACAGATCCCCAGAGTTTTCTTTCTGTGATATTCAATCTTCTCTTGTACTGCAAATGCTAGCTACCTTGGTTTCCCTAAGCTTTTAGCTATATCTCCTTAACTCAAGGATTATTTCTTTGTTATAAATTGACCCCTTTATTATTGTTAAATCTCCCTTTTTATCCATGACAATATTTTTTATTCTAAATCTTGCTATCATTAATGAGATGACATCCTTCTAAATATTCTACTCAATAACTTTAATTGTGAGGGTTTTCATGCTGGCTGGCAGGAAAATGAACTATTCCTGGCTCTATGTAGGCTTTGGGGATTGTTCCCTCTGTTCTTTTGATTGATTCTTTCTCCATCATTGGGTAGTTTCCTCATAAACATGCTTTGACTCAGCTGAAGACTCAAGAAGGTCTAATGATATCTGGAGGAGTTCTTCCCTGCTATGTCTGTTTCTTCTCTGGTCCTCTGTCCTATAAGCTGTAGACAGCCTCCCTGTCTTCCAGCCCTCTTTTCTCAACTCAAGAAGACTGCAGGCCTCTGCCTTGATTCTCTCTTTCCATGTTGCTATGTTGAAATTCCCTCTAAGTAGGAATCTGTAGCAGTTTTTGGGCTCACCTTCTATATTCCCTGTCTCTCTGGTGTCCCTGTCCAAAACTGCCTAATGTCCAATGTCTGAACACCATTATGTCATATATTTTGCCCCCCCCTTTTTTTGGTTGTTTCAGATGGGAGGGCAAATCAATTTTAGTTACCTCATATTGGCCAAAAGTGGAAGTTCTCATCTTTAAGAGCTTTAGAAATTTTAATTTTATGTATGCAGACTGTTTCTAGATTCTTGGTGATTACATCATGTTCTGTTTGGTGCACACTATTCACTCATGGTGAATTATGCTTTCAAATATTTAACGTTGTTATTTTTTATTGTGAGCTCATCTTCAATGTTTGTTTTTTTTTCTGTCAGGATCCTGTGTTGAGGGCATTTCCCTCCAGGGTAGATTTGTGTTTCCTTTTACCAGATTATGTTAATTTCTCAGCTGCATAGTATTCCCACAGATAAAATTCCATGGAAGATGAGCTCACAAAATATATGAAATAATTGTTGGCAGACATTGGGCATCTTCAGTGTTCTCAGATCACAAGGATAATGTAAATTTGGAATCCAAACCTATGTATGGTGTGAGTCAACATTTTTGAATTGCCGAGAGAGACTTTTCCTTTTTTTCAATCCAAAGCCTAAGAAAAGACTGACAAACTTTCTTATGATCCTTGCATGATGATGGATAGTATTTTCCCCCTAGAAAGTGATACCTCATTTCTAGCTCCTAGCGTTACCAGGGACTTTTCTCTCCTTAAATGAGTATTGAAACCCAAATCCCTTCCCTTCCTTGAGGACCTTCAAGAGTCAGTTTCCATATTTACTGTTTTGATGTTCAATTTCCTGTTCATTTCTAGGGTACGAAGATTTCTCTTTATTTCTTACGGTGGTAACTATTAAATATCTTTCTATCTACCTACAGTATATATATTTTCCAGATAAGCACATGTTTTATTTTTGCATACTAATTAGTGGCAACTTATGGAGACTTCCAGCCTTCAGTAATTTGAAGTTCAAAAATAAGTACTTAAATAGAGATAAGAGAAGGGTATTCATGAAGTTATTTTCTGTAATTAAAGGAAATGGTGGTTGGGTAATGGGAATCGAGAATGAAAAAAGCAAGGAAAAGAGGAGTAGAATCCAGGCAGATGAGGATAGGTGTTGTAAAACTAACAATCATAATCACCATTTATTGGGTGTTGACTATTGCAGGGTACTCTACATGGGGTGCCTTATTGATTCTCCTTTTATGAAGGTAATAGAATCTCAGGGTCCAGAGAAGGGAAGTGGAGCCCAGGAACCAGAATATAAGAGAGCTGATTTTAATTAGGTCTACTTGTTCTTTCCATTTAACTGCTGCCTCCCTTAGGTATATAGAACATACTAGATTCTTGTGAGAAAGAGTAAGGGCAAGATTATTGTACAGCAGCTGGGGACTTAGAGGATAGATGGGTCCTGAATAATACTGTCCCAAGCAACAAGGTTAAATTGGATCCACTTTGTGTATAGCATACCATTTATAGAAATCAGGATGAATTTTAGTTTGCTTCCAGTTTGGACCAGGACTTGCTTGAATAGCTTTTATTTGTTTATTTCCGTTTTAGAATTTCTAATTGTCTTTCTGTTTTTGTGTTGATAAAGGAAATGTACCTTCATTTCATAACCCAATCTATACAGCTTCCATTTTTAAATACAATTTTCTGTTTAACTTTTTGATATTGAATACATTCCCAAGGGTCAAATATCAGGAATTCTAAAACAATCTCCTCCTGACTTCATTCCTATATTTGTTCAGTTCCCACAATAGGTAACCACTGTTAACCAGTTTCTTAACAATGTGTTCATTGAATTTTTATGCACAGGCAAGCCAGCCCACATAATCATTTTTTCTTCTCCTCTTTTTGCATAAGGGACAACATAAATATTTTTCTGCATCTTGTTCTTCACTTAACAATGTATCTTGGTGATCTTTTCATGTCAATCCATGAAGAGCTTTTTCATGTGTTTTTACAGCTGTACAGTTTTTCATTGTATAAATAATTACAGTATATTTAATTCTTACTTTATTGACATTCTAATCTTTGACTAATGTCAACAATGTTCTAATGAATAACCCCGTCTATCAGACATCTAGCATGTGGTTAAGTATAGGATAAATCTCTAAGAATGAATTTCTGGTTCAAAGGTTATATCCATTTGCATTCTGATTATTGGCAATTTGTCCTCCATATCGGCTGTGCGAATTAAAACTCCTAATAGGAATGTATGAAAATACATGTTTCCTCAAAGCATTAGGATACACCACTCCAAAGTCTTTTGGATTTTCACTAGTCTGATGGGTGAGGTCTTGCATGCATTCCTTTTACTATGAATAAAGTTGAGCATCTATCTTCTCATGTTTTATGAACCCCTTATATATTTTTTCTATGCATTTTTCATATCCTTTTAATTTTTTTATTGGAGTTTAGTCTTCTTGTCTACATCTGGACATTTTATATTCTAGGGACGTTAGCCTTCAGCTCTTATATAAAGTCATGTACCAAGACCACATGAGGCTTTATTAAAAAGTTTTAAATCTGCTAAGCATAATTCCCTCCTCATTTTTCTTCTTTCTTAGAGTTTTTAAGGATATATTTGTTTTGTCTTTCATATAAACTTTAGAATCACCTTATTTAGTTCTGAAAAACTTACTGGCATTTTTATTGAGTTAATTTACAAATTAGCTCAGGGGTAATATCTTTAGGATATTGAGTCTTCCTACCCACTCTGACAAATATTTTATTTCATTCAGGAGAATTTAAAAATTTTCTTCATACAGGCCACATAAATTTTCTTATTATTGTTTTTATTACTACTATTTCTATGAGATTATCAATCTCAAAAAATCTGCAGGCCACTTATGGAAAATGGAAAGAAATTTATGCTCTAAGCCTGTTGATATATTTAAAGAATATTTTTGCACAAATATATAAGGGGAGAAACATAAATAACAAACCAATTTTTATGTAGAATAGTGGAATGACATGAGAGATTAATAAAACTGTAGAAAAGGCTTTATGGATCATTTTACTTATTTTAGCAAACACCTCCAGACTTTTGTCATGTGTCAGGCATTCTTCTAAGTACTTTACAATTCATTCATTCAGTGTCACAACAGCTCCATAAGATGAGCATCGTACCATCATCACCACATTTTACAAGTGAGGAAACTGAGGCAGAGGCTGGAGGTTGCACAGCTGGGTTCAGATGTAGCTGACTGGCCGCCGGGGCCCTGCTCTTAACCAGATGCCGCAATGTGTTAGACAGGAACAGTTGCAATAGGGACTAGATTATTATGGCACCAAATACGAAAACACTGATGTATAGAAAATGGTAACTTGCAGAACAAATCTGAGATCACTATCATTACTGGAGAAGGACCTCATGGCACCATGGAGACTGGCCCTGGACTGGAATATGGTGACAGAAGAGTTGCCTTTATTCAAAGAGACAGCACTGTAACGGGGTGGGGGTGGGATATGGGTCACTTCCGTGAGAATCAGTGAGCCTGGGGGTGGTGAGGAGACCTGTGGGACTTTGTGGCAGACCACACAGCCAAGGGGGACACTGAATGATGCCATCTGACCCAACCCATATAGTCATACAGTCATGACAGAGAGATGTCTCTCTGGCTCCTTTCCCAAAACCTCAGATCCGGCTAACGGTGGAATGAATGACAAGCAGATTTGTGAGTGACTTCATTTCCAGGAACCCTAAGAAGCGACCTGAAGAAATTTAGTTGTTTCTTATTCTGATCAATGGGGAGAGATGGACTGGTTTAATAGGACTGGAAGGAAGCTATGTTACATGTAACTATAAAGCTATAAAAATGATTTATCAAGCAACCATATCATCTCACTTCATTAGAGATAAAGGTAGTCAGATATATACCCTAAAATTCAGGGTGAAAAATTCTAAGTAGATAAAAGATAACATAGGCATGAATTTGTGGATTGAAACTGTGGAAAAGAAAAGAATATAGGAAAGTTAAGAAGACATGAAGGAGAAAATGAACATTAATCATGTGCTGACTGTACCTTTGTGCTTTACATAAATGTGATGGCTCATAATAGCCCATTAAGACAATGAAACGTAGCACAAAATCTAGAAACATTCTTGTATTTATGGAATTTTAATATATGATAAACAGAGCACATCAAAGAATAGTGTTAGCAACATGGGGCTTTCCACTTAGAAAGTTAGAGTCCAAGTTACATCCCAAAATAGGTTCCAGATGGAATATAGAGTTAAACATAAAAATAAAGTGTTAGAAGAAAAAATAGAACATTTTATTGTGAGTGGGAAGGGAAACAAAACTCAGAAGCCATATGTAGAAAGAAACTGATGAATTTGATTATATCAAATTTTTAAAAATTTGAGTGACAAAATATATCATATTAAAGAAACAACCCAGGTGAGAATTTTGTCACATTTAAAAAAATATTTTCAGTGTGTCTAAAAATCAAAAGACCAAGAACCCAGTAGAAAAAATGGACTAAGAAAACGAGCAGGCAATTCATAGCGAAAAATACAAATGGCCAATAATCAGTGGAACAAAGCTCAATGTCCCAGTGGGCAAAGAAATACAAATTAAATAAAAAAATGAAATATTATTTTTTACTTATATTTTTAAATGACTTAAAAATTGATAACACCCATTACTGGCAAGAGTGTTGGGAAGCGGGTACTCTTACACAATGATAGAGTGAATTAAATTGATGGAGCATTTTTGGAGTGAAATGTTCTTTCCCAAGACAAAACAAGTTAATTTCAAGATATCCACCCAAACAAAGGATCACAGTGATTTGAATCTGGCTTTTGGAGCAAGGTTGCCTGGGGTCTAAATCCTTGCCTGTTAACTTAGTTCCTGCTGACTTAACCTCTTTTGTTTCTCTATTTTGTCATCTGAAAAATGGGAATGATAATAATAGCACCAACCTCAGAGGGCTGTTGTGAAGATTAAATAAGTTAATGCATGTAATGTATTTATATTAGCATCTGTAACTTAGCGAGCACTCCATGATGATAACTATTTATATAGACACAAGGGAGCCAGGTTGTTCACTGCAGTATTATTTATAAAGGTAAACAAATGGGAAATAACCCAAAGGCTGAATAAATACTGTTGAAGACCAAGTAGGCATTAGAACAAAGGATGCTGGCCATTTGTTAGTTGAGCCTTTTTTTATTGAATCCTGCTCTCTGCCAGGTACTGCTCCAGCACGTGAGATACAGCTGGGGATAGAACAAAATCTTTTCCTGAAAAGGAAAATGCTCCCAGAAAAGGCAGTTGCAGGACAATGGGCTTAGAATGAGTTGATTAATATTATTTATATTTTAATATTAATATCAATATTAAATTAATATTAATATCAAAAACTAATTAACCATTAAATTAACTTGCACTAGAACATTAACTTTTAAATTAATTATTAAAAACGAACAACCATACAAAAATCTTCAAATGTGTGGGCTGATGAGAAAAATGTTTGGAAAGATACCCAACACACTACTGTATCTGATTTCATCTTTTCACATCTCCCAAATGGGGATGTGTCTTAAAATCTATGGCATTTCAGATTGCATAAAATATGGTGTGAGCAAGGGTTATCTTGGACAAAGGATCTGCAATTGGGTAAGTTAAGATAAGGGACTTCTGTATTTATGTTATCTACTTTTATGTTGCTTGGAACTTTATAAGAGAGAATACGTATGACTCAGTTGTAAGAGAAGAGCAGCAGCAAGCAAGCTCTTCAGGGTTTCCCGGGGGCGGTGGGGGGGGACAGGCCGACCAGGTGAGGGCATTTGCAGCCCCGCCCTGGGGCCCAAGCAGACAACTTTACTTTACAAATCTTACCCCAACTCCCTCTGTTCCTACCTTGGCCTGTGGACCTTCCTTTGCTTCTTAGCCAATGTTCTTTTGATCATATGGAACAGAAACCTGCTCATATTAGCTTAATCCAAGAAAATGGTGGGGAGAGGGAGTATTATAAGAATAGACAGGTTTTGCAGAATTCAAAGATTTGGGCCTGGGCCTGGGCCTGAGCGAAGATGCCCTTAGGGGCCAGGGTCAGAGTCTTTTCTTTCAGGGACTATCTCGCCCTACGTGGTCTCTTTCTCTGTTTCTGTACACCCACTCAGTTTACTCCCCTCCTTCTCTCTTAGAGGGGCTTTCCGGTTTCTCTATCTACAGGAAGAAAAATGGCTATCCTCTTGCTGCCAAATCACATCTCTCTGATTCAAGTGACTAACTGGGACATCCAGCCTCCCTGGATCCCAAGAATCTGCTTTGTTCAATCTGGGTCAGATGTCCACTCTGATCATTAGCCTGCGGGTGGGGAGTGGGGTATATGTTCAGATAACCCTGTAGCAAAGGGCTGTTTCTGTGGCCAAAGGAATGCAGCTTCTCTGGAAGGTGGCCTGTGGGCTGGGTAGATGATTTCATCACTCTAGCTCATTAATGTCACTTCCATGCCATTTTAGTCCCTTTATTTTTTTCATTCTGGTCCTAGAAGCTTCTAAGGTTTTGGTACAAAACCAGGATGCTGTTTCCTCTCTAGAAACTACTGTTTTTGCCCCCCCGTGGTCCCTTCCTTGTTGGGGGCTTGGCCTGGCCCGCTGGCCTTGGGAGAAACTGCTAGTTTTGCCTGCAGGGACATTAATTATGTAGAGCCTCAATAACAAAGCCAGTGACCTATGGGTTTATCTCTCAGCCTTTGGAGATGGAATAAAAAGGTGCCTTTTTGCAAACACTGGGGATAAGGTGAAACAGAAGGAGAAAAATAAACTCCATAGCTCCAAATGTCTCTATTCCCTCCATGTCCTAGCCTAACAGCACTAGGCTAAAACATAGTCTGTTCTTAACCCAAGTTACCTCAGTAACTCTTCTCAAGTGCCCACCACTCCGTGGTACCAGCGCTACCCAGGGGGAGGGAAAATCATTCTCTGGGGCTCCCGCCTCAGAGCAGGGGGTGGGGAGGCATTTCTCAGTATGACTGGCACAAGAGATGTTTGGGGTACACACAGAAGTGTGTTTGGGATACACGGAAATCTCTGGTGGCACAGCTCTGGGCTCAAGCTTTTTTAGTGTGGTGAAGAGAAATTTCCTAATGAGCTGCTCTTTGGGGGGAAATGTGAACATCAAGGTTTGTAGTATTAAACGGAAAACCCAAATCCCACCATCACCATGGACCAAATGTAGCTTTTTCTACAAGCAGGAGGGAGTTGAGGTCAGGAATTCTAGTGAGCCCGCCTGGTCTCTAGACTGATTTCTGAATGATACCAGGAAGCCCCTGAGGACAATGAAAACACACGGGTTTGAGTCCTGTTCCCCAGGGAAGGACAGAGAAAGGGGTGGGGAAAGAGAAAGGAAGAGGGCATTGGCAATTCCTCTAAAGTCATTTTCTTGAGGAGGAGAGAACGAAGAAGGAGTATAAAGATCAGCTGAGGAAGTGGGACTCCTTGAAGGTTCTCTTTTCATGAACTCACCCTGGCAGCGGTGCTAGAAGTGGCCCGTACAGTCCAAGGCCCAGGCAGCTGTAGGAAAGAACTGGACTGTGCCAATTCCTGGTTCTGTCCTGGATTTGTGCAAGGGCAGAGATTTTGCTGGTCCTCTGCAAGGCATCCTTGGGCCAGTGGTGCTCTGTGAGTTTTTCTGAGAGTTTGCATCATTTGCCGTTTGCCCCACGACTCCCACACATTCGCCTCTTAGTGTCCCAAAGCTCTCACTGCTGCAATGTTCCCATACGAATGTGGACGCCTGCCAAGCGACCTCATGAACATTCCATTCATCAACTAGGCTGAGGCAGCAAGGAAGCCAAATTGGCCGGTTGTTTAACTGTTCGGGTCCCAAATTCACCCTGAAATGAATGGCCAACCTTATTGGACCTTTCCAACAATCATGAAGAAAAACAGAAGATAGAAGAGAAATATTTATTTATTCATGTGATCTGAAAACCAGTTACTTTTAAAGGTAGCCTAATGAAAACTACATTCTGTGGGTCTCCCTGTTGTGAGATTATGTTCCACCAGAAAGATATTTGGAAGTAATGAGGCTCTGTGACGCGTGACTACAAATAATGTGACTAACATCTCAGCAGAGTATGGCCATTTAAATGAAGGGTGCTGTCTTCCAAGTAATCTTGGTGAGATGTTATCCTGCAATTCCAAGATGCTCGAACATGTGTAAAATTCTTTTTAGGGAATTGCTGGCCGAGTCTAGCTCAGCCCTGTCGTGCTGTTTCATTCAGTACGTATAAGCCACCTGTTATGTGCCACACACCGCACAAGGCCCCAGCGACGGAGCGAGGATGGAGATGCTCTCTCCCTGAACGTCTGATTGGAGGAGGCCCCCGGAGGCCAGAGGGAAAGGTTAGCTTTCCCATGTTTGAACCCCTTAGCTTAGCCTTTTACAGGTTGTGTGACCTCAGGCAACTTTCCTAAACTCTTCGAGTCACAGAGTCCTCAGTTCTAAAATGAAGATGGTAAAATCTACAAAGGATTGCTGTGAGGAGAAAATTAGATGCAATGTGTAGGTAGCTTTAACACAGAGGCTGATACAAACTGACTGCTCAGGAAATAAGAGCTCTTGTGGTTATAATTGTTTGAATTATGTAGCTACTGCAAACGTCTTTTTTTCAAACTAGACTGAACTTTAAAAAAAACAATCATCATTTTATCATTGCGTATAAGGGTAATACAAGGTACAAAATTCAAAGTGTGAAAAAATTAGATGATGAAAGTGAAAACGTCTTCCTTCCTCTGCCCCTTTGCCACCAGTTCTCCCAGAGATAACTAATCTGACCAGGATCTTGCATATTTCCAGATTTAATTGTATTTCTTGGAGATTGTTTCATAACAACACTTGTTCATTCTTGCCACATCATTCTCTTTTTTAATGATTATATGACATTCCATTGACTGGACGTATCATAATTGATTCAGCCCGTTCCCCATCATGAACATTTGTTTCTCATTTTTGGCCATGATAACAATGCAGCAAAGACCAGCCTTGTGCTTAGCTTCCACATTTAAGAATGATAAGCTAAAGACGTATAACAGGCCCCCAAGGTGGCTTTGGGCAATATCATTGGAATAAGGTGACTGTTTGGAAGCAGATAATGCTAATCTGATTAGATACATTCTGGACTGTTTTCTATTCTATTCCTAAGATATTCATACCACTCCGCATATGCTACTGATTTGACAAATGAGACTCTACATAATAATATTACAAGAATATTACAAGACATGACTGTCTTAAAATGCCTCCAAGATATATAACAAATGGACAAGTTTTCCTTTGGTTGGTACCAAAGAGTCAAGGATGCAGAGATTCTATCTAGAAGCAGCTGTTAAGAAGATTCACACTCTCATTTGCTGCCACAGCTTGAAACAGTGAAATGTATTAAAATGTGCCACGTTAGTTAACATGGGTTCAATCAGATGAAGGCTGCCAATTTGGAAGGAAGGCAGACTATTCCTTGGTGGCCATCTTTGCTGATGTCCAGGCCTGCACAGGCCGTGTGTGTGTGGACTGGAATCAGAGAGAACTATATGTGAGGTTCTAGCACAGTCCAAGCACAAAAAGACCCAAGGCTTAGCCTTCCTGGATGAATCATTATTTCTGAATCATGAGAAAGGCACACATGGAAAGGAGGCAGGCGAATGGAAGTCTTTCTAAGAAGTCTCTGCAGTCAGAGGCTCAGACCCTCAAATGAGCTCCATGCAAATGAAAACCGGTCCCAAGAGCGCCTTGAGCCAAAGAAAATTCTTGGTTGAGGTTGAAAAAATGTCAGATAAATAGTTTCTCCTTGCTTCTCAGCGGGCCCCAGCTATCACTGCAATCCAGATCTGGCCTCTGAGCGGTTCTGGCAGGTTTATCTTGGACCAGCTGCTGTGATGAAATCGCAGTAATTCCAGGTTTCCCTCAAATCTAGACTGAGCCAAAGGCAATCCGGGCTTCTAGCATCCGGCTTACTTCATTTCCCTCCCTCTGGTCCCTCCTCAACTTTCAAGCTTCTGATTTTTTTTTTTTTTTTACTGAGAAGGGGTGGTAGAGGAAAACCATTCCAGTGCAGCCCAGAAATCTGGATCATGTTTATTTTGGGTTAATTCAGGAAACCTATATTGAGCACCATTAGGTGGCTACATGGTGCGGCAGGACCAACATGGGTGTGTATCTGACAGTAACCAGCCCATGTACCAGGCTCCCTACACAGAAGATCTCATTTTATCCACCAACGGTACTATGAAGTAGGAACTATTATCCCTGTTTTACTGAAGAGAAAATTGGGTCTCAGGAAGGCTGAGTGTCTTACTTCAGGACTCACAGCTGGTAAGTAGAAGTATGTGGATTTGAACCTGGCTGTCGCCTGAATCGCAGGCCTCTGCTTGTTCTCTCTATGCTATAACACTGGCTCTAGGCAAGAAGACCTTATCTGGAGTCTAAGAACAGAGACTGGGACAAAAAAACAAACAAACCCAAAAACCCTAAGGAGAACAAAAGGGAGGAAACAGACCCAGGTAGGAGGAGGCAGAGGTAGGTGGAGAGAGTACTTGGGAAAAATGACAGAGGCTAGGCCCCTGTTCACCTAAGCCCAACCTCTGAGGACCTCGTGGGACCTGGGAGCCCACTGGGAGGTTAGTGACTCAGTTTCCCCAGAAAGCATTTATTTAAGGAGAAGAACATCCAGCAATTAGCACAGAGGCTGAAGTGTTCTGAGAAGCCGCCCACTGCTCTTTGCTCCTAAGGGAGAGGAGAAATCTTCCTGGATGTCTTCAACATAGAAGTACATGTGGGCTCTAAGGCATGCAGGTTCCTGACATGATGGCCCAGGGCACTGGGAGACCTGTAGTATGACTGTAGTATGGGATTTAGGGAGGGATGTTTATTGAGTTTCTGTGAAGAGAGAAGAAATGTCCCACTTCTCTAACACCCAGACAGGTGGCTCACTGCCGATCCCCCAGATTCAGGGCTCCCGGGAGGATGGCAGCAGACATCCATTTTCTTGCTGACAGACGCTGGTCATATTTAAGGCTCCAGGTGTCTTCTCTGGGGCTTTTAGGGACACAAACACCCTCAGCCCACAGAAGGAGATGGACAGGGCAGAGTACCCCTGAGCAGCATCCAGCAGCTCGTGTTGGCAGAGAGGAGCATGGACTCACGGTGGAGCTAGTGGGATTCTGAACCACAGGCCATGTCAAGGAGGACACTTTTGAGCGAAGCGGGCCAACCAGTGACTTGCATTTTCATCTGTGGCGTCTTAGAGCATGTGCTTCGGATCATCCTGGGGCAGCTCCAGAGGGCCCAGAGGCACCAGAAGGCTGATGGTAACAAAGGCCAGACACTCAAAATGGAGGAACTGCTGGATTCCAGAAATGACTTGCCAGTGGTTCTGACCCGAGGAAAATTCATTCTCTGAAAAGCGAAGAGAGAAGAAATGTCCCACTTCCCTGACTGTGGGTTCTTCCTGGCATAAGTCTCCGCTGAAGGAGGGGATACTTTTTAATCTTTGAATTATTTTGTTGGAAACTTGATGTGAGGCATTAAGAACCAGAAGAAAATGATGAAACTGCCCAACTTTGCATCTCTTGGGAAGGGGAGAGTAATCCCCACTGTGTCCAGCAAAAAAAATGAGAGACAAACAAAAATTGGTCTATGACAGTAACTTTTGAGACCTACATATCCACATACTGGCTTAACATTATGTGTTTTTTTCTTGGTAAACTAGAACATTCAGTAGGATGAGACTTTGGATAAGTCACTTCATGTGCCTTGGTGTCACTTTCTTGGTTGCCAAATGGTATATAAAAATTATTCTGAACCTTGACATGAACATTATTTATTTTCAAATGCCCAGCATATGATGTGTGCTTAGTAAATGTCAGTTGATAACAATGAGAATAATATTAATAATGACCAAGAGATACCACATTATAAGCTCAAGGGTAGAGACTCTACTTGCTCATGTCTATATTCCTAGCACCTTACAGACTCTGTGGCAACACTTAAATGTTTGTTGAATTAAACTGAACTGGTCGGTTGAGCACCATCTGCATGTAAAGCATTGTTCTAGATGCTCTTGGGATTATAGATGTGAGTGAGATGCTGCGTGACACCCAAAAGACAAGGATTCAAATCATTTAGTTCTTCCCAATCTCAATTTTGGTCACCTCTAAATCAGATAAATAGCACTTACCAGGATCAGAGGTATTGGTCAGCTTCCCCAAAACTGTTCTCCCCTTTTTCCTGCTACAGATGCTGGTCATATTTAAGGCTCCAGATGTCTTCTCTGTGACTCAGGGAGGTCTGATCACTTCTTGCTATTTCAGGCCAGTCATTCTGGTGACCTCATTCTCTTTGCTTGTGATTGGTTGAAGGATGGCCATGAGGCTCAGTCCTGACCAAGGGGACATGAGGCAATGTCACTAAATGATGCCAGGAAAGGTTTTGCTTTAAAAAAAGGAAGAAGAAGACACTTGGGGGGTGGAGGGGAAACACTGTCCCTTCTCCACGGGCTGTATTTGAGGCTGCTTGTGAAGCCTGGAATGAAGGCAGCCATCTCAAGCCCATGTGTAGAAGCACTGGCCCCTCAGGATGGCAGACCCAAATTCCTGAAAGAACCTTGGTCTTTGATGACATCCTGGAGCCACTGAATTAACCAGCCCTGGAATTCTTGTGTAGCTTAATTTTCCTTATGGCGTAGGCCAGCCAAGTCAGAACTTATGCTCTCTTGTAGGTGAAGATGACCCAGATGATCTTCACAAATTTTACTGCTGGTTCCCCTCACTTCCTCTTCTGGGAAGCAGGATGTCCATCTGCCAGGAATATTGTAGGAGGGGTTCCTGCTTATATGGGAAATGTGGCCTTTCAAAACTGGAATTCTCTGCTCCTGTGCTCTTTGAGGGGAACCCTGCAAAGCCAGGGCAGGGAGGCCCTTAGGGAGACAGAAGACAGTGTGGGGGGAGCACAGGAGGCAGAGATCTTGAGCCTGATGCTCAGAGTTCCACTGCCAGCCCTCCAGCTCTGGTTGAATCCCAGAAGTGCTCATAACCTCAGTTTTCTTTCTTTCTTCTTTTTTTTTTTTATTAAGGTATTACATAAGAGTGATATACACTCTTATGAAGGTTTCACATGAAAAAACAATGTGGTTACTACATTCACCTATATTATTGAGTCCCGCCCATACCCCAATGCAGTCACTGCCCTTCAGTGTAGTAAGATGCCACAGATTCACTATTTGCCTTCTCTGTGCTACACTGTTTTCCCCGTGATCCCCCACACCATGTGTACTAAACATAATACCCCTCAATCCCCTTCTCCCACCCTCCCCACCCGCCCTCCCACACCCCTCCCCTTTGGTAACCATTAGTTTCTTCTTCTTGGAGTGTGTGAATCTGCTGCTGTTTTGCTTCGTTGTTATACTCCACAAATGATAACCTTAGTTTTCTTGCCTGCAAAACGGGGATAAAAATAGCCTCTACCTCCAGACAGGGATTAAATGAGAAAATGTCAAAGTGTGAGACAACGCAAACTCCTACATGTAGGCAGTTACTCTAAAGAAAAACCCAAAACAGAGAGCGGGCACCGTGGGAGCGCGGGGCAGAGGGACGCGGGCTACCCTGGACAGCACATCGCTGCCCGCCGGGGTCGCTGCGCCGCAGCCGTCGCGGATCATGATGGCGGCGTGAGAGGTGAGACAGAGGCTTCCTCCTAAAACCTCATATAATATGAAAATAAAGCTACTTCAACTACTCTTGAAAGAGCAACGGGAAAGAGGACGGCAACAAACTGCATACACCTGGAGACAAGAGCAGCCCTCACAGAAAAGGGTAACATACTAAAGCTGTGGTTCTTCAGGATCCAAGCCCTTCCCCCAGCCCAGCTCACTGGTGGGAGGAACAGGAACGGAGCAGGGAGGGAGTGGAGATGTGGGACTGCTGAATACCTAACTCTGGAGATTTGCTCTGGGAGCACAATCCTACATTTCATGGTGCTTGCATGATACTCTTGTAATTAGGGGGTTGGAAAGCTAAGACAGGCAGAATTCCTGGAGAGACTAAGAATCCAGCTGCTTGTGAAAGCAGGGATCCATACCCAGCTGCCTGGGGACAAAAGAAAGGTGGGCAGTCTGAGAGACTTCCTAACAAAGAAGCCCTTAGCAAGAGGGCTGCTAAAGGGGCAAGGATTGCACGGAGCTTACTGCTCAGGAGAAAGGACAGGCAGACAAAATTGTCCAGGTGCACTCTGCCCAGCAGGTTGGGAGCTTTCACGATCTTCAGGTTCTCCAGCTCCCTGGCTGCCTACACAGCTCCAAGAACCCCTTTTGTGACAGGCAGACTTGTGCACCTTTCTTCTGGCCAGCCCCACCGGGCTTGCAAACCAGGAAATCCTTCCCTGGTGTTAGGCCAGCCAGAGGGAAGATCTGTCTGTAGCAACTAAAAACGCAAAGCACAGAGGCTTATACCTGTGTGCTCAGCCCACTGGTTCAGGCAGTGGAGACAGGCATAGCAGCCCGGAACCAGCAAACAGCCCTTTCCTCCCCGGAGGCACCAATACCCCTCCCCTACAATCCCCACATTGCTTCAGGGGCTGAGCAGCTCCAGAGAGTAGAGCTTCTGGGCAATAGAGGGCGCCATACACAAATATGAAATGCCAAAGGAACCTGGTCCAGAGTAAAATTATGAACAGAACTCCTGAGAAAGATTTAAATGATATGGACCTTATGACTCTCCCTGAAAGGGAGTTCAAAATAAAAATCATTAACATGCTCATGGAGGTATGGAAAGATATTCAAGAACTCAGGAATGAATTCCGGTCAGAGATCCAATCATTAAAGAACACAATGGATGGTATTAAAAGCAGATTGGATATGGTGGAGAAGACAATAAATGAAATAGAAACTAGAGAAGAGGAATACAAAGAAGCTGAGGCACAGAGAGAAAAAAGGATCTCTAAGAATGAAAGAATATTGAGAGAACTGTGTGACCAATCCAAACGGAACAATATTTGCATTATAGGGGTACCAGAGGAAGAAGAGGGAGAAAAAGGGATAGAAAGCGTCTTTGAGGAGATGATTGCTGAAAACTTCCCCAATCTGGGGAAGGAGATAGTCTCCCAGGCCATGGAGGTGCGCAGATCTCCCAACACAAGGGACCCAAGAAAGACAACAGCAAGACATATAGTAATTAAAATGGCAAAGATCAAGGATAAGGACAGACTATTAAAAGCAGCCAGAGAGAGAAATAGGATCACATACAAAGGAAAACCCATCAGGCTATAATCAGACTTCTCAGCAGAAACCTTACAGGCCAGAAGGGAGTGGCATGATGTGTTTAATGCAATGAAGCAGAAGGGCCTTGAACCAAGATTACTTTATCGGCAAGATTATCATTTAAATTTGAAGGAGGGATTAAACAATTCCCAGATAAGCAAAAGCTGAGAGAATTTTCCTCCCACAAACCATCTCTACAGTGTATTTTGGAGAGACTGCTATAGATGGAAGTGTTCCTACAGATTAATAGCTGCCACCAGAGGTAATAAAACCACAGTAAAGAAAATAGAAGAGCTAATTACTAAGAAAATGCAAAATTAAATTAATTATTCCCAAAGTCAATCAAGGGATAGATAAACAGTACAGAATATGATACCTAATATATAAAGAATGGAATAGAAAGAAAAAGGAGGAAACAAACAAAGAACTTTTAGATTGTGTTTGTAATAGCATATTAAGTTAGTTGTTAGACTTTTAGATAGTAGGGAAGTTAACCTTGAACCGTTGGTAACCACAAATCTGAAGCCTGCAATGCCAATAAGTATATACCTATCCATAATCACCCTAAATGTAAATGGTTGAATGCACCAGTCAAAAGACATAGAGTCACTGAATGGATAAAAAAACAAGACCCATCTATATGCTGCCTTCAAGAGACTCACTTTAAACCCAAAGACATACACAGACTAAAAGTGAAGGGATGGAAAAAGATATTTCATGCAAACAATAAGGAGAAAAAAGCAGGTGTTGCAGTACTTGTATCAGACAAAATAGACTTCAGAATGAAGAAGGTAGCAAGAGATAAAGAAGGACATTACATAATGATAAAGGGGTCAGTCCACCAAGAGGATATAACCATTATAAATATATATGCATCCAACACAGGAGCGCCAGCATATGTGAAACAAATACTAAAAGAATTAAAGGAGGAAATAGACAGCAATGCATTCATTTTAGGAGACTTCAACACACCACTCACTCCAAAGGACAGATCAACCAGACAGAGAGAATAAGTAAAGACACAGAGGCACTGAACAACACATTAGAACAGATGGACCTAACAGATATCTACAGAACTCTGCACCCAAAAGCAGCAGGATACACATTTTTCTCAGGTGCACATGGAACATTTTCCAGAATAGACCATATATAGGCCACAAAAAGAACCTCAGTAAAGTCAAAAATATTGAAATTCTACCAACCAACTTCTCAGATCACAAAGGTATAAAACTAGAAATTAATTTTAGAAAGAAATCAAAAAAGCTCACAAATACATGGAGACTTAACAACATTCTCCTAACTAATCAATGGGTTAACGACCAAATCAAAACAGAAATGAAAGAATATATGGAGACTAATGATAACAACAACACAAAGCCACAACTTCTGTGGGACGCAGCAAAGGCAGTTCTAAGAGGAAAGTATATTGCAATCCAGGCCTACTTAAAGAAGGAAGAACATTTCCAAATGAACAGTGTTAAAGACACAATTACTGAAATTGGAAAAAGAAGAACAAATGAGGCCCAAAGTCACCAGAAGGAGGGACATAATAAAGATCAGAGAAGAAATAAATAAAATTGAGAAGAATACAACAATAGAAAAAATCAATGAAACCAAGAGCTGGTTCTTTGAAAAAATAAACAAAATAGATAAACCCCTAGCCAGACTCATTAAGAGAAAAAGAGAATCTACACACATAAACACAATCAGAAATGAGAAAGGAAAAATAACGACAGACCCCACAGAAATACAAAGAATTATAAGAGAATATTATGAGAATCTATATGCTAACAAGCTGAAAAACAGAGAAGAAATGGATGACTTCTTAGAAAAATACCATCTTCCAAGACTGACCAAGCAAGAAACAGAAAAACTAAACAGACCAATCACCAGCAACGAAATTGAATCAGTACTCAAAAAACTACCCAAGAACAAAACCCCCGGACCAGATGGATTCACCTCTGAATTCTACCAGACATATAGAGAAGTAATAACACCCATTCTCCTTAAAGTTTTTCAAAAAATAGAAGACGAGGGAATACTTCCAAACTCATTCTATGAAGCCAGCATCACTCTAATACCAAAACCATGCAAAGACCTCACCAAAAAAGAAAATTACAGACCAATATCCCTGATGAACGTAGATGCAAAAATACTCAACAAAATATTAGCAAACCGAATTCAAAAATACATCAAGAGGATCATACACCATGATCAAGTGGGATTCATCCCAGGGATGCAAGGATGGTACAACATTAAAAAATACATCAACATCATCCACCACATCCCTGGGATTCATCCCAGGGTTGCAAGGATGGTACAACATTCGAAAATCCATCAACATCATCCACCACATCAACAAAAAGAAGAACAAAAACCACATGATCATCTCCATAGATGCTGAAAAAGCATTTGACAAAATTCAGCATCCATTCCTGATTAAAACTCTCAACAAAATGGGTATAGAGGGCAAGTACCTCAACATCATAAAGGCCATATATGACAAACCCACAGCTAACATCATACTTAACAGCGAGAAGCTGAAAGCTTTTCATCTAAGATCGGGAACAAGACAGGGATGCCCACTCTCTCCACTGTTATTTAACATAGTACTGGAGGTCCTAGCCACAGCAATCAGACAAAACAAAGACATACAAGGCATCCAGATTGGTAAAGAAGAAGTCAAATTGTCACTATTTGCGGATGACATGATATTGTACATAAAAAACCCTAAAGACTCCACTCCAAAACTACTAAAACTAATATCTGAATTCAGCAAAGTTGCAGGATACAAAATTAACACACAGAAATCTGTTGCTTTCCTATACACTAACGATGAACTAACAGAAAGAGAAATCAGAAAAACAATTCCATTCACAATTGCATCAAAAAGAATAAAATACCTAGGAATAAACCTAATAAAGGAAGTGAAAGACCTGTACTCTGAAAACTACAAGACACTCCTACGAGAAATTAAGGAGGACACTAACAAATGGAAATTCATCCCATGCTCTTGGCTAGGAAGTATAAATATTGTCAAAATGGCTATACTACCTAAAGCAATCTACAGATTCAATGCAATCCCTGTCAAACTACCAACAGCTTTCTTCAATGAACTGGAACAAATAATTCTAAAATTCATATGGAACCACAAAAGACCCCGAATAGCCAAAGCAATCCTGAGAAGGAGGAATAAAACAGGGGGTATTATGCTCCCTGACTTCAAGCTCTACTACAAAGCCACAGTAATCAAGACAATTTGGTATTGGCACAAAAACAGACCTACAGACCAGTGGAACAGAATAGAAAATCCAAACAACCCAAACATGTACAGTCAATTAATATTTGATAAAGGAGCCTTGGATATACAATGGGGAGATGACAGCCTCTTCAGCAGCTGGTGTTGGAAAAACTGGACAGCTACATGTAAGAGAATGAAACTGGACTACAGTCTAACCCCATGCACAAAGGTAAACTCAAGGTGGATCAAAGACCTGAATGTAAGTCATGAAACAATAAAACTCTTAGAAAAAAAATATAGGCAAAAGTCTCTTGGACATAAACATGAGTGACTTCTTCATGAACATATCTCCCCGGGCAAGGGAAATAAAGGTAAAAATGAACAAGTGGGACTATATCAAGCTGAAAAGCTTCTGTACAGCAAAGGACACCATCAGTAGAACAAAAAGACATCCTACAGTATGGGAGAATATATTCATAAATGACATATCCGATAAGGGGTTGACATCCAAAATATATAAAGAACTCATGCACCTTAACAAACAAAAAGCAAATAATCCAATTAAGGAATGGGCAGAGGACATGAATAGACACTTCTCCAAAGAAGAAATTCAGATGGCCAACAGGCACATGAAAAGATGCTCCACATCGCTAATCATCAGAGAAATGCAGATTAAAACCACAATGAGATATCACCTCACACCAGTGAGGATGGCCAACATCCAAAACACAAACAACAACAAATGTTGGCGAGGATGTGGAGAAAAGGGAACCCTCCTACACTGCTGGTGGGAATGCAAATTAGTTCAACCATGGTGGAAAGCAGTATGGAGGTTCCTCAAAAAACTCAAAATAGAAATACCATTTGACCCAGGAATTCCACTCCTAGGAATTTACCCTAAGAATACAACAGCCCAGTTTGAAAAAGACAGATGCACCCCTATGTTTATCGCAGCACTATTTACAATAGCCAAGAAATGGAAGCAGCCTAAGTGTCCATCAGTAGATGAATGGATTAAGAAGAGGTGGTACATATACACAATGGAATATTATTCAGCCATAAGAAGAAAACATATCCTACCATTTGCAACAACATGGATGGAGCTACACGGTATTATGCTCAGTGAAATAAGCCAAGCCTAAAAAGACAAGTACCAAATGATTTCACTCATATGTGGAGTATAAGAACAACAAAAAAAAAAAGCTGAAGGAACAAAACAGCAGCAGACTCACAGAACCCAAGAACGGACTAATAGTTACCAAAGGGAAAGGGACTGGGGAGGATGGGTGGGAAGGGAGGGATAAGAGGGAAAAAGGGGCAGTATGATTAGCAGATGTAATTTTGGGGGGGCATGGGAGGGCTGTACAACTCAGAGAAGACAAGTAGTGACTCTATAGCATCTCACTACGCTGATGGACATTGACTGTAATGGGGTTGGTGGGGGGGACTTGATGAATGGGGTAGTTTAATAATCATAATATTGCACATGTAATTGTAGATTAATGATCCAAAATAAATTATAAAAAAAAAGAAAAGAAAAACCCAAAACAAAGAGCAGGAGAGGAGGGTTTTCATTTACCTCACTAAAAACAGGTGAAATACATAGACCTTTGTTGGAAACAAACAATTCAGGAGGGTAGTGGCCTTCTGTAGGAAAGGTTTCGTGCCCTCTGCCCGACCACTTTTCCAAATAGCACAACTCTAAGATGTTCTAAAGAGCCGCAGAGCTGAAAGCAGAGGGGAGGAGAGGAGTGCCTTGGACAGTAGCCTGCAGACCTGCTGCCGTGAACTATTAATAGCCTATAAACCCTTGGGGTGCAGCCCCAGCCCCTCCCGCCGGGGGGCAGCAGCAGGGTGAAAGCGCTACCTGATAGGGTCTCACTGGTGATTCTACCAGGAAGGGAACTTTTTCCCTGGGCTGGACCTGGCTGGGCTTCCTCCTGCAGAGGCCCCAGCCTGAACTGCTAGTCAGGTTCACATTCAGTAAGCCTTAACTGACCACTTGCTGGGTCTCCAGGCCCATACACTAGCTCCTTGGCACACATGATCTCATTGTACACTTGTGACAAAGGGCAAAGCTGTTTTGCAGAAACAGAACCCAGCTCAGAGAGGGGTCATGGGCTGCTCAAGTTCCTTCAGAGAGGAAATTTGGTTCTCAAACCCAACCTGCCTGTCTCCAAGCCAGTGCTCTAACATTTGTTTTTCGTTGTGAAATCTGGAAGACGCCGGCCTTCCACAAGACCATCTAAATCCCCTGAGCATGCTGGGAAGAAGAGTAAGGAGTCTGGGGACGAAGTGAGCAGGAGAGCAAGGACAGAGCCAGCCTGGCACCTGGACTCTGGTCAGAAGGAGCTGGCATGCACCCCCCTGGTGGCCAGGGAGCTGTGCCTTCAGGGAGGAGGCAGGGCCCCTCTCCCTCTCTTCGTGTGGTCACATCTGATCTTAACACTGCCCTGCTCAGGGAACCTCAGAGACCCTCTATGGCTCCTGAATACAGTACAAAGACAATCCTTCAGCCTCACATTCAAGGTCCTTTGTGACTCAACTTCTTTCAACACTTACCCCTTCGCTGTGCCTTCCATTCCACCCAGACCTATTTATAGCTCCCAGGATAGCCATTTTGAGACAAGGATTGTGTCTTAAGCCCTTTGGGATCCCTAGAGCCCAGCCCAGCATCTGGAGCAGCTGTGATGCTCAGGAACATCAGGAGGAGCTGCCACCCTTGTAAACTGAGTTCAAACAGCTGGCATAGGAGGGATGGGGCCTGGGTATGGCGTGAGGAGCCCTCAGAGGAAGACCCAGGCTGCCCCTTGTGACGGGGGTGAATCTGGGGCTCCTGGGCAGGGGTGCTCGGCCTTCTCTCCTTTACGATGGGCTGGGGTCTGGGCCCTTGGTGCTGTCTAGGACACTGGGGCCAGGCTGCTTGCAGAAGGAGTCATCCAATGGGCTGGGCACAACTATTAGACCATGAGCTTCAATCTTCCTGGGTGTGGATGGCAGTGCAGCCCGTGGAGCAAACAGTGTGAAAGAATACTGAGTGCTGGCAAGGGGCTGGGGCTGACATCTCAGGAAGCACACCCAGAGGAACCTATCTACCTAAGATGTCATTTTTTGGGACAAAGGTCTAGGAAGCAGGGAGCTTCTTGGGCCTCTCTTGAGAAGTCGATCATCAAGCTTGCAGATTGTCTATGAGGTCAGCTCCCCTTGTCAACAATACCTGGAGCTCTTGTAAAGATAACAGAAGACTTCACTGGAAACGACTGATCCCACTCTCTTCAATGAGAACTGGGTCCAGTTTGTCCTGGACCCAGTGCATCCTGAGTGGGGGCAGGTCTGAGAGTTGCAGGGGGAGATATGTCTGCCTTGACTCAGGCAAGATTCCTCTCCTAGCTCTGTCGTTCTAAGCCTTGGATCCCACCGCTTAGTTTCACTAGGATGCGCCTTCCATGGACCTGCAGGGAATTCAGAGCATCTGCAGTGGTTCAGTTTGCTATCAGCACTGCCTGGTGAATTAGCTACCACGGCGGTCACTTCATTCTAATGGGTCTGCCCTGGAGTGTCACCCCATATCCCCAAATCACTTCTCTCCGCATGACCTTGGCACTCAGAGTTTTGGGGCCTGACATCTGTCTTCTCAACCCCGATCAGTGTATGCTCTCCCCTGCCCCAGGGCTGGGAAGAGCTCTCCCGGCTCTGCCTGAAATGGGAAGAGTCACTTCCCTACTGTGGCTTCCACACCAGGCAGCAGCTGCCTCACGTAGAGCAGCCAGCACACGGCACTCCTGTTTGATCACCCTGCACCCTGGGGGCACTTGCTTTTCCATGTTCCATGTGCTCAATTCTATGAGTAGAGATTATTATCACTGTTATTCTGCAGACGAGAGAAGACCCAAGGAGAAGCTGCAACTCGTGGTAGAGCTGGAACTGGATCCGGAACTGTAGGTTGAGTGCAGGGCTTTTCCTCAGGACCCAATTTACGTTCCTCATACAACCGATGAGGAACTGGCCCCTCACCCAGAGGACAACACATGCTCAAGGGTTTGTCTTGCATGCCTGCCCCAGCCACCAGGGCCCCTAGAAGCCACTGGGTGCCCCTTGAAGAAGTATGTGTCCACTGAGACTGATAAGACAGCTGCCAGGTGAACCTGGGGCTTTGGCTGGTACCTGCTTTGGACCATGGACAGTCCTGTTCTGCCCTGAGGCTGAGTTATCCCTATAGTCTCTCTGTAGTCTCATGTTACTTGTCTGACAGCATTTCTGGGGTTCTTTCAGACCGTTCCCAGCCCTCCTTTAGGGGGACTGGTTTTGTAAGCAGCCCATCTCTTGAGACATGCCAAGCTCACTTGCCTCTTCACTTTTATTTTTATCATTTCTCACTAAGTCTCTGTCATTTCCTTCTATGTCCTGTGTCCCTAAGAAAGGAAAGAGCTCCTATTGAATGAGAACATACTGTGTGCCAGGCACTGTGATACATCGTGTCCTTGAATTTAATCCTTATAATGAGGCTGTGAGAGTTTATTCCCATTTTTAGTTCAGGCTAGTAAGACAGAAGGATTTAGTACCTTTACTTACACAGCTAATAAGAGGGCAAATCCAGAATTTGAACCTGGGCCTTTTAACCACACCTTTCCCATATACCCATCATCTCCCAAGGAAGTTCGGTCCAGCGGCTGTGACTGCTTAGATTCAAACTCAAGACTGAAGTCTGCTGTGTCTGCAAACGGACTCCACCGAGCCTCCTGGCTTTGTGCCTCCATTGCAGCTGTCCTGCTCAGTCTTTCATTTTTTTAATTTTTTAAATTGAAGAATCATTGATATACAATCTTATTTATATTGGTTTCAAGTATACAACATGGTGGTTGTTACCCATATTAAATCCTCTCCCCCAGTAGTGCAGTTACTATCTGTCAACACAGGAAGATGTTACAGAATCACTGGCTATGTTCTCCATGCTATTCAGTCCTTCTTTCTAGTGATTTTATTTGCTGAGAATTCCTAGACAATTCTAGGCTCTGACAGCCGAAAGGGGCTTCTGAAGTCACCCAGTCCCCCTCGGAGCTGGAACCTCCTGCATGATCCTCAAAGCTTCTTTGGACATAAGCAGGACAGGTATTTCTTCTTCGTGTTCAAGACGAGGCACTGTGTTCTGGGAGGGCATGCTGGACAGGCTGTGTGTCCCTTCCCTGCGCCCGAGGGGGCTGCGGCTGCGGAGTCCCCCGACCTCCAGCTTCCTGCTGAGAGGCGCCGGCAGGAGTAGGAGGGCCCTCGGAGAAGGGGGTCCACCCCCGTTTCCCGGCTGCCTGTCCGCGGTTGCGCAGCCCTGAGTAGGTTCCTCCGCTGAGAGCCTCGGCTCCTGGCCCAGGGCCCTGCCTTGTGGCTGCAGATTTCACTGGGCCCCGTGGGGGGCCCCTGCTCCTCCCCGGAAGTGGTGCCCAGGGCTGCTAGTCTTCAGCGCTTTATCATCCCTCATTGCTTCCTGCGGCCCTGCCCCCATCTTTGCAAATAATCCCTTCCTTAAACTCTTATTAACAGTCTGCCGTTAATATTTCTCACTCTTGAGTGTTCACCCAGGTCCTGCACGTGACTCACCTGAGATGGGTGACGTGACTTGCCCGAAGTCTCTCAGCCACTTAGGGGTGGAGCTGGTTTTTGACGTGGATAGGCTCTGATGATGCACTTGACGGTGCCTCCTGGCCAGCCCTGCTCCTTTTTGTCCAAGACTGAGCACCTTTACAGTTTGTCCCCTGCACAAATTCCATGGGCACATCATTGGGTCACTTCTTGGGGGCTGATTGCTCTTGGCTTTTCTCAGGAAAATGTTTCTGAATGCATTAATACCCTTAGGTCAAGACCCTCCTTTTTTTTTTTATTAAGGTATCATTGATATATACTCTCATGAAGGGTTCACATGAAAAACAATGTTGTTACTATATTCACCCATATTATCAAGTCCCCCTCCGTACCCCATTGAAGTCACTGCCCATCAGTGTAGTAAGATGCCAGAGTCACGACTTGCAAGACTGTCCTTTTTTGCTCCGCTGGCCCCACCTTCTCCAGGGCTATCATTGCTGACCCAAATGCTGTTCAGTCCTTCAGCTTAGGGGTCAGAGCCCAGCCCTTGAGGTCTTTTCTGGCCTAGGGCTCAACTCTGAACTCCAGGGAGTTCCCTGAAGCTTTGAATCTG
This sequence comes from Smutsia gigantea, assembly GCA_032199065.1. Taxonomy (NCBI): domain Eukaryota; kingdom Metazoa; phylum Chordata; class Mammalia; order Pholidota; family Manidae; genus Smutsia; species Smutsia gigantea. The sequence goes on along the minus strand of JAVSCE010000824.1, from coordinate 40,097 downwards.
CCAAGCTCCTGACCATAACCACCCGTCTGCCTGACGTTGGATATTGGACACCACGTTTGCCTATGGGATTGTCTCTTCCCAGGTCCACCCCATCTAAATCTTGTCTGAGTTTCAGCAGCCATATGGAGCCACCCCCTCTGCTCACTCTTCATGGCTGGCCTCCTGATCCCCAGACCTCTGCTATCATCAGCAGATACTGAGTTCTGGGAACTCTATCCTGGTTCCAGGAGGAACACACCCATGGCCAGGTTTTGGTGTGCCAATACTGACATCTCCTAGCCTGTCCCTGGAGAAGGAGCCAAGGTAGGCATTACTTCAGTAAAGCAGGCTGGCATGATCAGCAATCATTCCTTTGGGAAATAAGAGTGCCAGAGAAGGAAACTGAGGCAGAAACTCAGGTGTTCTGGGTGAGTGGCTGCAGGCCACTGCTCAGATCCACAGCCTCTTAGGCCTGGGCCAGTAGGTATGAGTCACATTATGCCACTGGGGCACTGAGGGCACCCCTGAGGGCACAGGGCCTGAAGGAGCCTGAACTTTGCAGGTGGAAGCCTCCATGCCTGAGGTGCGGAGGGTCAGGGTGGTGTGCGCGCGCAGGAGCAGTTCAGGGGGGCCCACAGGGACCCATGGGCCTGCCCTCCTGGTTTTCTGCACATTTTCCTTTCTCACCTACTCCTCCTCTCTCCTGGCTGGTAGATCATGAGGCGTTCAGCCTTACATCTCCCCCATTGTACTTCTTCCTGGAAAGCTCCCACTGCCTCCCGAGCCATGTCTTGAGTCACAACAATTCTGACTTGGTCTAGTGTGTAGAGTGTGAGTAGGACACATTTCTGTCACCTTTGGGGACATCCCTGGGGAGCGGTAGGGCATTTGTTTAAATCCTGACTCTACAACCTCTGGCATTCCTGGGCTGGAATGCCAGCCCGATAGGCTGCCCTGAGGGACACGTGGGAAGCTGATCTGTAGAAGGTCCTATTTGGGCCGGGGCCTGCCGGGGCCTGCTGAGGCCTGTGGGCCTCTTCCAGAGGGCCTCCCGCGGATCCTTACCAAGCAGTAGCAGGGGACAGGACCCACGTGGGTCTCGTGTGTCATAAACAATCCTAAGACCACATTTCCCAAAGAGCTAGAGGCAATGTGGTTAGTGCAAAGAACTCACTTGGGAGTCATGCAGGCCTGGATGGGAATTTGCCTCCAGCGCTTCCAAGCTGCGTTCCCTCAGGGAACTCATTCATCACACCTGTAAGATGTGATGCTCCTTACACCTCCCTTGCAGGGCTGTTGTGAAGATTGGAGAAATGATTATATATAAAGTCGATATTCAAACATGTCAGCAATTTTAATATCATCCCACAAAAGTGGAGGGCAATGGGGTCAAATGCCCCTGGGGCCAGCTTGCCCCCAATCAGCCTTGTGACCTTTGGCTGACTGTTTCCACCTGTGGCACAGTGGGGCTGGATGGCATTATTTCTTAGGGCTGGGAGCACCTGGATCCCATGAAGCCTTCTCTCCATTCCAAGCTGCTGCAGGACAGGTTCCTGGGCAACAGGCTCTGAGATGGAGGCTCGCCAGCATGAGGCACGCAGTGGGGTAAGGCAGGAACACCTGCGAGGGAACGAGATACACCTGCTGGGAGCACGGATCACGGGCACAGCAGCTGCGAGGGATCTGCAGGGCGGGGAGAGAAGCTGGACTGCCAAGATGCTGCAAGAGCTGCCTCAACACCCACCGGGAGCTCGAGGCTGGGACTGCCCTTCCAAGACACCCTGGATGGAAGCAAGGTACTGGCCTTTACGCCCACATCACTAGTCACTGGGTCCCCGGGGGAGGGCACGTCGACTTGGCCCCAGCAGCTTCCTTGGCTGAGGCATATGGTGGAGTGGGAGGCCACTGTGGTGGGAAGGAGGCTGCTGTAGGGGGGGGGAATGCATTCCTGGGTCCTGATGGGGGTCTGGGTGGGCACCATAGCATCCATAGCAAAAGCCCTGGCGACTTCTGGACTTTTCTAGATAGATTTGGTCTGCAGCTTCTCGGTCTCTGTGCTGGCCGATGGCCTTCCCCAGTAGAGGAGAGTCAGTGTCTGGTCATAAATAGTTGCCCTCTGCCTGGTGCTGCCAGAAATGTTGCAGGCAAAAGCTGAGGAATCTGAACCATTTATGACTTAGTGGGATTGTTTCCGAACTTCAGGCGTCTCTAAAGAGCCCTCTGGATCTCACTGTGGCTGCTTCTCAGTGCTTAGAACCTGACTAAAGGGCTCCCCAGGCCTCACGGCAGTCCGCCCTCTGGCTGTAGGGTCTGTGGCCTCGCCTCCGTGAGGCTGGTTGGGTGAAGCGTCGGTGTTTGGAAACCTTGTCACATGCCCAAAGGCAGCAGCACAGAGGCTGGAGCTGGCCTAGAGCGGCATTTTGTCCACACCACCTGACCTCTCTGGATTTGTTTCCTTTTCTCTCCCGTGGTGTGGTGCTACCTTCAGAGCCTCGGGTAGTGGATTTTCTAGAGCAGAACAACATGCTTTCTTCTAGTAGGTATTTTCTTCTCTTGAGCTTCTCTGTTAGCCTCTTAAAGATTCTGCCTCCTGTTCCAACCCCCTGTTGCAGCTGATTGGCCCAGGAGCTGCCATCTGGCCCAAACAGAGCTGGTGATTAACATTCAGGCACTTATTTTGAGTCTTGCGTTGGTATCCCAGGCCATAAACTCTGGCCACTGCCACAATGCCAAAGAGCTTTCCTCTCTATGATCCTGCCCTGCACCCGCTCCCCACCCCAAGCCACTCCACTGCATTGTCCCTGGTCAGTCTAAGGGGGAAGCTGCTGGATGGATCAGTAAAGTTTGCAATAGGTATTGAGGGGCAGAGGCAGCATGCAGCTCTTTGCCAACCACAGTCTTACAGGAATAACAACAGCAGTAGGAACTCAGATCTGCCCCGGGGCTTTCGGCTTCACCAGACACCCACAGCCACGCTCTCGTCCTGTGCTCTTGACGAACACTGGGTCATAGAATGGTCCTGCTCTGCCCGGGATGGTCACCATGACAGGTGGAACGCAGCAGCTTCAGAAGGGAGGTCTGAAGAGGGCGAGGCAGGAAGGCAATACCGTCCGAGTCGAGCCCCTCTTACATCTCACTACAAAGAATGAAGCCTCACAGAGGTAAAGTGACTTGCCCGATAACACACAGTTAGCAAATGTTAGGGCTTGAACCCAGGTCCTTTGCTCTAAATGGAAGTTTCCAGAGGTTCTGGCTGTACCTAGAAAATATGCCTGTGCCCTCTTCCCTGCATCTTTCCTTGACTTGCTAACACATTGGGAAAATCTAAGGAAGATGGTTGCTGTGTTTGGCTTGCTTTCTTTTCACTCCTGAACACCCATTTTGAAACATCGCATAAAGTTATTATAAATATGCATCAGTGTGGCGTCTTTAACTTTTCAAACAGCATTTATGCAGAGGTCAGTATGAGTAACCTTGGGTCACAAATGGAGGAAGAAGAGACTTTAGGTGGAGTTGTTCAGCCTTGGGCACAGGCCATGCCAGTGGAGCTGTGTGCTCTGGACAGGGCGGCTGGGCTGTGCAGGGCCATGCTGGGCTGGGACTAGGAGCCGGACTGATGTCGTCACGTTTCTTCAGTTCCCCACAGCTGGGTCCACTGATGTTCCCAGCCACAGATGCAGAAGCCAACCCGACTGTGGGTGGGAGCAGGGAAGGAAACTCAGAGAGGGAGGAGGTGGGGTTTACAGGCAGACAGCAGCTCAGCAGCCACAGAGAGGGTTGGTTGTTCAAGCCCCAGAGTCTAGCCGGAGCACCCGGGCACTCTGGTGGCAGCGCCCTCTCCCTTGGCCCTCTTGTCCAGCTCATAGGCCTAAGCTTCTGCACGGCAGTTCCTCAGTGGGGCTCAAAAGGCCGATCTGGTCTGCTCCCTGTGTGAATGGTCTCGCCGGCCCCGATCTCCAGCCTTGCTTACTGCCTAGGCTCAGCCCTACCTGCTGGTGCCCTCTTCCCCACCCTCCCTGTGTGCAGCCTGCGGGAGCCTCATCTGTAGGGCCTCGGCAGTGCTGGCTGCTGCTCCCAGCAGAGCCGGGGGCAGCTGCCCTCATCTCCAGGCCCTTACCCTCCCTGCAGCCACATGCTGTGTGCTTAGCCTGTCTCCTGCTTTCTGCTCAAAGCTGAAAACCTCCAGATCCCCACTCTAGGTAAAAGGCCACTTCCTTGCTGGAGAGAATGTGAGGCTCCCTCAGGTATTCACACCTGTGCCCCTTCCCAGAACATCCCAAATGACCCAGTATTTGGCAGGAAAAGACACAGAACATACCCTCAAAAGGATACCATTGGAGTTTTGTTAAACCTTCAGTTTGAGTAAACCTGCAGTCAGTTAAGGAAATCTCCACCACTTCCCCCGCTAACCAAATAACTAGGTAAATACATAAAGTCAGGAGGAAACACAGAAACTTAGGATGTTAAAAGGAACAGTGATCCATGATTGGAGTCAAACCCCATTATTGCTCTTTATCCCCGTCTGCAGCCCATGCGGCCTAGGTAGCCAGACTCATAGGAATAGGAAGCAGCAGGGAATTGTGGAGAGAACGAAGGCTTCAGAATCAGACAGAGCTGGGGTTGAGTTCCAGCTGGTAAACCTCTTTTAACCTCTGTTTTCCTTCTGTAAAATAGGAATAACAATACCATTGACCTGAGAGGTTGCTGAGATGTCTGTAGGAGCCAGCCTTACTCATGGCACATGGTTGGAGTCGGACAAGAGTTTGAAGTCTTTCGTTTACAACTGGAGCTCATGGCTTCCTGAACAGAAAGGGGTTTGGAGCTGAGCTTTCCTAAGAAGGAGAATCTGTTCTCTGGCAACACTCTTAGCTTTGGCAAAGCATGGATATATATGGCACAACCAAAGGGGGGCCTGATCCCAGAGACAATCGGATTAGTAAGATCTAGCAGGAACTGTAGTGGGAGGAGGTCAGGACAGAGCAGAAGTGTGGAAAGAGATGTAGCCCTGTTTCATGTAGGGTTGGAATCGGGGGTCAAAGGAAAGCAGCAGGGCTTGGAAGTCACTAGAACATACACACATGGAGACTAGGACATGTCTGTTTTGTTCTCTGCAGTATTCTCCTGTACCTGGCACAGTGTCTGGCACCATAGGCAGTGTTTAAACCTATTGAGCAAATGATGAATATGTATATGAATGACACCGATATCAGTCAGGGCCTGGCTGCTGCATTTAAACTAAGGCAAAGAACAGCTGCTGGCAGGAAACAAAGGTTCTCTGGCAAACAGACCTGTCTGTCTGGATGGAAAGACCTAGTGATCGGTCAGGGAGCATAGAGCTGGATTCTGAAGGCCTTGAGCAGGTCAAGGGGTTCTGATCCATGGACAGTGGACGCCACTAAAGGTTCTGAGGAAGACATACTAAGTCTCAGAGGCTAGAACCTGAGTTCTGGAGGCAGGCTACTTGGAGCTCAAAGTCCAGCTTTGTTACTTATGAGGCATGTGAAAAATGAGGATGAAAATAGTATCTACCTCAGCCTCGTTAGGATGACTGAACGAAGTTGTGTGTTCTAAGTGCACACTGGAAGTGCTGAATGAGCGCCACTGCCGGTATTAAGAGAGGTGTGGGATTATCTGAGTTGTACTTCAAGAAATGTAAGCAAAGAATATATGCAGGATGGATTAGGCCAAGGGGAAACTAGTTAAGAGGCCACGAGATATCCTGGCGTGAGAGGACCAGGCCTGAAGAAGAGGGAGGTCAGTGCCATCAGGTGGTTCACGATGGAGTAATCAAGAGACGTGACGGGCTGTGGAAAGGAGAGCTCCCTTTTCTCCTCCAGAGGAGCCGCCTGAGGAAGGAGCAGGTATGGGGAGGAGGACAGTCCAGTCTAGCAGGTGCCAAGTTGGGCTTGGGGCAGCCCATCCAAGAGGAGGTGCTGTGAAGCTGGAATAGCCAACTGGAGGGGTGAGGTGTTGGGCCGAGGGGAAGCAGGCTGTAGTGGAAGCCAGGGAAGCCAAGATGGAAGACGCCTCCAGGGAGTGTGCACCTCTAGGGGCCGGGGAGAGAAGAGCCCACCTAGGAACAAACAGCAGCAGCCAGAGGGTGGCAGAGAAGCAGGAGAATATAGTGTCTCTGAAATGCTGGCAGCTGAGTTCCTGGAAAGAGGCAATGGACACCAAAGTCAGATGCTGCAGAACCAGGCAAACAGGTCCGGGCTAACCCGGTGGATGGAAAGCTGTCCCCTCAGACGGCAAGGTGAGCTTCTGGAAAGCTAGTGGTAGATTTCAGGGGTTCACAAAGGAAAGGAGATAGGAGGAAATGGGTTCATCATGCATTTGTATACCTCCAGGGGAGAGTCTTAAGGAGAAAGTGAAACGGGACAGAAGATGGAATTTCAGGAGGACAGGCTCAAATGCAAATGCCTCTCATCCTAGAAATCTGCATAGTTTGGAAAGAAAGTCAAGACACAAGCAGAGAAGATTGAGTTTGCAGGAGCAGGGAGAGGGAAGGCCAGCCTGGGAATTGAGGCAGGGAGAAGTGAGAGGCAGAAAGAGTACTGAGATGGCATGGCAATAACATGAAGCCAATGGCTTTGATATCTTGGAGAAGAATGAAGAGAAAGTAGAAGGAGGTGCACAGGGAGAAGGTAGGGAACAGGTGTTGGCAGAGATGGAGGCAATTCAGGAGAGATGAGAGAGGACTCTGGGAAGCCAGGGAGGGCCCATTGGCGACTGAAGGTTAACCGAGTAGCTGGTGTGTGTCCGTTCTGTGATTCTTTGCAGCGACTGCATGCTAGGGAGCAAGAGCAGATGTGTGTACCAGTGCGGATGACCAAAGGTGATTTGGAGAGCCAAAGAAACTTTGAATGTGAGGACAGAGTCAAAACAGCTGGCCGTGAAGCCCAGGCTGGACTTTGGGATCCTTGCTGGCCATTTGGAATCTATGGAATAAAGACAGTGATTTCCCAGCAACAAGTAAGACTTTAGAAAAATAGCCCTTAGTCTCCATTTGGCTTTACAGTGAGATGTGTGGTTTCTAAAGCATAAAATCTTTGTGGAACATGAAGTTGCTCATCCTGATGGCAAATGCCCCTAAAAATTATGTGGCAGCCAGGGCTGGGGTGTTTTCTGGGAGAATCTAGGGACCCTCAAAGGTATTTGGTACTATTTCATCATGTCACTGAATTATTTCAAATGAGCCTTATCTGTCATTTCCATTGGGCTGGAAGAATCCATTTGGGAAGAGACCTTGCACTTCCTGATGCCATTTTATGCATACAGTGAATCCATAATAAGCATTCCACAAATATTCCCTGGCTTATTTGCATTCAGATCATGCCCAGTTTGGGGTCCTGCCCAGGGAGTTAACTGGGATTCTTCTTGTCTCCCGGTGTTCAGTGTCCCATTCATCAATGCCAGAGCAGGCCCAAGCTGCCATGAGTGAGAACACTTCTTATGGGCAGGGATCATCGTGATAAGCACAGGAGGGAAAGCTCTGTGTCTTCCTGACAAATCACACTAAAGGCATGCAGGTCAGAACGCTATTTAGTCCGTAAATGAAGACACATGGATGGGTAAAATTTATAAACTAATCCGGCAGATACCCTGATTAGGGTGCTTGCTGGTGAGCTCGATCTCTCGCAGGCAGTGACAGATTTGGTCATAGATCTGGACAGTGTGCAATTCCTATGCTGGAGGAGATTGTGGGAGATACTAGGCTGTAGCTGGGAGAACAAACAGTGCAGGAAGTACAGGCTCAGGCGCTGCACAGAGAAGGCACAGCACCCCAGGTACACTGTACCAGTCAGAGACGCAGACTGTGGAAGAGATGAGGTGTCCCTGGCCCCAGAAACCTAGCTTAGCACATGCTTACTGGTTACCGTCATTTAAGCCAGATGTCCCCAGTTCCATGAGAATCGATTATTTCCAATATCGTGACAAATAAGGAAAAATGGGGTAACCACTGAAGCTTAAGTGGAAAAGACTTCCAGGAGCTGTGTTTGAAGAACACTGGCAAATGTTTGCCAAAGGTAGGCACTGTGTTTCCACAGGCAGGTGGTGGGGCCACTGTCAGGGTTTCTCGGAAGACATATAAGCCTTGAGAGTCATGCGGTCTCAACCCTGGGTCCCACGCTGAGCAAACGTGTAACCGATTACATGTCTATTGTCCTGTCCACCTCAATAAAACATGGCACTCTTTAAAGCAGTTGCCTTAATGACGTTTGTGTGTCTTGGAATGCCGCCCTGGGCTAACAAATTGCATCTGAAGATGTGAAAACATGAAAATCGATAACAAGAAATGAAAAGTCTGTTTCAGTGATAAAACATCATTTATCTTAATCGTTGGGCTTCTCAGAATTTCCTAAGTGCCCTTTTAAATACCAACATCAAAGCTACTGCCCACGTGTGCAGAAGGCCCAGGGGAGTCGAGGCAAAAATACAGACTCTGCTCAGGCCATGGGAACCTGCTAAAAAGGAGCAGCATTTTGGGACAGGCACCCACTGGACTGGTTTCCAACCGAGGAGCTCCCGGGCAGGGGTTTCCAGGGATATTTCTGGTATTTCAAAACTCCCAGTGAAAATAATACCTTCCTATGAAAGATATTTCCCAAGACACTCTCTGTGAAGTTTAAGTTAGGCTTTCTGTAGTGTGGTAGGCATGATGACAACACAAGTTCATGCTGATTAATATGAATTGGGAAAATGGAATTATTATTCCACTTCCAGGAAGCCTGTACCTTGCCCTGTCTGCAGGCTGGATGACAGCATTCCTGTTCTGCCCACTGAATCCACATAGGGATAGAACAGCAGAAGTGCTTGGTGGTGAGACGGTTGGAAGAACGGGTCCCCAGAGCTCAGCTTTCTGGCCGGTAGTCCTCTTCTTTCCTTTGCTCCTCATATGCAGCCTCATCTAATCTTCTGGTTCTTCTCACTCTTCCCAGAGAAGCAAAACATGACGAGGTTGGGGATGGCCTAGGAACTCCAGCCCTGCCAGCAGTCCCAGGGACGCTGAGTGCTAGGACTGCCTTGGGCTTTCCTAAGCACACCGAGGCTTCTGGCTTCTGTTTGAGAGCAGATCTGGGGGTAGGGTGGGCAGAGGCTCCATCTCCTGTCCTGGTCTCCTTGGCTGTCCAGCCATGACCATGGTATATAGATGGAAGGGCCGCCTCAGACCTCCATATTGCCAATGCAGCTTTCCCCTTTCCCACACAATGGCCAGAAGGCTTCTGCACATACATTGCTTCCCATTTTTCTTATGATAAAACCTGTAATCCTCTGATCTGATACATCTTCCTCCTCCCTCTCCATGTACTCTAGCCACCTGGCTTTCTGCCAGTTCCTCTAGGGAACCAGGTCTTCTGGTAGGTGATGCTCACCTCTGCTGTTCCCTTGACCAGCAAGAGCCCTTTGCTGGAGTAGATATTAAACTGTCACTTTGAGAGAGACCTCCTTCTCTTGACCTCAAAATCTGAGACCTCTTTCATAGTTTTTGTACCTCCCCATTGTCATCATCACAATCAGTTGCACTGATTTGTGATTATTTGGCATGTGTCTCCATTAGACTGTGAATCTGCTTGCGGGCTCCCTTGCCACTGGACGGAGTAATACCTAACACATTGTAGATGCCCAGCACATACTTGTTGACGCTTGGGGCCAGATGGCTAAATCAGTGGATGAGTCCCACAGAGTACCCACCCTGCAAATTTCTCAGGGGGCAAATAGGTCCCTTAGTTAAACACAATTGGGAGACCTGCCCTATTCTGCCTCCCTTTAGAGTCCTACTATGAGTTAGAGTAGGAAACTGAGATGGGCTCCAATGAGAAAGCATAAAGCAAAAAATAAAACCAAAGCTGTAAAAAGTGAGTTTAATTTTCTTCAGCTTCACACTTCCCAAACTTATTTGAATGTGACATTTTTTTTTCCCCCCACCTGACATCTATTGACATCTTGCAGAATGTACTTAAGAGAGATGCTTCACTGGTGGCTTCCAACCGGGAAGCCTGAAATTCCCAAGGTCGTCAGGATTCGTGCGGGGCTGTTGGTCCTGCTCTGAGCACCATCACTGTGGCCTGGCTGTCACCATGAACACACCTGCACATACATGTGTGACCATCACTACTGTGATAAAGCAGGGCATATAAGCAAATCTGGGAGCTAGCCTGGGTTTGTATTTCTCAGTGAAAAGAGAAAAGAACAGTTGAACTTGTTGCTTGCACATATAATCTTTATAGTTATGACAGTGAGAAACTTACACATACTGACTTGTCTTTGTTGAGACCCGAATCTGCAAGTGCTGGGAAGCTGGCGAGTGAGTTCCCCTACTCCTGCACGTGCCTCTCACTGCAGTTCTCTTGTTCTCAGTAGTTACAGCAATTCTAATTTTCCAATGGACCTAAATGAGTTTTATGGGGGGAGACTACATATAATAGTAGCATTAGTGAAAATCTCAGGACATATCCCTTCTGCATACCTAGGATGTTTGATGTAGGCAGGGGTCCTGGGGTGGGACTGTGTTAAGAGGCAGTGGATCTCAAATTATTTTTGATCACTCACTACTTAGAGCAAAACTGCTCAGCCTACCAACTCCATTTAGTCTTATTTTCTAGCGGAAAATTGAATTAGTGATGATTTGGGGGAGTGGCTTATGTATATATTTTCTATAGCACTGGAGTACAGATGATTCAAATTTGCACCACAATGTATACATGTCTTAGAGTCTTGCAATTGGAAAATTATAGCCCCAGAATACTGTTGATGAGAATAAGCTTCAGTATACTCTGTAGAGCTAACCATGCGACCCACAACAAAATAAACTGATAAATAATAAAGCTAACAGTAATTCATAATTAAAAAGCACCAAGAGTAACGATTGCAAATCATAACCAGCTCGAGGTAACATTGATGATGTGCTGATAAAGAGTCCTTCTCCCAGGTTTTGGAAAGCCACCTCTCTGCAGCACATGTGAAGTCAGAGCCTTCAGCTAGAGGAGCATCGCGTGGCGCCTGGGCTTGTAGCAGAATAAGTACTGTAGGGTACTTCTCAACCTCCAGTACTTTCTTAGTCAATTACAGTTTTGTACTACGTACAAATGGGAGCTTAATCAAACCATACGCCATTCACCACAATAATGCAAAGGAGGCCTTTAAAAAAACAATTCTGTTCAGGGCACAGGAAGATGTCTCTGGGAACATGACTCCTGTCTGCTAACCCAGAGAGTCGCAGCGTCAGCTTCTGAAATATCTGTCTGGCAGCATTACCTCCTTTTAGAGGGCTTTCATTTCCTAGCTGACAGAGACCAGAGATGTGTATTTGGACTTATACTCATTTTCTCATGTCAAAATGTAAAAAGGTTTAATACCAGTATAAAACAATTTCCAAGATATAACATTAAGTGAAAAAAGCAATGTGCATGATGATAGCATGTATAACATGCTATTTATGTAAAAAAAAAAGATTTTATATGTACCTTCATGCTTTATATGGCTGGAGTGTCTCTGGAAGTAAATTTTTTAAATGGATCAAAATAGTTGCTTTGGGCTGCAGAGGAAGGAAGGGAAGAAGATTTAGTTCTTTTTCACTATCATGAAGATGCCCCTTTCATGCTTTTCTAATTTTGTACTTCATATATTAATGATTAAAAAAATCAATTTAAAGTTAGAGGAGAAAAGGAAAAAAAACACCCAGTGAGCCTACAGAAACTTGGTTCTTGTCTCGAGTTTCTTTTTTTAAAGAGACAAGGGCGAAGTTTAGTTTATTTATTGTTTTGATGCCTTTTTTCTCCTTCAAAAACATGGTCATGTATTAAGCAGAAGATTCCAGAATCTAAAGGAAAACCTCTAAATGAGATCATAGGGTTCTAAAAGCAGGTGTAGGACCTAGGCTTCTGGATGGAGGCAAAGACTTCACTCTGGAAATAAAATTCTATGGTAGATTAGACCTGTTATTAAAAAACCTTCCAAGTGTTCTGATGTGTTTTCATGCCATGTATATGTAAAATGCAAATGGTGTGTTCTTAATAAGTCCATTTGTACACTTGCAGCTTCAATATAGCAAGAAAAAAAGACAAAAAAGACAAAATTCGTACAGCAGAGCATGTTTAAGTGAATGCATTCCTGTTGTTTCACCCTGCTTTAGAATTGCTCAAGCAGACACAGCAAAGCTCTATCTTCATTTGCTATCAGGAATTTAAAAGAGAGCCAACAGCAAAGAGAAATATTATACTATTTAGTGTTTGCTAATGAAAAATGTAGTATTTTTATTTATATGTAAAAACAAATTGTAGTCTCTTACATAAATTGACAAGAGTACGTTGACTTTATATCTTAAATGCTCATTATGCAGAGTAACCATTCTTTCTTAGAGCAAAATATCCAGTGAAATATGTAGCATATCTAAAATTTATGGGTCCTGAGCTACTGCAGATAGACCATAGAGTAAGAAATGAGTAGACGTGGGAAGGAAATGTTTTGGACAGTACGGGAGGTCTAACTCTGGGTGGTGTAGCTAGAGATCAAAATGAATTCCTTAGAGCTGGGCTTTGTGCAGTGGCCTAACGTAATGACAGAGTGGGCCAGACTTCTGGAGGCGGTACACAGGCTGGTGTCCATCTGGCATATTTTGGAAAATTCTATAATGAAGACAGAATATCAGTACAAGTGATTATTTACCCAAGGCCTTGGTCAGTTTAAGAATGCAAGCGTTACCACCAGCCCCATCCCTCTGTCTGAGGGTGTTCTCTGTGTTATGTGCACAACTATTTCCCCATGCTGCTTGCTTCCCCTGGCCAACCCCACTTCAACCCCTTTCCTATTCCTCCAGGACCCGGCAGCCTGGGACAAAGATGGGGTCACACGGAGGGGATACAAGTAAGCATCAGCCCACAAGTAACTCATGCAAGGAAAATGCTCAGCTTGGGTCTAAATGACTTACATTTTTCCGTGCCTGAATTAACCGGTAATTGTATGTGGGCAGACTTAGCCAGGAATGGTCTAAATGATCAATTAGAAGGCAAAACGGAGTTCCTTTCTTTGAAGTTCAAGGGTCACTGTTCAAGAGCTCCGCTTCCTAAGCCATGCTCACATGGGCCTGTGCCCAGCTCTCGGTGGTGCCTGGGTATATTGTACAGTTGCCTAACGATAATGAATCGAGTACTTATTTTGCAGGAAAATATAGGGCACTTCCATTACATGCAATCAAGCAAAAAGCTGCAAAATGTGCCACTCCATTAATTTTAAACAGAATCCTTCCCAAACGTCACCCGGAAACCAGAGTATGGGGTTACTACAAAACTGAAGGAATTAAAAGTAATTTTCATTTGTACAAGGGAGTAGAGGGACATGACTCCTGCTACACAAATACTGTTAATTGGGTTAAATTTGATTTGCCAGTTCCAGTGTGAATCATGAGCCCTCACCTAGCCTGCACGGTGGTGAGATCAGTGGGCTCCTGTTTGCTTTGAGGGCTCACGTGCACATGCACACGCACACAGACACACCCAAAGAATGCGCAAAGAATGTAACGGGCTAGTTATTGACAAATTTGTTCAAAGGAAAAAAATGCTGCTTCTGGCCAGCCACTTAACCTCTCTGAGACTCAGTTTCCTCATCTGTAAAACGAGATTGTAATACCTGCTTCAGTGGGAGTCATGAGTGTCGAGGAGTATATCAGAGTACTTAGCACGGTGCCCGGCACAGTTTACACCCATGAGGTGGTAACTATAATCTTTATTTTCTTCTTCTGCGGAGAGTCTCTTTTGCCTAAGCTGGTTCCCAAATCACACTAAATCTGGATCTAGCACCAGGATGGGGACAACCTGCCCAGGCCATTGCTGGGTCAGCCCACTGAGTTGTTGATCATTTCCTTCCCAATTTCCATTCCCACTGTCCCTGGGTTGTAGCTGGACTCGTGGGAGAGCACAGAGCAGGAGGTGGGAATGAGCAGGTTAAGGGGGCAGGAGGACGGTCCAGGCTGCCCCTCACTCCGCGTTCCGGTACTTGGTAAAGAGGTTATACAGCACTCGCAGTGTAGACTTCAGGTCACAGTTGACGATGTCTGCATAGAAGACAAACACATTGCTTCAGTGGGGCAACTGGGCCAAAGTTGGCATCTGTCGTCCCCCTCCTTCCACTGTCCACCTTGTGTGCCCCCTCACCCGCAGGACAGCTCCTGAACAGCTCTCTGAACTGCTGGGAGAGAACAGTTCCCATAAGCCAACCAAGGGCAGGTGGGTGTGGAAGGGTGGGCAGTGTAGGCAGCAAGAATTCAGGGCAGGGGCAGGGGTGTTACTCACTGCTTACTAAAATAAGGCAGATCCCAGAGCATGCAGGCTCTACTGGAAACAGCCCGGTTCCAGGCCTGGGCACCCTGACCCTGAGTCTTACCTGTCTCTGGGGCCCCTCTCCCTCTGCCTTCAGTTTCCACCACAGCCAGGCACGAGTGGTGGAAGGGAGGGGAGGACCTAGGGCCACCGAGGGGGACCAGATGGTCAGGACTAAGCTGCTGCTCCCCTATGGGCGGGCCCCAGAGGGCCGGGAGCCCACCTGACAGGGAGTACTTGGCACACAGGTGTCATCCGGGGACAGATGGCTTTAGAGCATGGGCACAGCAAGGCAGCTGGCTTGGAGGCTGGTGGCTGGACTGTACGATCAGGACAATTCTGCCGCTGGTTCTTGAGCTCTTCTACAACCACATCCTCTTTCCCGTCTATTCGCTGGCCACTTCTTCTCTGCCTGCTTCTCCACCCACTCCTTCCCCAGACAAGGGCCCCTCTCTGCTCTTGTCCCTCTGCACTCCTCCCTTGGAGAGCCTTCCTTTGAAGAACTGGAGTAGAGAAAACAAATAAAAAGGGAACCTGCCTACTCCTTAGGAATGCATACTTAGGGAATAAATTATTAGGAAAAGAGTGGGAGAAGAAAGCAAAAGCAAAAGCCTGATGACTATGGAAGTTGGGAGATTGGTTATATTCAGGGAAGACGTTGAGGATTGTGTTCAGAAAGGGCAGGTGGAGGAGCTCCTGGGAGCTGGGGTTGCTCTCTTCCTTGAGCTGAGTGCTGGTTATATGTGGCTTGCTGGATACTATTCCACTAACCTGCACATTTATGTTTTAGGTACTTTGCTGTACACATGATTTTTCACAGTAAGAATGACTTAAAAAAACCTAACTGTGCAGAAGGTCTGATGAGGTAAATGATGTAAGAGAAAACAGTCAATGCTGTGATTCAAAACTTGGAGAGATCATAGTGAGCTGCTGGGAAAGAAGGGATTGGGGAAGATGTCAGACTCCAGTAATGCTCTGGTGAATAGGAGCAGGGATCCTTCAAGACCAGGCAGAGCAGGAGGCCAGTGGCTCAGCCAGGCTGGGCTGTGGCTCCTAGGCCTTAGCCTGGGACTCTTGCAGGTGTGGCGGCCATAGCCTGGACTGCTCAAGTCCTGGAACCAGGCACCACAAAGATTAACACCAACTGGGCCACAAGCCAGGCACCCAGAGCTGAGGACCTCCTTAGGGCTCCTCCCCACCCGCCGGACCCACCCCAAGGCCTTATCCCAGTCCCAGACTCCACGCCAAGCTCTCTTGCTGGCAGACTAGGGGCCATGTAAGAGCCTTGGAGCTCAGCTTCCCCTTCTGCTCCATCTTGGTCCACACACATACCTGAGCTTCTGCCCAGGGTCTCAGCCCCGTTGCCCTGCCCTGCTCCTGCCAATCACCCTCTGCCGGCTGGGGTCCTATGCCCTGTGGGCTGATTCCTGTCCTTCCCTGACTGCTTGGTGTTCAGTGTTTATTAAATTCCACTCAAGCCAAAGATTAGGAAGTTACCCCAGGGAGGTATTACTAGACAGGCAGAAGGGCAAAGGTGAGCTCACCAGGGAGTGAGTGTGGAGGGGAAAGTGGGGTGGCCCTGGGCAACGGCAACAGGCTCCTAGCTGGGCTCCTCAAAGACTCGTGTCCTCTCCAATCCATTCTACCCACTGTAGGCAGACTATTCATCCCCTGGGATGTGCACTGCATGACTCCAGGGCATCATTACCATAAACCACAACAAAAACGTTGCCCCTTGGAGTTGTGCAGCTCACAGCTAGTATGGCCATACAACCATTTCACTTAAGGTAAGGTAAGGTCCAAAATCCTAGATCATGGCTTTGCAAGGCGCAACCTGACCCAGGCCTGCCTTTCATGCCACACTTCCCCTCATTCACTAAGCACTGGTCACACTGGCTTCCTTCTACCACCTTCCAAGGGGCTGCACTCCCCCATCATCTCAGCCTCTGTACATGCTGTTGCAACATCTAGATTATTCTTCCCAAATAGTTGACTCCTCATTTTCCTGCACTCCTCAGTCAAAGCACTGCCTCCTTAGGGAAGCCTTCCTGACACCTGGCTGGGGGAGCGTGCTCTTCTTTGTGTCCTCAGAGCCCCGCTGCTCTTCCTTCATAGCGCTCGCTCCACTTCTGAACCAGTGACTTGTGTGCTTATTCGGTGAAATCTGCCTCTGCCTGGACTGAGAGCAACTTGACCAGAGAGCCAGTCTTATTTGCTGCAGTAGCTAGTCCAGTACCTGGCATGGACATGACTCAAAAGACATTAATAGATGAATGAATGAATGATTGTCCAGTGTCCTGTGAGCCAAGGAAGAAAGAGGGGGTGGCCCACAGTTACGTGCTCCCAAGAGGGTGAGGCGGCTTGGAGCTGGAAAGAATTCCCAAGGAACACTGCCCCAGAGGGTGTCTTGGGAGCAAGCAAGGCTGTGGGCAAGTGGAAGAGAGGTGCTAACAACAGAATGGGCCACTGAGAAGTGGAGGCAGTGGGCATGGGCGCAGAGGAGGAATTGGTGCTTGATGAAAGACAGACATGGATGGAGGCAGGAGGATCTCTTTTAAAGACAGGTGAGTTCTGAGGTTGCTAGAAAAAGAGATCTAATATGGGAGAATATTTCAAACTGGACATTTTATTTAATTTTAATGCCTATTAAGGTTTGAAGCCCATCTTCACTACAGCCATGTACCCGGGTTAAAGTCATTTCACTTCTCTGAATCAGTTTTCTCACTAGTAAACTGGGTTTTATGAAAAACACCTAGAAGACATTAAAAGTTTCCTAAGTGATAGTTTCCTTTCCGCTTTCCCATCTTTGCCTGATAGCACAGCTGTTATGTACAGTTGTGTAGTCTGTGCACTGCACAACTCCAGGGGCTGCCATTCACATAGACTAAGTCCTGCTCCTTGGGAAATCTCAGTTCTGTCTTCCTATAGGCCATCACCACCAGGTGGGCCCAGCAAAGAGGGAGACTGCAGTTAGAATATGGTTTATTGTCTGTCCTTATCAAGAAAGCCAGTGGCCACACAGGTAGTTCCAGGCAGGCCAGTAGGTGCACTCTCTTAGCCACAAGAGGGGCTCTGGGTGTCTGGAAATGAACTGTGACTCCATGCTATATAAGCAGAGCCTCTTTAAAGCCATGGCCTAATAAATTGTGCAGTTAGCATCTTGTTCTGCTCTGATAGCCTCTGTGTGCTGGCCCAGGGCCCTTCTTGGGGAGCAGATAGGATGGTGGGGCTCCTGGTTAGAGACAACCAGAGGTTGGCTGGCTGGGGCCAAGGAAGAGACAGATGAGACCCAAAGGCACTTCTAGGGAGAAAACAGTCTCTGGCCAAGAAGAAAAGGCTCAATGATTGCTTCTCTCAGTGGGTGGTAATCATAAGTGACTCTTCCCATTCATTAGAGGACCAGACAAAATGAGCTAACAGCTCTCAGATGCAGAAGTCAAAGGAGGGAGGGGATCTCTCTTAACAGCAGAAACTCAGTCTTTACATAAAGAAAGGGATATGGCCCTGTGTGGCCATGCCCTCCATGGCCCCATTTCTGCCACCCAGTCTGAGGCAGTTGCTGAGGTCCCTTCCCCGACCAGGTGGGGTAGGGGGAGGGAAACCCTGGTGGTTCAGTGCCACCAGGTGGCAGGGGCTGGAATAAGCTGGGAGGCCACAGGCCAGCTTCGCAGGGTGAGCCTGGCACCCCGGAGTTCATGTTCCAGCTCCATCCCACCCAAAATGGCTATAGCTCGTCCTCAGTTTCCCTTGCTTTCCTGCCTGCTCCGTGTCCCAAAGGGGCAGGATCCATCCTTCCGAGATGGGTCATATTGCTGGTGGCCTGCTGTCCTATTTGATTTTTTAATTTTAATTTTGGTATCATTAATGTACAATTACATGAACAACATTATGGTTACTAGACTCCCCCCATTATCAAGTCCCCACCATATACCCATCAGTGTAGTAAGATGCTATAGAATCACTACTTGTCTTCTCTGTGTTATACTGCCTCCCCTGAGCCTCCCCTGCCCCATGTTATGTGTGCTAATCATAATGCCCCTTTTTCCCCCTTATCCATCCCTTCCCACCCATCCTCCCCAGTCCCTTTCCCTTTAGTAACTGTTAGTCCATTCTTGGGTTCTGTGAGTCTGCTGCTGTTTTGTTCCTTCAGTTTTTCCTTTGTTCTTATACGCCACAGATGAGTGAAATCATTTGATACTTGTCTTTCTCCGCCTGACTTATTTCACTGAGCATATCCTCTAGCTCCATCCATGTTGTTGCAAATGGTAGGATTTGTTTTCTTCTTAGGGCTGAATAATATTCCATTGTGTATATGTACCACATCTTCTTTATCCATTCATCTACTGATGGACACTTAGGTTGCTTCCATGTCTTGGCTATTGTAAATAGTGCTGTGATAAACACAGGGGTGCATATGTCTTTTTGAAACTGGGCTCCTGCATTCTTAGGGTGAATTCCTAGGAGTGGAATTCCTGGGTCAAATGGTATTTCTATTTTCAGTTTTTAGAGGAACCTCCATACTGCTTTCCATGATGGTTGAACTAATTTACATTCCCACCAGCAGTGTAGGGAGGGTTCCCCTTTCTCCACATCCTCGCCAACATTTGTTGTTGTTTGTCTTTTGGATGGTGGCAATCCTAACTGGTGTGAAGTGATTGCTCACTGTGGTTTTAATTTGCATTTTTCTGATGATTAGCGATGTGGAACATCTTTTCATGTGCCTGTTGGCCATTTGAATTGCTTCTTTGGAGAAGTGTCTGTTCAGATCCTCTGCCCATTTTTTAATTGGATTATTTGCTTTTTGTTTGTTGAGGTGTGTGAGCTCTTTATATATTTTGGATGTCAACCCTTTATCGGATATGTCATTTATGAATATATTCTCCCATACTGTAGGATGTCTTTTTGTTCTGTTGATGGTGTCCTTTGCTGTACAGAAGCTTTTCAGCTTGATATAGTCCCACTTGTTCATTTTTGCTTTTGTTTCCCTTGCCTGGGGAGATATGTTCATGAAGAAGTTGCTCATGTTTATGTCCAAGAGATTTTTGCCTATGTTTTTTTCTAAGAGTTTTATGGTTTCATGATTTATATTCAGGTCTTTGATCCATTTCAAATTTACTTTTGTGTATGGGGTTAGACAATGATCCAGTTTCATTCTCTTACATGTAGCTGTCCAGTTTTGCAAACACCAACTGCTGAAGAGGCTGTCATTTCTCCACTGTATATCCATGGCTCCTTTATGGTATATTAATTGGCCATGTATATTTGGGTTAATATCTGGACTCTCTATTCTGTTTCACTGGTCTGTGGGTCTGTTCTTGTGCCAGTACCAAATTGTCTTGATTACTGTGGCTTTGCAGTAGAGCTTGAAGTTGAGAAGTGAGATCCCCCCCTGCTTTATTCTTCCTTCTCAGGATTGCTTTGGCTGTTCAGGGTCTTTCCTGGTTCCATATGAATTTTAGAACTATTTGTTCCAGTTCATTGAAGAATGCTGTTGGTAGTTTGATAGGGATTGCATTGAGTCTGTATATTGCTTTAGGCAGGATGGCCATTTTGACAATATTGATTCTTCCTACCCAAGAGCATAGGATGAATTTCCATTTATTAGTGTCCTCTTTAATTTCTCTTAGGAGTGTCTTGTAGTTTTCAGAGTACAGGTCTTTCACTTCCTTCATTAGGTTTATTCCTAGGTATTTTATTCTTTTTGATGCAATTGTGAATGGAATTGTTTTCCTGATTTCTCTTTCTGCTAGTTCATCGTTAGTGTATAGGAAAGCAACAGATTTGTGTATTCATTTTGTATCCTGCAACTTTGCTGAATTCAGATATTAGTTCTAGTAGTTTTGGAGTGGATTCTTTAGGGTTTTTTATGTACAATATCATGTCATCTGAAAATAGTGACAATTTGACTTCTTCCCTACCAATCTGGATGCCTTGTATTTCTTTGTTTTGTCTGATTGCTGTGGCTAGGACCTCCAGTACTATGTTGAAAAACAGTGGAGAGAGTAGGCATCCCTGTCTTGTTCCCAATCTTAGGTGAAAAGCTTTCAGCCTCTCGCTGTTAAGTATGATGTTGGCTGTTGGTTTGTCATATATGGCCTTTATGATATTGAGGTACTTGCCCTCTATACCCATTTTGTTGGGAGTTTTTATCATGAATGGATGTTGAATTTTGTCAAATGCTTTTTCAGCATCTATGGAGATGATCATGTGGTTTTTGTCCTCCTTTTTGTTGATGTGGAGGATGATGTTGATGGATTTTCGAATGTTGTACCATCCTTGCATCCCTGGGATGAATCCCACTTGATCATAGTGTATGATCCTCTTGATGTATTTTTGAGTTCGGTTTGCTAATATTTTGTTGAGTATTTTTGCATCTATGTACATCAGGGATATTGGTCTGTAATTTTCTTTTTCTGTGGGGTCTTTGCCAGGTTTTGGTATTAGAGTGATGCTGGCTTCATAGAATGAGTTTGGAAGTATTCTCTCCTCTTCTATATTTTGGAGAACTTTAAGGACAATGGGTATTATGTCTTATTTAAATGTCTGATAAAATTTAGCGGTGAATCCATCTGGACTTGGGGTTTTGTTCTTGGGTAGTTTTTTGATTACCGATTCAATTTTATTGCTGGTATTTGGTCTGTTTAGATTTTCTGTTTCTTCTTTGGTCAGTCTTGGAAGGTTGTATTTTTCAAGAAATTGTCCATTTCTTCTAGGTTATACAGCTTGTTAGCATATAGATTTTCATAGTATTCTCTAATAATTCTTTGTATTTCTGTGGTGTCCACTGTGATTTTTCCTTTCTCATTTCTAATTCTGCTAATGGGTGTAGATTCTCTTTTTCTTTTAATAAGTCTGGCTAGGGGTTCATCTATTTTGTTTATTTTTTCAAAGAACCAGCTCTTGGTTTCATTGATTTTTTTTCTATTGTTTTATTCTTCTCAATTTTATTTATTTCTTCTCTGATCTTTATTACGTCCCTCCTTCTCCTGACTTTGGGCCTCATTTATTCTTCTTTTTCCATTTTCAATAATTGTGACTTTAGACTATTCATTTGGGATTGCTCTTCCTTCTTTAAATAGGCCAGGATTGCTTTATACTCTCCTCTTAGAACTGCCTTCACTGCGTCCCACAGAAGTTGGGCCATTGTGCTGTTGTTGTCATTTGTCTCCATATATTCCTTGATCTCTGTCTTAATTTGGTCATTGATCCATTGATTATTTAGGAGCATGTTTTTAAGCCTCCATGTGTTTGTGAGCCTTTTTGTTTTCTTTGTACAATTTATTTCTAGTTTTATACCTTTGTGATCTGAGAAGTTGGTTGGTAGAATTTCACTCTCTTTGAATTTACTGAGGATCTTTTTGTGGCCTATTATGTGGTCTATTCTGGGAAATGTTCCATGTGCACTTGAGAAAAATGTGTATCCTGTTGTAATATTTGTTTCACATATGTCAGTGCTCCTCTATTGGGTGCATAGATATTTATAATGGTTAAATCCTCTTGTTGGACTGACCCCTTTATCATTATGTAATGCCCTTCTTTATCTCTATGACTTTCTTTGTTTTGAAGTCTGTTTTGTCTGATACAAGTACTGCAACACCTGCTTTTTTCTCCCTATTGTTTGCATGAAATATCTTTTTCCATCCCTTCACTTTTAGTCTGTGTATGTGTTTGGGTTTGAGGTGAGTCTCTTATAAGCAGCATATAGATGGGTCTTGCTTTTTTATCCATTCTATTACTCTGTGTCTTTTGATTGGTGCATTCAGTCCATTTACATTTAGGGTGATTATTGATAGATATGTACTTATTGCCATTGCAGACTTTGGATTCATGGTTACCAAAGGTTCAAGGGTAGCTTCTTTACTATCTAACCATCTAACTTTAACTCACTTATTATGCTATTATAAACACAGTCTGATGATTCTTTATTTCTCTCCCTTCTTATTCTTCCTCCTCCACTCTTTATATGTTAGGTGTTTTATTCTGTACTCTTTTGTGTTTCCTTTGACTGCTTTTGTGGATAGTTAACTTTATTTTTTGCCTTTAGTTAGTATTTGGTTGGTCTGCTTTCTTTGCTGTGATATTATTTTCTCTGGTGACATCTATTTAGCCTTAGGAGTACTTCCATCTAAAGCAGTCCCTTTAAAATATCCTGTAGAGGTGGTTTGTGGGAGGCCAATTCTCTCAACTTTTGCTTATCTGGAAATTGTTTAATCCCTTCTTCAAATTTAAATGATAATCTTGCTGGATACAGTATTCTTGGTTCAAGGTCCTTCTGTTTCATTGCATTAAATATATCATGCCATTCTCTTCTGGCCTGTAAGGTTTCTGTTGAGAAGTCTGATGATAGCCTGATGGGTTTTCCTTTGTAGGTGATCTTTTTTTCTCTCTCTGGCTGCCTTTAATACCCTGTCCTTGTCTTTGATCTTTGCCATTTTAATTATTATATGTCTTGGTGTTGTCCTCCTTGGGTCCCTTGTGTTGGGAAATCCGTGCGCCTCCATGTTCAGAGAGACTATTTCTTTCCCCAGCTTGGGGAAGTTTTCAGCAATTATTTTTTCAGAGACACTTTCTATCCCTTTTTCTCTTTCTTATTCTTCTGGTACCTCTATTATGCGAATATTGTTCCATTTGAATTGGTCACACAGTTCTCTTAATATTCTTTCATTCCTAGAGATTCTTTTATCTCTCTCTGCCTCAGGTTTTCTGTATTCCTGTTTCTCTGATTTCTATTCCATTAACAGTCTCTTGCACCTCATCCAGTCTGCTCTTAAGTCCTTCCATTGATTGTTTCATTTCTTTTATCTCCCTCTGGACTTCATCCCTTAGCTCTTGCATATTTCTCTGCAGGTCCATCAGCATGGTTATGACTTTTATTTTGAATTCTTTTTCAGGAAGATTGGTTACATCTATCTCGCCAGGCCCTCTCTCTGGGGTTGTTTGAGTGATTTTGGACTTGCCCAGGTTCTTCTGCCTTTCATGGTGAAGAAGTGATTGCCAGCAAGTGGCATGTGTGTCGGCTGGGAGAGCAAAGTCCCTTTCTGCTTGCTGGTTGCCTTGCCCTCTGCAGCCTGTGCCAGTTACCCGCACACAGGGAGCAGTCTCTCGGATAATCTCCTGAGCGCCGTGGGCGGAGTGGCCCTCGGGATAGCCTAGGGCACTACAGGGGGTTTCAGATGCACTGGGTGTGTTCTCCTGCGAGAACGGTGCCCCTTAGTGCCTTCCGGACCTTGCTCCGGCTTCCTCTGTCCACCGGCAGCAGCCTCTGGGTCTGTCCTGGTTAGCTGCCTGCTGGGAGAAGACTCTGTGTGGTTGCTGTGGGTGGGGCTGCTCCCCAGCTGCTCTGCCGCGCTGGCGGGTGGGCGGCGGGGGGGGGCGGGAAATGAACGGCAGGCTGCTTATTGTGGTGAGGGGCTTTGAAGCTGCATTGCACCCAGGGGGTTAGGATGCCTGAAGTTTCTTAAGGCTCCCAGCCTGCTGGGCTGAGTGCGCTGGGACTATTTTTTCCACCTGTTAAACCCTTGTCCCTTTAAGACTTTTAAAGCACCCACTTTTCTTTTGTCCCAGGGGAGCCGGCTGTGGGGACCCGCTCACAGTCTCCATCTTGGATTTTACTTTTTCGTTTCTCTAATATCCAGTACACCATGCGATGTGTGTCTGTGCTTCCACTCCCTTCCCACTCTGATTCTTTTCCTCCTGCTGGTGAGCTGGGGTGGGGGGAGTGCTCAGGTCCAGGTCACGGCTTTGTATCTTACCCTTTTCGTGAGATGCTGAGTTCTCACAGATGTAGATGTAGCCTGGCTGTTGTACTGTATCTTCTGGTCTCTGTTTTAGGAATAGTTGTATTTGCTGTATTTTCAAAATATATATGATTTTGGGAGGAGATTTTCGCCGCCCTACTCATGCCGCCATCTTGAGCCCTATTTGGTGATTTTGCTCTTTTCTTTACATAGTAAAACAAATTTAAATATGACAAATGCCCAGTAAATTACATGCAACATATGTGTGCAGCTTTACATACTTGGAAGAGAACTGCCATGTAACTACCACACATGTCAAAGTAGAACATGGTCATTACCCTTGAGATGCCCCCCCCCCTGTCCCTCATAACCAGAGTCCTGACTTTTATGGTGACTACTTCCTTTCTCTTCTCAGTTCCACCAGCAACATATGCACCTTTCAACAGCAGGTTTCAGTTTTGTCTGTTTTCACGGTTGATATAAATGGAAGCATATACTATGTTTTTTCCCTCAAAGTTGTTGGATTAGTCCAAGCTATTGTAAAAGCCATTCATTTCTTAACAATTTTACTGGGGCATAATTTATTGTTTTATCGAGGTGTAACTATAATTATCCAACTAAAATTCCAGAGTTTTTCAAGAATAAATACTTCTCAATTTGTTATCTACTTATGGTAAGTTTTCAGTGCCTTCAAATGGTTGTTCTTGGTCACCTTATCCAGCTTTATACTTGCCTTCTTGCAGAGAATAATTCTTGACCTCTTCCTGCTGCAGTAACTGGAACTCCCTCCCATGATCTCTCGGTTCATTCTATTTTATTGTTGTATGTTAATCAGTGGTATAAATATACTCCTCTTTAGCTTGTCTACTGGGATGTACACCACCCCAGTTCAGGTTATCATGGGTATTCTTGGACTAATCTCCTGGTACATGGATGTGCATACCTCTGAGTAGAATTACTGAGTCACAGGGTGTATTAGTTTCTTACTGTGGCTGTAACAAATTATCACAGATTTGGTGGCTGAAAAGAACCCAAATCTATTATCTTACAGTTCTAAAGGTTAAAGTGGATTTCACTGAAATAAAATCAAGGTATTAGCAGGGCTCTGATCTCTTTGGGAGACTCCAGAGGGAGAATCAGTCTTCTTGCCTTTTCTAGCTTCCAGAGACTGCCCACATTCATTGGCTCATGGCCCCCTTCCTTCCTCAGAGCCAGCAGTGGCCGGCTTGGTCTTTTTCTGCTGCATCACTGAGTTTTCTGCTTCCCTCTTCCCTGTGACAACATTGGAATGGCCCAGATAATCCAAGAATACCTCCCCATTTCTAGATTCCCCAACTTAATCACATCTGCAAAGTCCATTTTTCTATGTACTGGATGTGGGGGGGGGGGGGCCTTCATTCTGCCTACCACAGAAGATGTTACAAATCTTCAGCTATACTAGAGCAAGATAAACTATTTTCTAAAATGGTTGTATCAATTTACACTCATACCAGCAATTTTTGTTGTTTCACATCCTTGCTAATAATTGATATTATCAGGGTTTTACATTTTTGCCACTGCCCAGTCTGCACCCTATATCCTGAGAGAATGGGGAAGGAAAGCTGAGCCATTTCCTCTATTTCCTGCCACTAGCAAGTCCTTCCCCAAATGAACAGATCACCTGGAATTGAGATGCCATCACCTCCCTAGATTTTTAGCATTGCTTGGAGTAGTCTGGTCCCAACTATTTGACGCCTTAAATTTTAGATATTCTTATCAGCCTGTTCACTGTACTACAGGTTTCATTCCTGCCTAGTACTAGAGTTCTTCTGAGTCCCCATCTGCCTGTTATGTTGGGGTCTTAACCATTTCATTCACGAGTCTATCTGAATGATGCTAACAGGGTTGACATGTGCATTTGAAGACACGTGGTGTAATGTCCTAAATAAAAAGTCACCAGCTTCGTGTCAGTATTTCAACTACTCCATTGGCCATGACCTTGAAGTTAACACTTGGCTTACACTAGCTGGAGTACTCAAAGGTTATGAAGTCTGGACAGTAAAAGTCATCTGAGATGCAAACCCAGGGGATTTCAAGGTACAGCAGAGCTTTGAGGGTTGCACAGCAGAGAATGCATTTTCCTGACCTTAAAAACATTTGCCATGAAAAATGCTGTCACCACAAGCCAATTTAATTTTGAAATATCCTCAAAGAATTACCTACATTGGTACCTTTTGTAAAGTCTGCAGCATTTACTATTGAATCTCATTTTCCAAGTAGAAGCATAGAAACCAGGGAGAATGCTGGGGTATACCTCTCACAAAGTACAATTTCACAAAACACGACTTCAGTTCCCCTTTACGCACTGGAAATTTTCAGCATGGGCATGATGCCCGGTGTAACAGCAAATAAAACAGATGTGTTTTTCCATTCACATTGGTCAGGAAGTTTCATATTAGGCGGCTCGGTAATTACACAAGAAATGTCTATAGGCTGCAGTATTCCTATAGATTAATTGATACTGAGAAAACTTCTCTGTCTTGAGGGAAATAAAAGCCTGAAAACTGAAGTATCACAAGGAGTACTTCCAATTTGTAACCAGGGAATTTTGTATTAACCAGTTCAAGAAGACGGAAGTAGAGATGCTGGCCAGAACTCTCCTACTCTGTCTCTCATACCCAGAAGCAGGGTATTCGTCATCTGGCCACAGGACACTCAGAGTCCATTCCTAACGGCATATGGATGGGTAGAGTGGCCTGGGAAGGGAGAGAGCCCTGGAAAGACACCAGCCTTGCAAGAGGTCCTCCTTTAGCAGTGATTAGGTGCTTAGGACAAGGTGATAATAAATGCCCATGAGGGATTGGCTTTTGTTGGCTAGCACTGACAGCAAGGTCTGGAAGGAGTGGTGAGATGGGGACCCAACCAATAGCTTTATAAGCCATGGATCTCTGGTTTTCCTGCCTTCTCCTCCAGCTTCATAAATAAAGACATCCCCATGAGATACTGTCCCAAACCCTTTTCTTTTCTCTACATTCTTTCCTGTTGTTCAGCTTCCAAAAAACGGAAGACTTCCAATTATATAACCACAGCGCTGATCTTTTCCCCAAACTTGTTCTGCTTGGTCAATACCTAGATATCAACCTCAAGTTTCCAAAGCTTACCTCCTCATGTCCCCACCCAAGCCTGTTTTTCCTCCTGGGTTTCCCAATGTCATTGATGATTCCCCACATCTAAATATCTGTCCTTCACACTGCCTTCCAAATGATCGAACAGAGCTGATCACACCACTTGCCTGCTCAAGGACCTTCCATGATTCCCACTGCCTAAAGTCCAAACTTTCTGCCTTGGCATTATTTCCCTCCAGGACCTAACAACCAGGTTGCTTCATCCTCATCAGCCATTATTCAATTCACACTCTTAATATCCCAACCATTAACTGCGTACACTCATGATTAGGTGCCAGGGGCTGTGCCTCAGATGCCATCACATAAATCCTGTAATGGGCCTGTCTCCAGGAGTTACATTTTTATAGATATGAAAAACAGACTCAGAGATAAGTTGCCCAAGGAGACACAGCTGGTGGGGTGGGGACTGGACCCAGAGCTGTCACGGACCTGGCCACCCCCTCTGTTGTCTCATAAACTGAGCCCTCCCTGCCCTCCCCATTCCTTGGTTGGGGCTTTTGCTCACATCATCATCCTGTTTGGATGCTCACTCCTCTGTCCTGATCTCCAAATACAAAAGTCCTACCTGATCCCTGCAGTTTAGCCCAACTGTCACCACCTCCATCAAACTGTCCCTCAGCTAGAGGTGGTATCACCTTCCCAATTCTTACCACCCTGTAGTTGTTCCTGGCAGTTGTCATGACTGTTATGTGTTTGGTGACTGGGTTAACTTTTTTCCATCCCTGGGTGGCTGCAAGTGCCTTGAGGTCAGAGACACCTCTCTTGGCATATCATGATTTATGGGGTCTCAGGCCCACTAGAGAGTCAGTGAACACCCCCTTGTATGTGCAGGTTGGGGTGGAGAAGCAGTAATGGGAGCTGAGAGCACGCAATCCCTACTTGTCCACTGGCCTTTCAACAACTGGCAAAAGGGCCCATGAACGGCATTCTTAATGTTCGAGTGGGATGTAAATAGGAAATTATCTGCAAAACAGTGCTGACCTGCGAGCTCTGGTAAAATGGAATATTTCAACTAAGTGGCAGAAAATAAACACGTATAGTAAGGAGACTATCGGAGCATTTTGTTCCTTTTGCATTTTTTCTCAGTCTTACATTTGCAACCCAACCTGACCCATCAGGCCTCGTCCTTGGACAGAGCTGGAGCAAGCGAAGGACAGGACAGGTAATTGTGCCCAGAGCAGAGCTGCCTGCAGTGACCCTGCCTCGTGCCCTTGCCCAGCTGGGATACAGGTCTCTGGCAGGTCAGCACTCTGTCCAGGGACAGAAGACACTGGATGCAGGGCAGTTCCTGCTCTTGTGCTCTGAGCCACATCCCATGCCTGGGATTGCAGATTCTTTCTCTTCCCACAGCACTGTGACTGGCAGCTCACAGAAGCTCTCCAGGACTGGGCAGCTCCACTCTGTCCCACCTTCCCATACAAATGGCACAGAAGGCTTCAGAAAAGAAACTCTTCCCTCTGGTATCAAACATGAGCTTTGCCCTGTGCCCCGGACACTTCTGTGCAGGGAGTGGGGGTCCCACAGTCTTGTCACAAAGCCAGGGAAAAGCAAGGTACCTTCTGGCCGTGGTTTTGGCTTTTCCAACCCTCCATCTTGCATGAGCTCAAAGGCAAAGGAGACATTCAAGACCTGGAAAGAGAAATACAGTGCCTGTGTCATTGCACACTCATTCCTGGGCCCGTGGGGCTCCTGGACCTGTCCCTGGGAAGTGGAGGAGCCAGCACTATAGCCAGAGGGGCAGAGGCCAACCTAAAATGAGGCCCTAATTTGAAGCAGAAACCAGGCTACCATAATGGGCATCTCATGTGGAGTGTAAGCTATCTGGTCCCAGTTTGCTTGGCGATATGCTCCTGGTGAAGTAATAAATCCTCTTCCTGTCCTACTGTGTTCCTATGTCAACTACCAGGACTTTTAAATGCAGGACATCAGTGCACACAGTTGAAAGGCTCAGATGGTAAGATGTGTTCAGAAGGCAGAGGAGGGTTTCTGCTCTGGACTCAGTGCCCCTTGTCTAGCAGGCAGGCTTTGATGCCCGTGAGAGGCATCAGAACTAGGCTGGGTGTGGGCCTCAGGTCTGACCAGCCTTGCAGCCACTTTCCCTGGCACCTCTGGGGAGAGAGGAGATGGGGCTGTGGCCCCTGGCAAGAGCAAATGGCTAGCGGCCCAGGGCCAGGCTGCAAAAGCCCAAGAAAGCGGCTCAGGATGCTCAGTGGGCTGCAGGTGGTGCCTTCCCAGCTCAGCTGCTCATCAGAATGAGCCCCACATCCAACCACTGAAGACGTCGGGCAGATGAAGATGGGGAGCCCCTGCCTTTTTCCTGAATGGCTCCAAGCAGGTGTGGGCAGATGGGTTAAGGCATGTGGGCAGAGGGCCTCCCGTGACACCAAAGCCTCTTACCTTCTGTTCAAAGCTGTCTGGGGTCAGGAAGAAGCTGTGCAGGGGCACGAAATAGCCCTCCAGGAGTCCCATGAGCAACACCAGGTATACCCCATCTGCAAACTGGAGGGGAGAGCCAGGTGAAGGCACTGGGTCCCGGAGCCGCCCAGCCACGCCCCAGCCAGGGGGCTCATCAGCTTCCACGTGGACTCCCACCAAAGGCTGCATCCCCAGGCAGGCTGTTGACAGGGGCGGGGGCAGGGCCAGCGTCCCAAGGCAGGAGCCTCTTATCTGTCTCATCCAGCACAGGAGCCACAAGCCCATGGGCCTGATCTCGCTCTTCCAGCATTTACTGAGCATCGACCACATACCATCTTCCAGCATTTACTGAACATTGACCATGTACCAAGCCCTGATCTGGCAAGGGGACCACAGACATGGGTCAGGTGTGGCCCCTGCCCTCAAGTAGCTCACAGCCCAGTGGGGAAAATGCAGCAGCTGCTCTGATGGAGGGAAGCACGTTGGACTGTGTGCGACAGACAAAGGTCACGACTCTGAAGGCATCGGGAAAGGCTTCTGGGGCAGGCACTGCCTGGGTGGGGTGAGCAGGGGTCAGCTAAGGCAGGGGAGAGGGAGGAGGGAAGGGAGATGTCCCAGGCCAGTGGCATGAGCCAGCTAGGGGGATTTTTGCTTTATGAGCAGAGACAGAATTCATGTTATACAGGCCTGGAATTTTCCTTTCTCACCTTTCACTTGATTATTGCTTGAGAGGCAGCAGAGTGTAGCTGTTATGAATGGGGGTTCTGGAGCTAGGCCTCCAGCTCTCCTACTTACTAGCTGCTTGACTTCAGCAAGTTACCCAATTTCTCTGTGACTTATTTTTCTCATCTGTCGAATGGAAACGATAATAGTATAGTATCTGTTTCATAGCGTCATAAACGAATTCGTATGTGTAAAATGCTTAGAACGTTGCTTGGCATGTAGTCAACACTTAATAAGTGTTCACATTGTTGCTGTTTGGGAAAACAGAGCGAGCAGGATACAATTTACTGGCTTTTGTTGACAAAGCACAGCTGTGTGCTGAGGATCATGGCAAGAAGCTTAGAACCTGGTTCCTTTCATCAAGGACAATAGAGGATAGACCAGTTGGGAACCTGTTTTGAGGGACAGGCTCTGAGGCTAAGCAGAGAGATTGCAGGTCTTCTCCTCAAGGGAGGGCAAGGGGAGTGTGGGCCGAGCAGTCCGGACAGGCAGTGGGGGCCTATGGGATGAGGAGAATTTGGGTGGAGTAGATGTGCTAGGTATGGAAGATGGCATGAGCAAAAACATAGAGGTCAGATGTATATCTGATATTCTAGAACCTTTCAACGGAGGTGGGGTTACCAAATATTTGTGGGCATAAGCAAAGTTGCTAGCATTTGCAAGAGGCCAAAGTTCTTGGAATCATCTTAGGAAACTTAAAACCAGATGGAAGTGCTTGGAATATGGGTTGGGTGCCGAGTCTCAGCTCTGCTGGGTGACTGGCTGGTGTGCCTGTGGCTCAGCCTTCCGCACAGGCATGTGACCCTGAGCATGGACTTGACCTTGGAGCAGCTTCCTTATTGCTCCCATCCATCTGGCCTTTGACTCAAGCAGGAAGGGCCTGAGCACGACTCATCCAGGCCACCCCAGGGTGGACAACGGGAGAGCAGACCCCAGCGTCTGTGTCCCTCCTGGGGAACGACTCAACTGGGCCTCAATATGGCTGTGGCTACAATGTGCTGAGAATTTTTTAAAAATCCAATCATGTGACTCTTGGAGGATCGGGTTTGGGTCAGGGAGTCACAGGCCTGAGTACCACTAACTTGGACTGCTCCCACCCCAGACTGCTGGTTCTAATGACCGGGGGGCAAACCGCACAGATGGTCACCACACGTGCTTGGCAGGGGCTGCCTTTCGTAGCATACCCTTCCCTTCCCACGAACACTGAAGTGGAAGTTCCAGAGCTCCTTCTAGCCCACTTGGGGAAACACCCCTTTTCCATATTTCCCGTTTCCCAAAAGAGTAGATGAGGCTCACTCCAGGGTCCAGACACCCAGGGCACAGTGACAGACCTGGGTGGAAACTGCCTTTAAAAATCATAGGAGGTGCCCACATGCGCCAAAGAAGAAAACCACGCTTTAGAAATTCATCACAGATGAGAGGGTGGTGGGAAACAGAATACCTCACACAGTCTTAAAACATCTCCCCAAAAAGATTAGTTATTATGATGGAGGGGAGAGCTTTACAGTAGGGAATCTGGTGGACAACTTAATGAAGTGATCAAAGTTATTATCACCAGTAATGGGACTACTGGATGAAGTGCTGAGAACACAGCATTCTCTAGGCAGTATTGCTAATGAACACACATAACCTGGATCTGATCATGAGCAGAAAAATTGAGAGACATTCTATGAATGAATGGCCTGCACTCTTCAAAACTGCCAATGTCATGCAAAGAGAGGCTGAGGATTTGTTCTACATTAAAAAGTGGTTAAATGCAGCATGTGAGAATATTAGGACAACTGAGCCATATGATACTGTCAAAAGTAGCCATAGATCAGCATCTGCATGTGGTTCGACCTGAACAGATCATCATACTGTACTGACACTGATGCTAAGACTGCCTGGCTTTGATCACTGAATTGTGATTAGCTCAGAGTATGTCCTTGTTCTTAAAAGATGTATACTGAGGTAGTTCGAGCTGGAGAGAGAGAAAAAAAGCAGAATGTGGCCAAATATTAACAATTGGTATATGCAGGTGAAGAGTAAATGGGTATTCATGATAATATTCTTGCCATTTCAAAAAATAAAAAATTGGAAAAAAATGGAGAGAAATTCCATGCGGTTTATCCCTCTGAGAAGAATAGAATCCCCTCCCTCCTGGGTCAGTGTGGAAATCCCTTCTACCAAATCAGGGATGGGGCACTTGGAGCAGTAGCAGGGCCTTGCCCCCACCCTGAGCACAGGGCTGTCACCCACCTGGGTTTCCAGTTCTGTGACCTCCAGGTTCAGTTTATTCAGATGCTTGTTCACGAAAGTGATGAGGGTCTAAAAAAAAAGGCACAAACCAGGCATTGAGATGGAGATTCTCACCAGTGCCGACCCTGGTGGGCGCCTCTGTGACTCTACCATGAGGACAAGGTCCAGCCAAGGGTGCTGGGCCCGGCCGGGTCCACTGTGCTGAGCTGAGTAGAGGATGAGCAGCCTGTAGGGCTCTTCCTGAAAAGCCCCTTGAGTTCACAGAAGAGGGAAGCCCCCAGAATTTGCAGCCTCACACACAGAGTTCAAATAGCCAGTTTCAGAACTGTGAGAGGGGCAGGGAGTCCTGAGAGGGCAGAATGATGGGTGGAATGTCCTAAGCCAGGACCAGGGGAGCCAGAGAAGAAATGACCCCATGGGGTCCCTCCTTCCAGTCCTTGCCTGTGCCCAGGAAGAGAGAGGGAGGTCTGAGTGAGAAGGCAAGGGTGGCTGGGGGCTCAGTGCAGGTGGGAAGGCAGGGTGTTCATAGCCTTAGAACCCCTGAGAGGCGCTGTCATCCTGCTGGGAGAAGAAAGGGACTGGATAATGTATCCAGAGAGAATATAGGCAAAATGGATTTTGAGCAGCAAAGCCCTGAGTTTGCAGAGATCTGGTGATGACACCAGTTTCAGGAAGATTGCAAGCTGCAGGGAGGGGTTTCCTAATATTTTGCTATAGCTTGCTCCCCTCTCTTCTCTCTCCCATCCAGGCACCTCTTCCCCACCTTTTTCACCACGTTGAGTTTGTCAGGCGCATGGTCGAACAAGGTGTCAAAGGCATCACGTTCTGAAAAAGAGGAAAATGCAAAGCGGAGCACAGGGCTGATTCCTGGTGGGGAAACCCACCCCATGTCCTGGCCAGAAGCCTCGAAAGGCCACATGGTCAGTTATAGACAGGAATTCTTTGGGTATGAGACTGCTGGGAACTCTGAAAGCTGGGTTTGGGGCACAGATGTGAGGTTGATTCTTGCCTTAAGATCTTTGTGTGTGTGTGTGTGTGTGTGTGTGTGTCCCCCGACCTTCTACAAGGTTCCTCTTTGGGGCTGGGGTTGGGGGGGGTGCTGTCAGGCAGTTCAACTTGGGTAATTTCTCTTGGCAATTTATATTCTGTTACATAATTTAGTCATGGTCCTAAAGAGTTTCAGAAGCTTTATGGAGGAAGCATGTTATCCAAATATCAAATCACTTCACCCCCTGATTTTTAAACCCAGGATGCCCAAGACGAACATCCTGGTAGAGTGCATCGATAGGGGAGTGGGAGCTGGGGAGCTGCAGGAGAGAACGTGGGCTCCTTCCTGCTCTTGAGTGATCTAGTCACTTTAACCTTTTGTTCCTCAGTTTCCTTTTCTATAAAATGCCATCTGAAAAATGAACCTCCCCCAGGTGTTGGAAGGCTGAAAGACTATGTGCATGTGCTCTAAAACATGTACTGATCTGAGTCGTTATTAGCATTATGAGAATATTTCCAAATACTATCCACAATGAGTGCAGGATTATAGAAAATAGCAAAGTCATGTCTCTTGCAGGAATTTTCCTTGCTGCAGCTCCAAGCTCCCTGAACTGAGAGGTGAAATAGTGGAGGGGATCTGAGGCAGGCAATGAGGTGTCTCCAAGAGGAACATGGGGCTGGGAAGGTTCACGGTCATGGAGCCTGCCTTTCCTGCTCTTGCACTGATGAGTAAGCTGAGACTGCCAGAAAGCTCACTGAGATCTCTGACATTCACAGACTTTATAAACAAACCCACCTCTTCCTTTACTTCCACAGAACGCTTAAAGCAACACTTCCCTGCAAGTGCCCAGGACCCATCCAGAAGCCGAGCAATGTCAATGGTCAGGTTACTTACAAGCTAACCACAGTTGTGCAGCTGTGTATTAGTTTTCCTCTTCCTACCAGTGAGCTCACCCTCCCTACCAAGGGGCCCTGTCACTAGGCTGGTGCAGACACATGCAGGAAGCAAGCTGAGTGCCTGTTCCAGCTGCTGCAGAATTAACTAGACCCCCATGGCAGCCACCAGCACCAGACGACAATCTTCTGCAACTCACCATGCCTTCCGGAAAGAGCCCTGCAGGAAAAGGAGAAAACTGTGACTCTTCTCTCATTCTTGGCTAAAGAGCCCCCCAAATATTCCTTCCTGGACATTTTATTCCTGCACTGTCTCTAATTATTGGTGGGCTTTACCACATTACCCCCTACTTTCGCCTTCTTCTATACAGATACACTGGTGTTTGCACAAAATCTCATATAATCAATGCTTAAAAGACTATTTCTTGCCTTAAGTGAAATCTCAGTATTGCTTACTGCTGAGAAAGAATATTGGACTTGGGGGTTCCAGATTCCCCACCACGTTAGAGGAGTGGAGCCAAAGCACCACACCAAAGTGGAATTTCACTGCTCAGGCTGCTGTGGGCATCTGGTTGGGGAGGTCAGGTTTGTCTTTCTCCTGTCTATCTGTGACATCCACCAAGCCGTGCCTGACATTGACCCAGGACAGGTTTTCTTCGGGTAGGAACTGGAACCATACTCATAGCACTGAAACAGCAAAGTACTAAGAGCACAAGTGTCAGAGACAGACTATTTAGGTTTAAATCTCACAGAGCCGTTTGCTTGCTGTGTGACTGTGGGCAAGCTACCAAGCCTCTCTGGGCTCTAAGTCTCTCTTCTGTAAAATGAGGGTAATGTAAACACCTCAACTGGATGTTGTGAGTATTAAATGATTTAATATGTGGGAAGATTTTAGCATAATTCCTAGTATATAGTAAATGCTCAGTTCATTTTTTTTCAATATACTTTTGGTTCTTATTTTACTGGTTTATTCCAACTGTACATATATCACCTCGTCAGTGATGACCAGTGGGTGGTGTAGTGGGCAGAACAATGAAGTTGGAGTTAACTGGTGGGTAGACCAAGTGTAGTCTCCTTTTCCTTGGGGCAGTGTGGTTTTTAGGAGGTATAATCGTTGCTTCGTGTGTTTACGATGAATATGATACAAAAGTGCTTCATAAGCGGTACTGTGTTGTCATGATTAAGAGTTTGCATCTGTCGCTGTGTGGCAGAATGGCAGAGAGAGACTCTAGAAAGCACAGCCTGCTGCTGAGATTGCTTCTCTAACTGAAACTCCACGTCCCCTGACTTGGGGGTTTCTCACAGGCCACGCTCCTCTCAGCTCTGTCTTCCCCCTTTCCCAAAGGTGAAATAGTGAGCACAGACAAGCCCAGAAAATGGGGCGGGGTGGCAGGGCCTTCCCCTTTCCCAGCAGGCCCGAGCCTGGGCAGCACATCTCTGCCCCTCACAGAACCATGGCCAAGAGTCAGTGTGCCTTGTAGACCAGCTACCCCGTTGGCTGCCAAGCCCAGCGCCTGGAGTGATGTGGGGGCTGCCTGACGGGTCTCCGCAGGCCACAGACTGGCCATCTTGGGAAGGGATGCTCCACATCTCTGCCCGACCCTGGGCCTGAAATGCCCTTTTTAACGCACATGTGCAGTGTGGTCCAGACAGGCAGCTTCCCTGTCAGCCATGGCTGGAATCAGGGAGCAACTTTTCTATAGATTGGAAGGTGTGGGTCAGCTGTGATGGGGAATAGCCAGGAAAGAGCAGTGAAGGGCCTGGGGACACAAGGCTCGTCTGTTACTACGTTGAATCCTCACAACCTGTCTGGTCAGGAAAACACTCCCCATTCCAGAGATGAAGGAACTGAGGTCAGAGAGGTTTAAGGGCCTCACTGGTGAGTAAGCGGCAGAGGGTGGATTTGAACTCAAGCTGGCTTAGAGACCCCTGCTTTCTCCACTTCGTTCTTTTTGTTCAAGAGAACATAGAGGAAAGATGGTGGCATAAGAGGCGAGACAGAGAACTCCTCCCAAAACCACAGACAGTGTGAAAATATAGTTAATACAACTACCCTAAAACAGTAACAGGAAAGAAGGCTGCACCAGACTGCATACAGACCTCAAGAACAGAGCAGACCTCATGAAACAGGGTAACATACGAAAGCCTTGATCCGGCGGGACCCAGGCCCTTCCCCCACCCCAGCTCATCGGCAGGAAGAAGAGAAATGGAGCGGGGAGTGGGTGGAAACCTGGAACTGCTGAACACCTAGCCCTGGAGATCTGCTTTGTGAGCAGAAACCTACATTGTGTGGTGCTCTGGAGGATGGGGAGCTGGGACAGGCAGAGTGCTTGAGAAACAGATTCTGGCCATTTGTGGAGGATGGTATCCACACCCGGCTGCTCTGGGTAAAGGGAAAGGCAGGTGGTCTGAGAGGCTTCCTAGCAGCGAGAGGGCTGCTGAAGGCGCGGGGTTTGCATGGAGCTTGCTGTGCCAAAGAAGGGATACAGGGACAAAGTTGGCTGGGGGCACTCTGCCCAGCAGATTGGGAACTTTGAGGAGCTTCAGGCGCTCCACCCCCCTGGCTGGCTACTCAGCTCCAAGGCACCACACTGTGATTCACAGCCTGCCACGCCTTCCTCCTGGCCTGACAGCACCAGCTCACAAACTGGCAGTCACAGCGCAGGCGCCCGGCCAGCCAGAGGGAGGCCCCGCCTACAACAGCTAGAGACGCAAAGCACAGAGGCTTATGCCTGTGTGCTTAGCCCACTGGCTCGACACTGGAGACAGGCATGGCAGACGGGAATCAGGAAACAGATCTTTCCTCCCTCCAGGCACCAGCTCCACTCCCCTATGACCCCCAACCTCACTCTAGGAGCTGAGCAGCCCCAGAGACTGGAGCTTATGGGCATTAGAGGATACCACACAAAAATATGAAATGTCAAGAGAACATGGTTCAGACCAAAATCTCACAAACCCCAGAAAAAGGGGCAAATGAAACTGAACTTGCCAATCTTCCTGAAAGAGAGTTCAAAATAAAAATCATAAACATGCTTATGGAGGTACAGAAAATATTCAAGAACTCAGGAACAAATTTAAGATGGAGATTCAATCATTAAGAAATTCCACATCTGAAATCAAAACATACAAAGGAGGGATTTAAAAGCATATTACATGTAGTAGAAGAGACAGTAAATGGAATAGAAATTAGAGAAAAGGAATACAAAGAAGCTGAGGCACAGAGAAAAAAGAACCTCTAAGAATGAAAGAATATTGAGAGAACTGTGTGACCAATCCAAAAGGAACAATATTTACATAACAGGGATACCAGAATAAGAAGAGAGAGAAAAAGGGATAGAGAGTGTCATTGAGGAGGTGATTGCTGAAAACTACCCCAATCTGGGGAAGGAGATAGTCTCTCAAGCCATGGAGATGCACAGATCTCCCAACATAAGGGACCCAAGGAAGACAACATCAAGACATATAATAATTAAAATGGCAAAGATCAAGGATAAAGACAGACTTTTAAAAGCAGTTATAGAGAGAAAAAAGATCACATACAAAGGAAAACCCATCAGGCTATTCCAGATTTCTCAACAGAAACCTTATAGGCCAGGGAGTGGCATGATATATTTAATGCAATGAAGCAGAAGGGCCTCGAACCAAGAATACTCTACCCAGAAAGGTTATCATTTAAATTTGAAGGAGGGATTAAACAATTTTCAGATAAGCGGAAGCTAAGAGACTTTACCTCCCACAAACCACCTCTACAGTGCATTTTGGAGGGACTCCTATAGATGGAAGTATTCCTAAGGCTAAATAGATGTCGCCCAAGGGTAGACAAAGAGTACAGAATATGATTCATAACACACAAAGAATGGAGGAGGAAGAAAAAAGGGAAAAAAAAGAATCTTTAGGTTGTGTTTGTAATAGCATACAAAGTGAGTTAAATTAGACTGTTAGATAGTAAGGGAATTACCCTTGAACCTATGGCAACCATGAATCTAAAGCCTGTGATGGCAATAAGCACATACCTATCTAAAATCACCCTAAATGTAAATGGCCTGAATGCACCAATCAAAAGACAAAGAGTCATTGAATGGATAAAAAAACAAGACCCATCTATATGCTGCCTACAAGAGACTCACTTCACACCCAAAGACATACACAGACTGAAAGTAAAGGGATGGAAAAAGATATTTCATGCAACTAAGAGGAATAAAAAAGCAGTAGTTGCAGTACTTAGACAAAATAGACTTCAAAACAAAAGTAACAAGAAACAAAGAAGGGCATTACATAATGATAAAGGGGTCAGTCCAACAAGAGGATATAACTATTATAAATATCTATGCACCAACACACGATCACCTACATATGTGAAAGAAATACTAACAGAATTAAAGGAGGAAACAGAATGCAATGAATTCATTTTGGGAGACTTCAACACACCACTCACTCCAAAGGACAGATCAACCAGACAGAAAAAAAGAGACAGAGGCACTGAACAATGTATTAGAACAGATGGACCTAACAGACATCTGCAGAACACTCTACCCAAAAGCAACAGGATACACATTCTTCTCAAGTGCACATGGAACATTTTCAAGAGTAGATCATATACTAGGACACAAAAAGAACCTCAGTAAATTAAAAAAGACTGAAATTATACCAACCAGCTTCTCAGATCATAAAGGTATGAAACTAGAAATATATTACTCAAAGAAAATGAAAAAGCCCACAAACACACGGAAGCTTAATAACATGCTCCTATATAATCAATGGATCAATGACCAAATAAAAACAGAGATCAAGCAATATATGGAGACAAATGACAACAATAATACAACACCACAAAAATCTGTGAGATGCAGCAAAGGCTGTGCTAAGAGGGAAATATATTGTAATACAGGCCTACGTCAGGAAAGAAGAACAATCCCAAGTGAACAGTCTAAACTCACAGTTAGTGAAACTATAAAAGGAAGAACAAATTAGGCCCAAAGTCATTAGAAGGAGGGACATAATAAAGATCAGAGAAGAAATAAATAAATCAAGAAGAATAAAACAATTGAAAGAATCAATGAAAGCAGGAGCTGGTTCTTCGAGAAAATAAACAAAACAGATAAACCCCTAGCCAGACTTATCAAGAAAAAAAGAGAGTCTACACACATAAACAGAATCAGAAATGAGAAAGGAAAAATCACTACAGACACCACAGAAATACAAAGAATTATTAGAGAATACTATGAAAAATTATATGGTAACAAACTGGCTAACCTAGAAGAAATGGACAACTTTCCAGAAAAATACAACCTTCCAAGGCTGGCCCAGGAAGAAACAGAAAATCTGAATAGACCAATTACCAGCAAAGAAATTGAATTGGTAATCAAAAAACGACCTAAGAACAAAATGCCTGGACCAGCTGGTTTCACTGCTGAATTTTATCAAACATTTAGTGAAGACCTAATACCCATCCTCCTTACAGTTTTCCAAAAAGTAGAAGAGGAGGGTATACTCCCAAACTCATTCTATGAGGCCAACATCACTATGGAACCACAAAAGACCCAGAATAGCCAAAGTAATCCTGAAAAGGAAGAATAAAGCGGGGGGAATTATGCTCCCTGACTTCAAGCTGTACTACAAAGCCACAGTAATCAAGACAATTTGGT